>CM067299.1:93615593-94083383 GCA_034231615.1 Meghimatium bilineatum
GTTTTTTTCTATCACGTCAAGTTTTAAAGTTATGAGTGATGTTAGTTTTCACTGAACTTGGCTGTATTTTTTCGAGAATCGCAAACATCAATTAAGCAAATGATTCACATCTTCTAGACCTAAATCAAATATACTCACATCACAGCATAGATATGTAGAATGTTTCTTCAAAAATGCTTGGAATTTGATTTTCTGTTATATTCTTCGCCTGGATTATCATACTCTCATTCCACAAACCTTGATAACGGCGCTCCATTAACTGAATGTCCTGGTGAAAACGTTCTCCTTGCTCTTCACTCACCATACCAAGATTTTCTGGGAAGAAATCTACATGGGAGTGCAAGAAGTGCACTTTTAATGACATGCGACAGCAAGGTTCTGGTAAGAATCTATTAGACGCTGAACTCCTTCCCTGTACGTAGGGGACTTATGATTACCAGAAAGTTTTCACAGACCCACTTGAATGCCTCCCAGGCTTCTAGCTCAGCTCCTGACATAGACTGTTTGAAACCTTCATCTTGTAAAACAGATCTGATTTGTGGACCTATAAATATCCCTTCCTTCATTTTTGCAGCAGTGATGTTTGGGAATTTATTAACAAGGTACTGAAAACCTTCTGAGTTTGTCTTACTCATGGTCTTCACAAGGGTTTTCATCAGTCCTAGCTTAATATGGAGAGGTGGCAGAAATATTTTCTGTGGATCAACAAGGGGCATATTTTGGACACTGCTTGCTCCTGGCGTATAGATATGCCTGGGCTCCCAGACACGTTTGACATAATGTTCCGCTGTTGCTCGACTATCCCATAGGCATAGGAAAACAGCAGTATTTAGTGAATCCTCCTTGCATGCCCATCAACATGCCAATGACCTTTAGATCACCACAGATGTTCCACTGGTGTGTTTTATAATGGATAACTTCAAGCAAACTGTTCATGTTGTAATAAGATTCTTTCAGATAAACAGAATGTTCAACTGGTATGCTTGGTTTTAAATTTCCATTGTGCAAAAGAACTGCCTTTGGATGATTGATGCATCTTCTAGGCATGATAATAAGTTAATAAGTACACAAAATAAGTTATCAAGTACACAAATGCAAGGTTTTTGCAACCTTTAAAATAAAAGAAAGTACAAAACAACGAAAATCTCATAATATACTTGTCGTAATTACTTTAAGCAAACACCACACGTGTATAAATGGATTTTACTATCCTATCGAATACACAAAAATGGTAGCATCGATACTAAATCACGTGACCCGAAACTGAACAAAATTGTAACAGCCCAGTAATAAAGTATCGATACCAATCTAAATAAAACATTGTACTCGATTTGTGGTCATAACCACTGTTGAAAGATATTATAATTAGCTATTACAAAAAAATGTTACGTGGTAGAAAAAAACTAAAGACAGATTTGAAATCAGCTAACCAAATACTACAAAACCCATATAAAATTATCTGTGATGATTTTTGTGTGTTGCCTTGTGAATTGTAAAGTGTAGTAAAGTGCTTCTGGCGAGGATTTCACACAGATTACAACTTTGTCATGTGTTCCTACCTAATATACACTTTCTGTTCCAGTTGTATGAGTTAGATGGAATTGTGAACAATTGACACA
This sequence comes from Meghimatium bilineatum, assembly GCA_034231615.1. NCBI lineage: Eukaryota > Metazoa > Mollusca > Gastropoda > Stylommatophora > Philomycidae > Meghimatium > Meghimatium bilineatum. Next base: position 93,617,213 of record CM067299.1, read on the forward strand.
GGTTCGGAGTGTGCTAGACAATTCTAAGCAATAATAGGACTCATTAGTCAAAGTCGAGTCATAGTCTAGCAGACATCATCATTTTCATCATCATCCCGGTTGAGCTGACTGGTCATTGTCGACTTCGACTGACGAATAACAGCACATTTTGTCGATCGTTTAACAGTCAAGCAATATTTGCAGTATTCTTTCATTACGTCAATAATGCTATTGCATTATCTTTCAACTTTTGTGTTCCTATGTTTCTTGCACTATATAGTCCGACACTATCTGTCAAGGCCTCATAGAATGGGTCGGGAGTGGGTTTAAGAGGTTTAGCCCCATACTTCCGACAATTCAAATAATCCCAGTAATTGCCACGACATCTCATCTAGAAAAAAGAAGTAAATTTAAAGTAAATTTAAAGTACTTCACTCAAATATGGCAACAGAGAATGAATATTACCAGACAAACAATCCTAATGTAAGGAAAGAGCAAAACGAGATGATACGGGAGATCAGATGGGAGAGAGAGAGAGTGAGAGAGAAAGTTTCCAAAAACGGCAGGAACAGACGAGGAAGAGCAAACAGCAGGAGGGAAATATGAGCAGATAATGGTGATAATATATGAGAGTACTAGTGCAATAAATTAACTGAGGCAGCGACAGGTCCGAGCTCCTTACATAGTTGCCGCTTTTTAGGTAATTATTTTAAATATATTCTTAGCTGTTATATCTTGCTGTTATATCTTTTCCTTTTTCCACCTCACTTTCTTCTGTTCACTTCCCCTCCCCACTTACTACTATCTTCTCCCATACCTTCTTCTCTCCTGTCATGCTGCTACTTCTTTGCTTCCTCCATTACATATCTGCTATTGTCCTCCTCTCCTTGGTATTATAATTCTATTTCTCTCCATGTAAGATTTGTTTTAGTGTGGTCGTTTGTTTGTTCTGATAAAGGCTTTCTAGTCGAACCGTCGTCTGTCCCTGTATCACGTTGTTAGATTGTTTTATATTTCATTTTGGTAACACATCCACCTATTTTATTTATCTTAACATGTGTCCTGTGTTACTCCAGCCACCTATTTCCTGTTTAAGGTTGTTACCCCACACTGGAACATGTATCCCTTTGCAGAGCAATCACAATCGTGACATCTGCAGAGATGCCGCAGTGAACTATTTTTCAGATGATGTAGGCAGTGGTATTATCTGTGTTGGACTATGGCTTAGGTTTTACTGACCCTGTCGAAAACACAGATGGATAGATTGGAGTTAGTTCAAAACGAGGCCATGTGAGCTGTCCTAGGATGCACAAGAATTACACATATCGTGCCCATGAGGTTCCTCCTAAACTTACCGATCATCAAATCAAGACATACAATAGCTCAGGTTAAAGAATAATACAAGATCACCAATAATGATCATTACCTCTTACACCAATCTCTAGACAACACAAAAGAAAGTCTTATCAAGAGAGGAAGGTCTTGTGTGGAAGAAGTAAAAAATACCCCTACTCGGAGTTTGTGAGCTGGAGGAAGTGGTAAGAGGCTGTGAATGGATGACATTTGACAATGAGAGAAAGTTATTGACAAGGTTGTGATACATATGGAAAATAGTGCTGCGATTAGGCTGTCAACAGAACAAAGGGAATGATCCAAGAAATCATAATGCAGCACTCGACGCCACACGATACAATAATTTACACAGACGGCTCAGCAACACAAGAAACAAATAGATGTGGTTAGGGTTTCATGGCCCACCAAAATGGAAAGAAATTAGCTGAGAAGTCAGCTGCGTACCCCACTACAACATAGAGTGTGGGAATAGAAATAGAATCGGTGACAGTAGCCCTCACTTGGCTGGTGACGCAACCACCAACGGATTCAGTAATTGTATCGGACTCTAAAAGTATGCTGTGCAAGATGTTTGTTTTGTTTTGCGTTCGCTCCATTGTAACCAGCATGGATATCTATACGATTTCAGCGGGAGCGTGATTGCGCTGTGCCACCGTTATGCGCCGTGTAGGCCTAGCACATCCGATTTCGGCATGACTTGACAATTCGGGTGGACTACCCTAGCCTGCGACAGCCTCCCTATCTGTCGCCAGTGCACGCGTGTGTGTGGTGACTCTTCGCCCACACGATTTTTGCTCACGTCTGTCTCGTACAAGGTGTTCCACTGTTTGTGAACTTGTCTCGTGTAATTGGAAGTACTGTGCCTGTGCCCATCGGGTACTGAACCGTTTCTCATCCGTGAGACTGGTTCCTTAAGAGGAAGAACTCAACAGAAGAGTTGGATTCTGGCTCTTTCGCCCTCTTAGCCGAGGTGTCATTCACCGACATCGTGAGCGCCTTGCCCAAGTTCGAGTCTCACACCACGCGTTTTGAGAGCAAGGTGTTCTCGAGCTGAGCGACCCTGTCCCAATAGCGCCTGAGCCCATCAGGTACTGAACCCTTTCTCTCTGTAAGTGTATTTCCGGTAAAGGAAATCTTGACAGTACAGTTAGGCCAGGACTGTCATCGTTGTTCCTTTTTGCCTAAGCCCATAGGGTACGATGCCCTTTCTCTTCGCGAGCATATTTCCGGTTTAGGAAGGCTTGACATTAGAGTTGGGTTAGGTCTTCTTGCTTTTCCGAACGCCCATGATTGGGTCTGGGTCTCTGCCTATAACTACAGGTAGCTAGAAGCTCAGAGCTTGTAGAAGCTCAGAGTTTGTAGGTCCCATTTCCTTGAAACTTTTCACTTTCTATTTGCAGTTTGCGCTGCCCTCTGGCGCTGTTCTGCCCTTTAGTTGTGTCATTGTACTCATTATGACATCTATTTGTTTCTACCATGTATCCACCTTTACGTGCCTTTTACATTGACCGCCCCTCCAATGTCTTGACTGGACTAATATGCGCCACTGTATGTCGACAGTGTCGCTGTACGTGGTGATTCAAATGGTGTCGGAGATATTGTCTGTCTCTTTTGCAATCAAATTTATTTCCAACTGCTTCCTCCACATTCTCGGACACGATCCCCAAATGATTTGGCCAGAGTCAGCTTGAGCTGCTGTTTTCTGTTACCAGTGTGCACCGCGAGGAGGTGCATTTGGGATCTTGGTTATCTGCTAACCCTGGGTCCGCCTAGAGCATTGCGTTCCCTTTGCATCCCGTTGTGCAAGATAGAACAGTGTATGATCATAACGTAATGGGTCACTTTTCAGAACAACGCACAGATCATTATATGAATCTACTGTCCAGGTCATGCTGGGGTCAGAGGAAATGAAAGAGCCGATGTGTTGGTTGGTAAAGTCTTGGTGAACGGCACCGAGATAAGAAAAAACAGGATTGAATTGATTATAGCAGTCTTAGATATCCTACAAGAAGACGAGGAGGAAGTCGAACGAGACAATGTACATATTCAGAGTATGGTACGAGAAGCAGAGCATATATGGGAATGCACCCAGTGATGTGACACTTGTTCCTAATCAAGAATGAAGCAAACATATTACCTATATTTTTCTAATGATATTGGTAATATATAAAATAAACTATTTCTTGTCATCGATTTTTATTTTATTCTCATTTCCCCACGTTTTTACTTTGCTTATATGATAAAACATGATATATTTGTGTACTTAAGTGTACATTATCTTGGACCCTTCTCTTAGTAAATGTCTGCAGTCTAGATTTTGTGATTTTGATACTACATTTATATATATATTTTGTGTTGTCAGCGTATATTGATCTCGAGAAAAACCTCATAGTTGAAACGTTGATTTAGTCGTTTTGTATACTGTCATGTATATTTTTTTTCTCTCCGATAGTGTAATAGTCTGTGAACAGTAAAATTAATTGAATTCCTTAATAAATTTATTTTTGAATATACAATTTTACGACTGATTCACTTATTATCAATATCTTCCAATAGCATGCAAGTAACAGTTATTGACCGCCACATTCAGAGCAACAATGAGAAACATGTACAGCTGATAATTATCTCTCAGTGAAATTATCATTTCACTGGTAGACATTTAAGCATCATGAACGTTGATTAAACAGTTTATACATTTCTGAACATTCTGTAAACCCGAAGTTCCCGTAACTAAGCGTAAATTAAAACACACCATGGTTCTTCCTGCAACACTGTATCAACAGCAAGAGTTACAACCAGGATATCTACCAGGACAAAATGTATATCAGCAGCACGGATACCAAACAGGAGGATATCCACAAGGACAGACTGTATATTACCAAACGTATCCACCTGGGTACCAGAGTCCAAACTATGAGCAACAGCGGTCACCAGTTTTCTTACAGGGCCAGTGCTCCACCACAAGATCCACAAATGGGACAAGGAGGGTACTATCAAAATTATCCTCCAGGTCCTGGTCCAATGTATTATCCGCCTCCACCACCTCCTCTCGGTACCTACCCACAACAACAGCCGCAGGTGGTATACGTAACACAAGACCCAGGGCAAGGGAGAAGAAATATGTACCAAGGAAATCGAAGTGACGATACGATGAAAAATGTTGGAATTGGAGCCCTTCTCATGGCATTATGTTGCTGTTGTTGCGGAGGCGCTCCTGATGCTGACTGCTGTGACTAAATTTAGCAGAACTCTGTTTGGCTCTCATTCTATTTATGTGTTCCATAGATACATTTTTATTTGATGAAATAAATAGCTTTCTGTTCTAAATTGCGTCTCTAAATTATGATTGTGTCTTTTACAAATTTGTTAGTCTTTGTTTTCTATGAATCTGAAATATTAACATTCTTTAATCAGTTCTTTTTTTTTATCCACCGGAAATGCGATCAACATAGCTCGCGTATAATTTTGTGTAATTTAAAATGAAGATGTGTTTCTAGAACTTTATTTCATAATTAGAAGAATCCAACTATTAGCGGTAAACGATTATCTACGTACAAGTCTTGTACTCTAAAATTTTATAATTGTATGTATATGAAATGGTGTAGTGGGGTACGCAGGTGACTTCTCAGCTAATTTCTTGTCATTTTGGTAGGCCACGAAATCCCAGCCAAACCTTTTTGTTTCTTGTGTTACTGAACCGTCTGTATAAATTATTGTATCGTTTTGTTTCATAAACATAAAATCTATTATATATGCATGTCTTTTACTATGAGTTTTATGTTCATTGTCTTTGGTGACAATTTTGTATACCTTCTGCATGTTTTTTAAACCATATATAATATTTTTAAAGCCGTCAGTTAAGGAAAGTCAATAGTTCCATAAGCGCAATGCATATACAGTTTGGAGAAATTATCAGTATGCGGGCGTAATATGTAGCATACGTTGACAATTCACATAATCAAGTTCTGTTATTTGCTCTCAATACCAGGATATTGTTAATAGGTGGTTCTCAGACGTCTTTATTCAGTGACCCCAGTTTTAGACTATCTATATGCTATACACCTCCTTTCTATACTAAAAAAGCTATTGTTGACTTTCATCGAGATTTTCTACTGTATATTTCCTACACCGTTCAAATATTCAACTTCTATACACCGCCACCACAAGAATATTCTCTGAAATCTTCTCACTTTCAACATTTTTTTCAATGACACCTTGAAAATCGATTTGGCCTCATGTGTAGGGAAATATGACCTATGTTTAGTTATACTGACACAGCTAGAGATTTTGTGCAATATTAACAAGGTTTATTATGCCATATATTTACTATTAAAAAAAACAACTAATTGTTTCAACTGTGACAGAAAACATTGTGGCTTTTCATTTGATATTCTGTATTATTAGTATTATTATTATTATTATATATATATATATATATATATATATATATATATATATATATATATACCACCTATGTATACTGTTCAAGAAATGAAACTCAACATTATTGCTAAGGTGCACACGATTTCAAACATGGACAAATGCCAATGCCAAACATGGACAACAACAGCACAAGAGAAACGTAAACTTGTGACAACTGACATGGCATGATTTCGCAGAATCCTAGGAATATCGTTCAGAGACAGGGTGAGGAATGAGGATATCCGACAAAAAAACCCGGCACCACCCAAATCTTGGAAGATATCAAGAGACAACAGATCAAATGGCTTGCACACAACAGCATACTACCATCACACAGCATACTCCAGCAAGCTTGATTCGTGATTAGGAACAAGCGTCACAGCAGTGGGGGCATTCCCACATATGCTCTGCTTGCCGTTCCGTCAGCCATATAAAAGTGTATTGTCAGTGTCCCAGTCAGTTGCTGATTCCGTGTTCTTCTGATCTCTTCTGATTTCTACCATTCTCTAAATATGTGCATTGTCTCGTTCGAGTTCTGCCTCGTCTTCTAGTAGAGTACCCATGCCTGTCCTAATCAATTCAATATTATATCTTCTTATCTCGGTGCTGTTCACCAAGGTTTTACCAGCCAACACATCGGCTCTTTCGTTTCCCCTGATCCCAGCATGATCTGGACAGTAGATCCATGTAATGCTCTGCGCGTTATTGAGAAGAGTGACCCATCAGTTCTGGTGACACACTTTTCTATTTTGCGCAGCATACTCTGAGAGTCCGATAGAATAACTGAGTATGTTGGTGGTTGCGTCGCCAGCCACGTGATAGTTGCTGTCACCGCTTCTATTTCCATTCTTATACTCGATGGTGTAGTGGGGTACGCAGGTGACTTCTCAGCTAATTTCTTGTCATTTTGGTAGGCCACGAAATCCCAGCCAAACCCTTTTGTTTCTTGTGTTACTGAACCGTCTGTATAAATTATTGTATCGTTTGGTTTCTAGGCCAAGCAATAAGAGTTCTTTGATCATTCCCTCTGTTATGTTGGCAACCCAGTCAGGGCACTCTCTTCCCATCTTTATCACAACTGTTGTTAATAACTTTCTCTCTTTGTCAAATGTCATCCATTCACAGCCTCTTCCTCCAGCTCACAAACTCTGAGTAGGGTATATTCTGCTTCTGCCATCCAGGACATTTCTTTCTTAATACGCCTTCCTTTTGGATGTTCTAGAGATTGGTATAAGAGGTGATAATCTTTATTGGCGACTTTTAAGTATTCTTTAACCTGCGCTATTTTATGTCTTGATGTGATGCTCGCTAGGTCTAGGAGAAACCTCATGGTCACGATAGGTGTATTTAGATCCTAGTGCATGGCCTTGTTTTGAACTCTCTCCAAACTATTCACCTGTTATTGCGACAGTGTCAGGAAACGTAAGCCTTACTCCGACACAGATAATACTACTGCCTTCATCATCTGAAAAAAGAGTTCGCTGCGGCATCTTTGCAGATGCCTTGATTTTGACTGTACTGACACCCTTCCCAGCTTTCTGAATGACATTGTCCACATGTTTCGAGAAAGATAGACTTCTATAAAAAGTGATATTTCCTAGATATTTCCTAGTCTGCTCCCTGTCAATGTTGATGCCCATGCAGGTGGCTGCTGGTAATGTGTCTGTGACTATGTTGTTGTTCAGTGAAAACTATACAATATTTGCCTTGTGGGATTGATGAATGCATTGCAGTTAGTGAACCAGAGCGACACATGTTCTAGATTATTCTGAATGCCATCAATCATATCTCTTCTGTGTCTACCGTGCTTGTACAGCAGGTCGTTATAATTATTCATTTAGTTTCTACATGAAGCTAAAATTTTCGTGAGAACTATCCATGTCATGATGTTCTCAGTTGAATTATATGTTTATTATCGAAGATAGTATCAACAGAATGCACATAGTGGACAGGAACTACTCATATTAATAGAAATAATGGTTCTTGTTTGAAACCCGTGTCCCCCGTCGTGATTTTTAATTTTATTATTACCCTTGGCAATGTTTGCCAATTGATATTTATCAATTATTAAATTAAACTATCAATATTTTTTTTTAGGTTTAGGCTTACGGTTTGGGTTATGATAGGCTTTATTTTACATAACTAACCCTAACATTAAACTTAAATATATTTATAATGAACAAGAACATAATTAATATGTAAATAAAGGAGGGAATATGACCTGGATAGATAACAAGACTAGGGATAATCAGCAAAATGGAGGAGAAACAAAAGATAAGCTTCAAAAACACCAAGAGATACATACCGCAATAAGAATACATGAGCCCCTGTTTTCCTGCAACATGGAGACATAATCAAAACTGATGGTTACGAAATAGATTTTTAAAGGAAAATATGAATTGTTAACAACTAACCTGAGGAGATCCAGTGTTAAAGACATTTTCCTTCTGCTCAAAAGATCGCAGGTTAGATTCCGAGCTGTCATGTTTTGTTTGCAAGTGCATTTTTTTCTGAAATGCAATGACATTTTCGCATCAAACTGCGGATTTATTTGCTACGAGTAGAACTCTTAGTAGGAAACATGCCTGTTAAAAGTGGTAACACGAATTTTTATACTACAAATTCATACTTTAAAAAAAACCTCTTCGAGAACATAATGTGTCAGTAAGACATCATTTTTCCTTTTCATTTACGTGATCATATGGAAACTCTACGACAAACAGTACATCGGGGAAACCAGCTTAAGATTGAGCGAACGCTTTTATAACCATCTTCATGCCATCAATCACAGAACACCCACTCCTGTGGCCACACACTTCAACGACGAGGGTCATCGTGGTGCTTTTGATATTCATGCCACTGTCATCAGATCCTGCATCACAGATAATAGATCTAGGTACGCTCTAGAAAATCGTCTCATTTTAGAATTGGGAACACTCAAGCCTTTTGGACTCAATTCCGACTACTCTTATGTCTAGTAATGGGTTGGTGTGGTCTTTGTCTTTATTCTTTTTGTTCCGTCATTTACTCATCTTTTTGTTCGTTTCGTTTCCACATATATTTACGTTTTTTATGTATTTCCTGACCTTCTGGCATCTCACTTTCATAGTTCGTTTGTTGTGATAATTTTTCCATTCTTCGTCTGTTGATGTTATGTGTGTACCTTGATAAAGACCTTTTCGTTGAAACGTTGAATATGATGTGTGTATTGTAATTTGTATATTTTCTTGTGTACACTTCATCACCCACTAGTTTTAGTTATAGTCTGTCGTGTCTGAATGACGCGATTATATAAACCTGTGTTTTACGTAAGTAAAGTTGTTGTTAGTTTTCATTCAGGTACCTTGTATTGATTGTCATTTTTCCTTTGCAAGATAACAGAATCTATGCATTTTTCTGCTATTAATATTATGAACCTTCTACAGACAACCATGAATGAGGTAGTATCTTTTCTACAGACAAGAATATAATGAAGATATATAAATAAAAACACAGAAGTTTGGAAGAGTACATATCGGGTATCTAAGTACAACTATGTCGATCTTCTACACCTTGTGTGCCTTTGTGAGGAATGCCTAAAAGTATGTACAATGTTTCGAGGAAACTGCTACATCCATACATATCACAAACTAACATTGAGAATTGCAAAGGACAACATCGAATCAACTTCAATGTATGGTTTAGAAGCATGGAATATGGAAAAACAGATACAAAACATAACTGATTATCGTTATTTGGTCACATCACATGGTATGATCCCATGGATCGCTTGATCAGCAACCATGTCTTTGTAATGTTGATACGTGAACGAATATGGAAAACTTCATAAGAGATTAAAACACAGACAGATTTTATGGAAATACTGAGTAGGAAAAAATCCATACTAAAGTAAATACAAATTTTAAAAACAAACATTTTGGACATATTTATTCCAAGTTATATTTAGGGCTTAACCTTGTTATGACTTTACTTGAAGTTGGAGTTGAGGACCAACGAGCAAGAGATAGGCAGAGATACACGTGTGCGAGAAACAGTATAAGCTGGATAATGTACCACCAAAGAAAGAGACAGTGGATACAGCTGAAGATACTTCTCAGACAATATTTGATGCGAAGGCATTTCATGATCAATAAAATGTGAAATTTCAATACCGAAATTATGGAAAGCGAACATGGTCGATAGGCAAGTATAGATATTTTTAAAGATAATATAAAATGTATCAATTTTGTAAAGGCGTGGCAGTAGTGACGCTACAGATGAATGAGGCAAAAAAATGAGAAAGAGGAAAGACATATATCACCAGAAACATGGCAAAGAAATAGATTGTGCGTAGATTAGTTTCTTTCTGACGTGCTTAAGTTCTTGGTTTATTTCTTCTGCACGAAATTCAGGTCTGTTGAGTCTGGGACAGATTAGTTAGAAAAGAAACTTGTTACTGGACTTTCCTATTTAATTTTGTAGGTAGAAAGGTTCTCCCCGTCGGGAAATCACAGCGCCAGTTCTGGAAACTAGGAAGTCCTGCTTCATTTAAGGAGACTTTCATTCCAGCGTTGAGTCCTGGCGGCACGTGCATTCACCTGAAACTGCTGGTGGTCTTTGTTGTGGATTATCTTCCACTACTCATTGATTTCCCTGGCTACTTTCTTCTACTGTTACATTCTTCTTTCTAAAATTATAGATAGCTAAAATCGTCACAGATTGCATTATAAATCAATATTCACAAAACATCATAGAGCATATACATCTATTAAAATACCTATCTGTCTGCCAGCTATACTGCCTGTTAATCTATCATAAATATACCTACATATATATCTATCTATCTATTTGTCTGTATGTCTGTCTGCATACGAACATGTCTGTCTGTCTGTTATGTATGTCTATCTGTATGTATATATATATATATATATATATATATATATATATATATATATATATATATATATATATATATATATATCTTTGTCTGTCTATATATACATATTTACCTACTTATATAGTATATTTCCAAATCAATTCATCAAAAAACAATAAGTCAATAATTTCATAGACTTCAATATTTCACCTAACGAAATTACTTTAAATGGACAACAACTTGAAAAAGTACACAAATTCTCCTATCTAGGAAGCAAATTAACACTCGACGGTGATGTCATTGCAGAAATTACAACTCGAATTTCCCTAGTATCTAGTGCATAATAATAACATAACGTAACGTAACGTAACGTAACGTAATATACCGTAATATACCGTAATATAACATAACATAACATAACATAACATAACATAACGTAATATAACGTAATATAACGTAATATAACGTAATATAACGTAATATAATATAATATAATATAATATAATATAATATAATATAATATAATATAATATAATATATTATAATATAATATAATATAATATAATATAATATAATATAATATAATATAATATAATATAATATAATATAATATAATATAATATAATATAATATAATATAATATAATATAATATAATATAATATAATATAATATAATATAATGTAATATAATGTAATGTAATGTAATGCAATGTAATGTAATGTAATGTAATGTAATGCAATGTAATGTAATGTAATGTAATGTAATGTAATGTAATGTGAGGTAATATAATATAATATAATATAATATAATATAATATAATATAATATAATATAATATAATATAATATAATATAATATAATATAATATAATATAATATAATATAATATAATATAATATAATGTAATGTAATGTAATGTAATGTAATGTAATGAAATGTAATGTAATGTAATGTAATGTAATGTAATGTGAGGTAATATAATATAATATAATATAATATAATATAATATAATATAATATAATATAATATAATATAATATAATATAATATAATATAATATAATATAATATAATATAATATAATATAATATAATATAATATAATATAATATAATATAATATAATATAATATAATATAATATAATATAATATAATATAATATAATATAATATAATATAATATAATATAATATAATATAATATAATATAATATAATATAATATAATATAATATAATATAATATAATATAATATAATATAATATAATATAATATAATATAATATAATATAATATAATATAATATAATATAATATAATATAATATAATATAATATAATATAATATAATATAATATAATATAATATAATATAATATAATATAATATAATATAATATAATAATAGCACCATTAAAAATGCATCAACGTGCTTTTCCATGAACCATTACATATGGAATTCAATATTACTGAACAATTTTATTGCAAATTTGTCAACAATTTACTGAATGAAATCTTTAGTATTGTTAAAATTAATACAACTGAGAAATGGAAAGTAAACTGTTGTTTAGTCGTTGTATAAACTGTTTATTTCTCCTCACTGCCATCAATTCAGAGCCGTCATTCATATTGCGAGTGTCCCAAACAGTATCAATGCTCGCTTGGAATCGGCGTCTTACGCTATTGTAGTCTGTCTCGAAAAATGTTTTGAGTATGGAGTTCCATTCTGCAATGTGTGTTCCCTCAAGATCATTACATTTTTGGAAGTCATGCTTCCGGACCTTTCTGTTCAGTTTATTCGTAGCGTATTCAATCAGGTCCATGTCAGTAGAGTTTGCAGGATAATCTAGTATAAGAAAATATTGCTGGGCTACGAAATTTCTGTTTACCAAAGCAGTTTGAGGCGTATCGGTGTTTTTCTGTTTGAGGCGTATCGGTGTTTTTCTGAAAGATTCCCAAATCTTAGTCACTGTGGTAGAAATGCACAATATTAGGTCTCAGTACTTTATTAACGTAACATTAGCGGTTACGTTAACTTTGAAAAATCGAGCAGAGTACTGCGTTTATAGGAAAATCCAGCCCAGACATGTTCATACTCCACGTTTGTTATGCTGGACTATATACACTTCATATCTTTCTGTAGAACAACGTCAGACTCGATGTCTCCCATCAGCAAATGAGACATTAAACCGGCTTTTATCAGAGAATATCATCAATCTCCATTCCGTGCTTGGACCAGGAATATTTTGTTGTATTGAAGGTAGTATGTTGATTCGGTGGCGTCTAGTAAGAATATGACTACGGTTAGGACTTATATATTGCAAGCCATTTTAAGTCTCCTTTGGTCAGTGTTTGTACTAATAAGTCCCCGAGTACCACATGCATGCGCTGATGTAAGAGATGCTTTTTGGAAGCGGTTGCACAGATGCATCAGTACAAAATGCCGATCTTTAGCTAGTTGTGTTATACCAGGTGGACCAAGATTTCGAGGTCATCGGTGGTGTCTATAGCCAGTAATCGATGGTGCAGCCTTCCTATACTGAATTGTTCACAATATAAATATCTGGCAACATCTCCGGTAGCCATTCCACTGTCAGGCTTACCAATAGCTTATCATTACGCTTGTAAATTCTGTCGAGCCATGAACAAACAGTAAACAAAAAAAACTACTTTCCGTAAAACCAGAAAGTTACCAGAACCACCGTAAAAAGAAAACCGGTTTTCTTGTCATAAAACCGCCTTTTACTAGCTTACACTTTATGAATGAATGTGCCAAATATCAACTTTCTTCGATTTTTAATAAAGTCATGATGTAATTATTTGCTGTTTTGCACCAGAACCACTAAATATGCGAATGACACATCACATCAACAAAACAATAGAACTACACAAACTCCATCCCTTTCATGAGTTCTTCGTTGAATAAAATCACACACGTAAATAAATGTTTAAAGCGCGAAGACAAGTATGTTTTCGATATCTCTTTAATGTTTGCTAGTAAATAACATAACATAACATAACATAACGTAACATAACATAATATAACATAACATAACATAACATAACAACATAACATAGTATGATATGGTATAATATCGTATGGTGTGGTATGTTATGATATAGCATAACATAACATAATAACAATATAATCAAATATAATACAATACAATACAGTACAGTGCAGTGCAGTGCAGTGCAGTGTAGTGTAGTGTAGTGTAGTGTAGTGTAGTGTAGTGTAGTGTAGTGTAGTGTAGTGTAGTGTAGTGTAGTGTAGTGTAGTGTAGTGTAGTGTAGTGCAGTGCAGTGCAGTGCAGTGCAGTGCAGTGCAGTGTAGTGTAGTGCAGTGCAGTGCAGTGCAGTGCAGTGTAGTGTAGTGTAGTGTAGTGTAGTGTAGTGTAGTGTAGTGTAGTGTAGTGCAGTGTAGTGTAGTGTAGCGTAATGTAGTTTAGTGTAGTGTAGTCTTGATCCTGATTAGAAAACTGGCTTCACAGCATGTGGGGCATTCCCATATGTGCTTTGCCCTCTGTTCCAGCAGCTATTCGATTCGATGGTATTTCGAGTCCAATGCTGCCGAAAAAGACGTCGACATCAGGGCACAACTCTGGTCCTTGCGACACGTTTCTTTGTTGCTCCGCAAACCCACGCCGTGCCAGTAACTAGTTCAGGCACAACATCGGCCTGTCGGAACAACATGGTAACTGTTATCGAAGGTTACGACTACGGGATTGTATAGATGACGTGCCATGAAGCTTCTATAAGAAGATAACCTCAATATAAAGGCATGTCATCTACTAAGGTTTTCTGTTGCATGATTGGTTTGTCTAGTGAGCCATTGGTGAGACCCACAGACACAACCGCATGCGCGTAGTGTAGTATATTGTAGTGTAGTGTTGTGTATTATAGTGTAGTGTTGTGTAGTGTAATGTAGTTTAGTGTAGTGTAGTATACTGTAGTGTAGTGTAGTGTTGTGTAGTATAATATAATATCATCATCATTATCATGTGACATACTCTGTCAAGAAAGTGAAGTTGCTGATGGATTCTCTGAACACTCCGCGAATCTGAGCGGCGAGTTGACCAGCCGCAGCTAGAGACATGTTAAAACAATTTGTTATATCACTGCACCATCGTCTTCTTGTGTGCCCTATTCCCCCGTTGTCGTTAACTGTGTCCTCAGCTATTAATCTTTCAATGCTTTTACATAAAAAAAACACCTCAGCTTTCTAGTTATGGAGCCAGTTTATTGATTTTACGCTTATATTCGACGTTTATTGATTGTAACACTTTTGTATTTGTCTTTTTAACTGTCCATATTTAAAATTCTTCTGTAGCATCTCATTTCAAAAGCTGCGATTCTCTTACCTATAATTGTATTTAATCTCCATGCTTCACAACCGTATACTGACACTGGGAATATGCATGTTCTAATCATACATAGTTGGACTATCTTGCTGGTATTCGGTCAAATATTTTTTTTTTCATTTGCGCAAGATTCAATGTCGCAATTGCCTCTCTTAATTTCTACAGCTCAGTCTCCTGATATGTTTATATTTGTGGCAAAATGCTGTAAATGTATTACTTCCTCTAGTTTAAACTGTCAATTATTATATTTGGTTACTCTTTCATTTTATCAGCTGATCAGCAATCATAATTGTTATAACATAAAATAATATAATACAATACATAATATAACGTTAACATGGCGGAGCATCGCATAACAATATAATATAATACAATACAAAACTATACAATATAATATAGCTTATCATAAAAATGATAAGCAGAATCAAATCAGCGAACAAAGACAATACGTAGCAGCCAAAATACAACGATATAACGATATGAATGTCTTAGCTGATCTGACAATCAAGCGGAAGCATAGAAACAAAAATAAGAAAACATATATATCATATAATTAGGTTAATATGTATTACAAAAACACTAGACTTACAACTAAATGTTTTTTTTCCCATGATGTTGTGCATCTTACAGATGGTCACTTCTGAGAAAGTAAACCACATAGACATTTCTTAAATCTGAGAGACTGTTGTTTTGTTTCTGCTTCTCTCGTGACGTGTTTTGCTATGCCCTTGAGGTTTATATGAAGAAAGCGCCCTGCACTTTTTGCAACAACCCCGTTCTCGGATCCGTTGATGTAGTCCTAGGGAAAAGCAAAGCCGATAATCTTGAAATCAAGCAGAACTGCAAGAGATGTTCGGAAGCGACCATCAACTGCTTTAGGGTCTCTACTCCGGATTATTTTATGACGGTTTACTCCGCTAAACGTGGTGCCCTCCCTGCTAACCCGCTAAGCAGTGAGGGATTTCTTCAGAGTTTGCTCCCTTATCATCCTTAGCGTCAAGTAATTTCGTATAACCAACTTAGACTAGTGGAGTTGATGGACGCTTATGAAGCTGTCGAGCCATCTGATCGTGACACAGTGAGCACATTTCAGTGGACAGATTTATAAAAGAATTTCTAATCGTGATCCGTCCAGCGGCGGAACACACGAAAGTTGTAATACTACGAGTGACGATATTCACAGTCGGTACCACCAAAAAAGCGTGACAGCAGGTAACCAGTTAATATTTGATACTAAGTGTAAATGATAAACAATAATGTTATCTATCTATCTATCTATCTATCTATCTATCTATCTATCTATCTATCTATCTATCTATCTATCTATCTATCTATCTATCTATCTATCTATCTATCTATCCATCCATCCATCTATCCATCCATCCATCCATCCATCTAATCCATCTATCCAACTCTCCGTCTGTCCGTCTTTCGCCTGCCTGCCTACCCGCCTGCTATCTGTCTGTCTGTCTATATATCTATCTTTATATCTATCTATCTAATCTATCTGTCTATATCTATCTATCAAACTGTCGGTCTGTCTTTTCGTCCGTCCGTCCGTCCGTCCGTCCATCCATCCATCCATCTATCTATCTATTGTCTTTTCTCTCGCTTATGCTGTGAAGAGTCGCACAATTGAATGAAGATAAGTTTTTCCGGGCTATTGCACGTTTCTTCGTTTCATATGCAGTAATATTTTGCTGTGTCAGAAAGTTGGTGTCATACTGTTGTAAACATCATTTATAACAATCCACGAGTGGCACACATAAACAAAAACCTGTAAATATGTACGCAATAAGACACAAGAAATATCCAATGAATATGGAAAAATTCACAAAATCCCTGAAAACACATTATATCTGGTTAACAAAATCATTTAGTAGATGTTTGTCTGGTAATTATATACTTTTACTTTGGCTATTTCTTTCTATTGTTTTCGTTCTTAAATTTGGTTTTATGGTTTCACTTATTACGTTTATATTATGTTATCTTTTATTCTTCTTTTTTCTGCACAGTCGTTTCACTTTTCACTTATATTTTGCATACGCATTTTTTATTTCGATTTTTGTTCTATTCACTTTTGTATTATTGCGGTTCTGACAAACGTCTTGAAATAAATAGTCAATCTATTTCGCCCGTATTGTGTTTATTATTATACATTTTATCATCTCATCAATTTGAGTAATAACATTCTGTCATATTAATATGAAGTTGATATATTATACAAAATATGTCTTTTGTATAAGACATATTTTCAATTGTATATATCACTTATGAAATACAATTTGTGGATGAAATGGTGGCATAACTAGCAATAGGAGTACATTCTCAAAGGGCTCTACATCATTAAAACTATATGTGAAAAACGATGCACATCATTCACTTAAGTTAAATAATGTTCAGCTTAAGGTTTCCAGGTCACACATTTTCATGTTCTATTTCCATTAAAATCTAAATAATGTATCTGCGTTATAAAGGATTGCTTCCATTTTATATTCGTTATTTTCATTTCTTCAATTGGATGAATAACCCAGGTCTTAGATTGAAATCGCAGGTAGAAGAAAAAAATAAGGAAGAAAAACCACATTAATCGGGCAAATAGAGTTCAATTCTTACAGCAACGAGGTTCTTTTGAATTATATTTGATCCCGCCTCTTGTTAATATCCATCTATTCTAGTGCATTTCCTAAAGTTTAAATGAACCGATGAGTGTGAATATCTTCGTTATTATCTATTCCGTTTCTTATACACATTATATATGTACTAGCTCACATGCTATATATTCGAGTTATCCATGAGAGCTTAATTTTCATATCCTCAGGGTTTGTGTTTTTTTTAAATAATACACACAAAAAATAAAACCGTGTACAACATACGAGCATTGACGCAACCGGAAAGAGATCATTTCTGGAACAGTTTTAAGAAAGTTTTATTACTTTTAATTCAGCAAATGGAGTATTTCCTTCATTGAAGTCCCCTTCCATTCTCTCTCCTAGTTTTAGAAATAAGGTTACAAATGCACAGATACAAAAAGAGAGAACACTTAATCTCTAGCTGATACTAGATTCTACCCACGATTATGGTTAAATCTTACATGAACGATAAGATTCGATATAACGAAGAAATTATACAATTCGACATAACGGCACAATTCGACACAACGAAACACTTCGACACAATGGAACAACAATACAATTTGAAACACCGGCTTAATTAGATACCACGGCATAATGATACGTTTCGACACAGTCGACATAATGCAACAATTCTATACAATATAGGGACAGGACGACACAATTCCAAACAAAGATAAAATTGGACATAACGACACAATTCGATACTACGACACAACTCAACAAGTATACAATTCCACACAACAATTTGACACGACGACACATGCATGACAAGTACACAATTCGACTCAACAACACAAAGATGCAATTCGACACAATGATGCAATTCGTTCTTTCGACACAATGACAAAACCTTTCAGTTTCTAATTCTTCTTCTTCTTCTTCTTCAGCGTTCATTCTCAATCTCTCGCTGGATATCTCTTGTAACAGGACAATGGTCCTATTATATTTCCAGCAGGATGTAGTCCAGAGAATGGATATGCGTTGTGTCACCGTTTTATTTGAGCCAATGGCCCGACACATCCGTCTTCGGCGGAGTTTCTAATTCAACATGAAGTATTTTTTAAAAATCACCAACGTGTCATATATCAACCCAGCCTAACGAGATGGATACCATTTCTTTTTGGAAGCGTTCATGCAGCGAACATTGTGTTGATGTGAACAAGGGTTCATACGGACCCTTGACCAGCCAAGAGAATCAAAACAAGCCTCTTTACGTCATGTGTTTCGCTATTTTCATGCAATTTGTTGATCAGTATTGGCAGGCGATGCAAAATATCTTAAATAATGACCATAAAGAAAACGGCAACATACACATACACATACACATACACATACACATACACATACACATACACATACACATACACATACACATACACATACACATACACATACACATACACATACACATACACATACACATACACATATATATATATATATATATATATATATATATATATATATATATATATATATATATATTATAATATATATATATATATATATATATATATATATATATATATATATATATATATATATATATAATAAAAGTAGATCAAAATGATGAGGTACTGCTTCGTGTTTTGATTCAGGTTGTTGATTTTCTGTTTTTAAGGGTGAAGATCCATATCTTGGTAGGTGAAATTTCCTGCCTCAACGCTGTATTAATCAACCCCTCTTATATGGTCTACTTAATATACAAATATTAAGATTATGTAAGAATGCACGTTTGAGATTAGTACGAGGAACAAATAATTCATAGATAAATGAACAATACAGTACAGTTGCGAAAGTTCGTAGACAATAAAACACTGGAGAAGAAATTCAATTGATTTGAAAATAAATGTCTTAGAAATTCTTTAATATTGGTTGAGAAACTGTCAAGTCAAATACGCAAGAGAAGACACCAAATAATAATATATTTTTCCAGAAGAATATAACAAGAAAAAAACGATGTGCTTACATCGGACATTACTTATATCGGAATGAATGAAAACATACTGCCACTACGTGCATTAAACAGGGGTACCAGATGGCAAAAGAAAGAGAGGAACACCACAAGAGATTCTTCGCATGACAACTATCAAAGAGGGTATGACAATGGTCTCAAAAATATACAAGAATTACACACAGTAGCATTACATCGCTCGAACTGGGAATCCATGGTTTCTGTTCTATGCACTGTATTCGGCGCTGGTGAAGCATATAAATAGAACTGTTCATCTGCCAGCAAGTCTAACAATGTGGTTCACCAGGAATAAAGCAGAAGCTTTACTCATACGCTTTGGCATACAATAACAGAGAATTAAAGGTGGCCACAAGAAGTTATGAAGAGAAAAGACTCGTACACAAGTACATTTGCCAACTTTAAGATTTAAACCAATAGATGTGAATCATGTGTTATTTGTATTGCTAAAACAGTGTTCTCAGCGTGGACATTTGACACCCTTTGCGGATCAATGTTTTAGAGGGGCGCCACGAAAAACAATTACAAATTTAGAGGCGAAGAAACTTTCCAGGTGGGAGGTAGGTGGGGCAGAAAAGTAATTATTTTAGCAATATTTACTGATACATATATATATATTACATATATATTACATATATATATATGCATACATTAAATAAATATAGGCTGGCATATTTTTTTGCCCACCTAGGGGAAGAAATTTGTCCCAAAACGGGTAATCGGCGAAACTAGTTTGACAACCACTTTTCTGCAATGTTTCATACTATCGATCGTTTACTTGTTCCAATAACGTGTGCCTTGTAACGCCCTAGTCTCGATTGAGTGCATGCTGATTTGATACTGCATATATTTGTAGCATATGTGATTGGAACATGTTAAATGCTGACATGTTTATAATAATGTCAAGACAGCAGTGGAACGAAATATCCAGAGGAAAACAGCAATTCCTCTTTGAACATGCAATGTAATATACATTATGAATCTTCTCAACATTTGATCTTGGAACAGTATGTGAAATCCAGGAACAGTTTATGAAATCTTGAAACATTATATGCATTCTTGAAAAAGTGTATGAAATATTGGAACAGTATATTAAATTTTCTTTGACTTCCGGGCTGTATATATATTATGTTAACAATTTTTGGCAGCTTTAGGCCCTCCACTGTCGCTCTTGTCAAGAAAAATCATAGTGGAGCAAATATGATTTACCAGGTCCTCACAGATGGCATCCAGTTGCCTCGCAACTTCAATCAACACGTTGTCTGTCTTTGACTGCAATACACCCCAAAATAGAATGTGATTTTAGTTAAGTCCTTTCACCCTGTATATTCCCTAGTTATAATGAATATAGTCTGGTAGATCGACACACAGCCAACAATAACACAAACATTGCAGAGGTGTGTAGATTCCACGAAAACCACATACATTTTATACATCAGCACGTGCCAGAACGCCTCAGTGCTACGCATACCAATTAAGTCTACTTGTAAACATAAATAACACATAAATATAAACACGACTGCTTCTGATGTGGCATGGGTAAATGAATAAATATGATATAGAAGCAGCCAGGATTTATGATGAAAAAATATCATAATGCAGCAACGGCATTTAGACCTGATCCGCTCAGATGGCACATACACGTTTCACAATTTGAATCAACACGTTTTACATAGTAAACCTAATTGGCCCTTAAGGAACTATCGCCTTCTTGCAAGTTAAATGTTAAATGTTTGTGGTTTGCGAGGAATTTACATTCCTGTGCAGTGTGTGTTGTTGTTGTATTTTTGTGCGATGTTTCACCGGTACATTTTCCTAGTGACTGGAGAATATACATGTTGAAAATATTGGCTAAAACTTCATATTTCTTAGGGATTCTGTGTGGTCAAGACAGGAAAAGTATTGACTGAACTAGCGAGGCGAGTAAATGTCATCTAAACGGACATAGTTCAAATCCCGTTCTCTGAATTATATTTATATTTTAATAATAAATCCCGGATGTCTTTTTTTAATTATAATATTCATTTATTTCTTGTTAACTGTTGTTAAGAATTCACGCTTAATTATGTCAAAACATTCGAAGTATTGCAGGCCACTTCCACTTACACAAAATCTTTGAATCTTTGACAGAAAAAGTATAGAAATAGTACACATTTTTCCCCCTCTATCTTTAAATTCAAGCCATCTGTTTTATTAAAAGGTATTGTTGACGATAAAACGTGTGTGAAATCACTTCCTTTATCAACCACAGTCAAAATTCCTTAACAACACGATCTGCTATTTGTGGACGTAATTTATGGACACCCTCTTTTCTATATTTCTGACAACTAGAACTACATAGTTAAGTAAAAATATGAACGATGTCATGCCGACCCTCACGTCATAGAAATAATAAACATTTATTCAGCATTACAAATATTTCCGTTCAGTTCCCATGGCATATGTTCTGACCATGGCTTTCGGAATATCAGACCGAAGGCATTTGTAGCTTAATTCGTGATTAAACGTGCTGATGCTATATTGGGGTCGTTCATAAATTGTTTCAAAACGTAGGAATTAGAGGGTCGGGACAGTTGTTGACAAGGGAAGGGGAGATTTGACAATGTCAACAAAAGTGTTTTTGAGTCATTAGTTAAATTGTTACATGAAACTGTAAACAACATGCAGCAGAGGGAGACACAGAAAAAGATGGGTTGAGAGAGTTACCAATGTTCTGACACGTCATAATATTACTACATGTCAAGAGACCAAACGTGTCTTAGCCTGAAAACCGATCGTCCTCTAATTCTGCAAAACCTCACATCAAAAGCAGAGATACGACAATAGATAGAATGAAATTGTTTGAATTAAAAACAATGTATCTTAATATTTGAAGATAGAAATGTCTTTCCAGAACTGTTTATGCTGAATAATTATGTTGGGGGGGGGGGGGGGGTAGACATAATTATGAAAAAGGGCGGATGGGGGAGGGTAGAGTTGCTGAATTCTTTACAGTTGTTGACAATTGGGCGAGAGGGGTAAACGCCTCACCAAAAGATATATTGTTGACGTATTTTATCGCTGTAATGTACGAGTATATCTATAAATATCAATATGTCATTTCTCTGCGTTGCTGATAGGTTTCCCAGGATTGAATGACGATGGGTTTTTGGCTATGGCATGTTTGGTCGCCTGATATGTAGTAATAATTGTGGCTATGTTATTATATCACAGGACATTGATAACTCCTTCAATTCATCTTCTTGGTCTTCCATTCCTTCTTAGTGGATTGAGTTCTCATATTGTATACTCTTGAAGTTGGCCAAAACGTGTTCATTCTCATTAATATGTAGGTGAAGTTCAGAGATTGAAGTTGTTCACTCTCATTAATATGTAGGTGAAGTTCAGAGATTGAAGTTGTTCACTCTCATTAATATGTAGGTGAAGTTCAGAGATTAAAGTTGTTCATTCTCATTAATATGTAGGTGAAGTTCAGAGATTAAAAACGTGTTGGAGAACGAGATATCTACAAAGGTATGACAAATGAATAATAATGTTTGTGAAGATAATGACATATGAGAAATCTGAAAGAAATTGCATATTTGTATATCATCATCACTAAGTGCCATCTCCGCAACGAAGGTTGGCTGAAAGGTCCGCCCAGCATGCCATGTGTCTTGCTTTGGTGGTACACTATGCTAGACTGCAATCTGTTCATGTCGTGATGTTTCGGTCCCAATTGTATCTCTGTATAGCTCTTGCTCGCCAACCCCTCAACTCTACCGTCAAAGATCTGTATATACGAGTATCTATCAACAGCTACATGTACGGAAATGGACAAGTGGATAAGCAAAATAGATATACAGTTGCGGAGACGTTTGATCACCTACGCCACCTGGCTGTGATGCATGATCACCTACACCACTTGACTTTGGGAAATATAATCACCTAAGCCACTTGACTTTGTGAAGTATAATCACATACAACACTTGGCTTTATGAAGTATGATCGCCTACGCCACTTGATTTTATTAAGTATGATCACCTACTCCACTTGATTTTGTGAAGTATGATCACCTACGCCACTTGACTTTATGAAGTATGATCACCTACGCAACTTGACTATGCATTTGATTGCTTAACTGAAATTGATGTGTAAAAATGTGTGCTAACAGTAGTATATTTACATGAGATAAGCTTACTTCATCTATAAGATTGTTATACTTATACAGGGAAGTAGATGTAGAGATCGAGAGAAATTTACTGAAGAAAATGATATAAACATAACGTCTGTGTGGGGTATTTTAATTTTCTTTTTGGAAGGGGGTGGGATGGGATCCATTAACTCTCCTTGCATCATAATACTAAACATCATGTTCTTATTTCATACGTGGGGGGGGGGGATTGTTTAACCCATCCCCTTACCTACGGGCTTGTCATGAGGTACAGTTCATACATGCACAACAGAAACATTGATTTCAGACTGAATTCGTGAGGAAATGAGATGACTTCTGCTGTGTTAAATACATGTTTTTCTTCTTCTCTATTCTTGCCATACTATTAATAGTGAGCAGTCAGCTTACAACCCACAATGTGTACACACCCATCCATTATGTAAACAGTCAGCAGTCAGCTTACAACCCACAATGTGTACACACCCATCCATTATGTAAACAGTCAGCAGTCAGCTTACAACCCACAATGTATACACACATAGCCATTATTTAAACAGTCAGTAGTCAGCTGACAACACACAATGTGTACACAAACATCCATCTTTTAGCAGTGATTATTCTACTGACAACCCACAATGTGCACACATTCAGACATCATTTAAACAGTCAGTAGTCAGCTGACACCACACAATGTGCACAGAGCCAGCCATCTTGTTCCCAATACGTGTATGGTCGTTGACCAGTGTTCTAGATATATCCAAGCACACCCCTTTCTTGCTGTGGTTAGCAATGATAAACGAGCTACATTACTCACCTCTACCCTTTTCTTCACAAAATCTAGGCAACTGTCCTGTGGGTTCGATTAACCCTGGGCTAATATACTCGAATCTCAGCAGTTATCTCCATTTACTTTTCCTCTTCCTTTCCTCCAGTCCCCATGTCTTTAATAAAGAACATCTCATTTCACGTACTTTACATCTCCACGTTACTGCTTTCATGCATGATATACATTGCATAGAAACCCGAGCAGAAATTACACATCCACATCTAGGCAGAATATCACATCTAGAGACAGCTCAGTCTTATCAAATATTTCTAAATTAAATAAGTGTTAAATGGACTGGACAAATACATATTACAAATGAATACAAAATCAAAACACATTAAAACTGGCATTTTGTGCAAATATAGATTTCAAATTAAAGAGTAAACTGGTTCATTGAGTTAACGTTTATTATTAACTATTGTGTCGTTATGTCCAATTTTATCTTTGTTTGGAATTGTGTCGTCCTGTCCCTATATTGTATATTATTATGCAGGTTAGCAGGATGTAGACCGGACAATGGAATACGTTATGCCACGGTTTATAGCTTAGATGATATCTTCGCCTTTGGGACTGACACATCCGACTTTAGTTTGACTCCCAGATTACTTTGACCGTCTATGGGATGAGACAACCAACTAGATTCCAAATCCACGTTAGTCGGCTACAAGAGAATGTGTGGCAGGTAACAGTGATGCAATTCTTTGATCCTATATCGGGCCGCGGCAACAAACAGGTCAATCATTGAACAATATCCACCTCTTAAATTTCTGCCAGCAGGGAGAATGTTATCCTGTGAGCATCAGTGAAAAATATCCATCTCTTACGTATCTGTCAGCAGGCAGAACGTTGCCATGTATCCAAGTAGCTCTCGCTGCTGTATCATGCTTGAAATGATACCTGCGATAGCTTCACAATTAAATCTTACTTATCATTCTGAAAAAGACGATACCTAGGACATTATATTATACGTATCATGCTGAAATAATAAAGTACGATACTTTTGCTTCATTGTACATATTACGAGATGGGATACTCAACCACAAGTCAATCCTCCTTAGTTGTCTATAACGACATCAATGGTACATCACACAATTTGACTATTTATAGTCCTTTTTTGAAATCATCTAACTACCCGTTTCAGAATGGCGATCATTGTAAAATACCAACTTTAATAATAAAACAAACGAACATCTTAATGGTCCCTAAGGAGCAGATAACAAAATAAAAGAGACAAGCTATCAACTGGGAGTGACCACACGTGTTCCAAGAAATTGGAGCGCAAACCTTTTTTTTCCTGGAGAGAGCAAACGAAGGACAGAATGAGTTCGATTTGTTCATTCCAGTTAGCAGTTCAATCACTCACCACATTATAACATTATTTGTTACTGGAGTTTATCTAAGAGCTGTTTTCCTTTATTTATTTTTTTATAAACAGGTTCCTACTAGTTAAGTTTCTAGTTTTGTTTTGTTGTCAGTTTCACTCTGTGTGGGTAACAGTCGTGTGTTTTATTTTTTTATTTTTCTGTAACGGGTATGTGTCTACTTTTTATATCACGAGTTGGGATGGGATAGAACAGCCAACTCCTACACCGAATTTTTTGTCGAAGTCGAAGATTTTGTAGTATTGTTTGTGTATTCGTGTGTATATTCTTTTCGTATTATTGTTATATAGTATTGTATTGCTTTCTATTGCAATCCACTGTATTGCTCGTTTATAGCATTTCGTATACATGATAGTTTTTGTATTGTAATGTACTGTACTGTATTGTATAATTGTATCATATACTGCATTGTTTTGCTTTTAAATACATTATATATTGCTCTTGTATTGTAGTGTAGTGTAGTTGTATTTTAGTGTAGCGTGCAGAATAGATCAACCATTTACTTTACCAGCCTCAGAGTAAAGCACGATTTGTTTTACTCTTCCCAGAATGGAACTATATTTCTTTTACTTGTTTCAAATTAGATCCATATTTGTTTTACACCTCTCAGATTTGAATAATATTTGTTTTACTCGTCTCAGATTAAATCAATATTTGTTTGGTTTTACTTGTCTCAGATTAGATCAATATTTGTTTGGTTTTACTTGTCTCAGCTGTGATCAATATTTGTTTGGTTTTACTTGTCTCAGCTGTGATCAATATTTGTTTGGTTTTATTTGTCTCAGATTTGATCAATATTTGTTTGGTTTTACTTGTCTCAGATTTTATCAATATTTGATTTACTCGTCTCAAATTTGATCAATATTTGATTTACTCGTCTCAAATTTGATCAATATTTGATTTACTCGTCTCAAATTTGATCAATATTTGTTTTACTCGTCTCAAATTTGATCAATATTTGTTTTACTCGTCTGAGAGTATATCGATATTCGTTATACTCATATCAGATTAGATCAATATTTGCTTTACTCGTCTGAGAGTAGATCAATATTTGTTATACTCGTCTGAGAGTAGATCAATCTTTCTTTCACATGATTAAGAGTTACTTTATCAAGTAAATGATTCTAGAATAGACATTATTTTTCTTTCATCCATGGACTGATCAACTTCTTTGGCATGACTGTCTGCAGAACGTTACTGCAGATGGTCATGGTACCTGGTACTAAAACAGCTAATGTTAACTGTCATGCATATTCATCAGATATCTCCGGAACTACTGCTATTGAATGCAATAAATTATTGGCATTTTTTGATTCACAATTGAGCATTACTTCATATGCTCGTATCTCTTCGTTAATTATACCATTGTCTCCCTGGTGATTTGATATGAATATGCATGTTCTGTGTTTGTGTTCCTGAGGATACTTTAATACTTGTTCGTTGATGTTGTAATAGTCCTTGTGTCCATTGGTCTGTTCTCAGTGACTTCAGTACACAGACTGAAAGTCTTGACGAGACCACATCTTTTTTTGGGCATGTGGTTGGTCAAGTACGGAAAACCTGTTTACTTGTGTTGCAAATCGATTCGGTGCTGCTAGAACAGACTTGGTTCAATTACCGTCAGCTGTAAGTATGATTTCAATTGAGGCTAGATTTTACTACTGCTTCTATTACCTAGTTTAGTATGTCAGGCTCTGCGATATCTTGGTTTGTTGGAGTGTGTTTATACTCTGTTGTTATGTTGGGATTGTATAACTCTTGAAAACATTCTTTCCATCTTTCTTTCCTTTCTATGCTATTAAGTATATGATTGCCTTTTTTATTGTTTATAAGTATGGTGGGGTTGTAGCTTTTGTTTCTTACTCTCATTGATTTGATACTTTTGTAAAATTCTCGAGGTCTTGTCTTGCAGTTTTCTATTAGATGTTCTCCATATTCATTCCAGGAGTTAGATTATGTTACTTTTATTATGCAATTTGGCGTTAATCCTTGCTTCTCTATATTGAAAGTAGTGTTCTTGTTGCTTATATTTTAGCCATGTTTTTAAACACAGCTTCTTTGAATAACCCTCATTATTTCATCGCTTCACCATGAGGTTTTTAAAAGTATTGTGTGTGTGTTCCCTTTCAATGCACATATTTTTAAGTTACTCAACATTGCATCTGTGAAAGTGTCCCATTCTTTTGAGATGTTTTCAGTCTCTTTTGATAATGTTAGAAATGCTTGTGTAATTTTTTGATATAGCTCCTTGCTTTTTATACCATATTCTAGTATTTTATAATTTATAACAGGTTCTTTCCGGTGTCTTTTTTCTTTCGATTCTATTGTTTCCATGGCGTTGGGTCTTTTCTTCGTTGGTATAATATGTCTATGATCTGTTTCTATACAAATGTTTGGAAATGCTCTTGCTTCAGTTATGTATCTCTTTTACTTATTTCTTACAATTATGTAATCAATTTCAGATGGTTAATTTAAAGTGTCCCATTTATTCGAAGAATTAATGTGGCGCTGCCTATGTTGGAATAACGTATTCGTAATAATCAGTCCATGTTCTAAAGATACGTTAACCCATATAATTAATATACAACAATGGTGATAAAATAAACCTCAGTCTAACTGATGTGAATCTATATGAATATTTGCATTCTTGATTTACCCATCTCGGCCTAGATCAAGATCAATGTTCTACCTATGCCAGTCAATGTTTATTTTTCTGTCTCAGACTAAATAAGTACACCTTTCTCAATCCCAGACTAGAACAACATTTCTTGTATCCAGGTGAGACTAGATCAACATTGCTATACCTGTCTCAGAACAAATAAACATGTACTTCAACCGTCTCACTCTAGATAACCACATCTGTCATGAGTGTCAACGAATCAGTAATTTCTATCAGATCAGATAACTATTTCCTTCGTCAGTCTCGGTCTGATGTGACATTTTCTTTGACATAGAATATCCCTACCTGGATCAGATCATATTGTTCCGTCTCAGACAATATCAACACATATTACATCTGATTCAGGAAATAAGAACATTTGCTTTTCCTGTATAAAACTTTCGCAACAGAAAATCAAAGACCAACGCATTGACCGCATAGTCATATATGACTACCTGGAATCGAACGTTGTAACCAATTCTCTTTTCTTCGTTCTAAATCTAATAACAACACGAAATTGCCTGACTTTCGTCAGTAAACGTACTGTACATTGTGTTGTTGTTCTCACAGCGGATCAGAGTCATTTTGCACCTTTTAGCGTAGCTCATCCGATTTCGGCATTAACCGTATCTATACATAGTCTCACAGTTTACTATCTACACCGTTACTCTATCAACTGTGTTGTTTTTGTGTTTGTTTCTCGTCTATAGTTAAATGTTTATGAAATGACATACTTCCACTACAGGCGTGTTCATATGTAAATGGTATAGGTAGGTCCCATGGCATCTGCCGTCCGGGATGAAGATAACTCTTCATGTACTAAGCCGCAGCAACTATTAGGTGGGGTGGCCAGTTCTCTTCCTTGCTATTTTTTTCCCTTCCCTAACTCATGCGTCAGGTACTCATTTACAGCTGAGTCGACTGGAGGAGTGGTCGTGTCAAGTGAGAAATCACAACCCGGATTTTTTGTTAATGTCCGGACGTGGTTTCAAACCTGGCACGCTGTAACCAGATGATAGCAAGCAAGCTCACTATCCACTAGGCTACCGCGCTCTTCATATGTACTCAATCAATGTTTAGCTTTTTCGCAGCGCATACTAAGTGTGTTTCCAGTAGTTGTTTGCATGAACTACATTCTTCTCTGTAGTCGTCAAATTAATTATATTTTTACCACAGACAATGCCATGTTCCTCCTAACCTATAGCGTAGATCAAAGATGGGCAAAATACGTCACTCCTGTTAAAAGCGATCCGCCACAATATTAATAACGGCCAGCAAAGTTAATTGAAAAAAAACTATATGCACTTGCCCCGGTCATTCCAACAGACGCCTAATATACGGTACAGAAAATATGTAAACATGCCAATTTATTTCGTGTCGTGCAATATTTATATATCTATTCATGTGTCTGTCTATATGCATGAATGTCTGTATTTGTATTTCGCTTAGTTCCCTGTGGAACATAGAGCTACAACTGTCGCAACAAGTGCTGTTTTACGCTGTACTTTGAATTTGTATCCACCGGGTCTCACTTGATTTGATCTCGACTATTTTTTACGGGTACTCCTCTGTCTTCCAACTACCATCTTTCCCTGTGGATTCCATTACAGAGCCTGTCTGGTAACGTTGTATGCTTCATTCTGAGAGTGTGTCCTATCCATCCACAATCCCACTTTATAATCTCTACCTCCACATATCATTGGTGTGTGTGTGTCTGTCAATATAGCCTTTCAAAATCGAAATATGTCTGCTTAAATTAGCAGATGTGTTGCCACATCCAAAACTGGAGTAAAGAATAGTAATATCTTGGCATAGCACACATGGCGTATGAGGTGACTAAGGAGGTGAAGCTGGCTGTCTATCCCATTGGTGATGATGACCCACAAGTAATGCCGAAATCAGATGTGCCGGGCCGAAATGCAGAGATATTCCAGCCAACTTTAAAGCATTGAAACAGCACATTCAATTTGATAACGAGCACAACAAATTTAATGAATAATTATATTAGATAACCCTATTTGTGTGATGCAATAAAATGAAAAGTAGTTAGACAGTAATAACTAGAGGCAGTATCCATCATATGTATACTAAAATTGCATTTATCTTCATAAAGCAGCATACAGAGGTAATGGAAGAGATCCAGAGCCTGCATTTTCTTTAGTTATAGGCACAGGTGCTATCAAATTTCACGTCAATGCGAAAGACTAATACGACGTTTCCCGTTCTTATTATTGGCTGAGAACAAAACAAACACGGAAAGTGACCAATGAAAAAGCACGGAAAATGTCGAAATAGTCTTTCGTAGTGACGCAAACCTCAGGCCTTTTAATTAACGTTGGACCCTCCAAAATAGACCACAACTAATCTTGAACATAGATTTAAGATGCCAGGGTTCAGGAGACGACCAATAAATCGGATGGGAATGTATAGCCCTCGAAGCGCATAATTATATCCTAGAATCCAAACTTCTAAAATAGATATGAGACTGAGATGGGGGTGATGGTGGGGGAGCGGGAGGGCATATGATGATGATTATGATAAAAATGTTCATATAACAATAATGTTGATAATGGTAGTAGTTTCTTCAACGTCGTTATCATAGTACAAGTATAACCTGTACAGCAATAGTTCTGTAATTATCAGTATATCTGATAGTATGGGAAATACAATGGTCAACATTCAAATTCATATCCATTTATTATTAAAGTTAGTTAAAAAATATTGCAGTGTTGAAATGTTACGATAGAATTATTTATTTACGTTGAATTCTCAGCGTAACAATAAAAGGCAGATCAGAAACGTAAACACCAGGCAGGAGCCTAAGACAATGCCAGTTCTAGTTTACAGCTCAAGACAACAGATTATATGGTTTGCATACGCCCGTCACAGACAACAATTGCAAACAAGTAATTCTATATTTTGTCTGCTTCTTTGGCGGAGTTGTACAGAGCGCGTCTGTGACGGCGAGGAAGTGTGCATAGGACCGTTCAGAATGTAATGGCAAACTGCTAAACGTAAGTATATTACCTAGAAAATCACAACAGTCAGCAGAAGCTGGGTTTATGGTTACATTCTAAATATTATATGCTACCAATATGTTTTTAAATTATATATTTACATATTGATACAAGGCCAGAAACGAACAATGCAAGAGATGGATTATAGCAATAAAAGAAGCCACAAAAACAAAGATTGAGTGTAACATTCTAAAGTGTGAACCTTAATTGCTATAAACTCCAAAACATTATTAATCATTCATTATGTTTTCTATCTTTTATAGTCTCTTGTTCTTCCTTTGGTTATCTCTGGATTTCACATAAAACTTGATAGTGGTTCTTGTAGACTTACAGTCTTTTATTTCATTTGGCCGTGATAATCCACTCTCTAATTAGTACTTCCGCGACAGCATGGTTTGTAACCTAAGAAATATAGAAGCTGAGGACAAAGATAATCTGTAACAACAGAAGCCAAATTCATATACTGTTTTCCTATTTATTCATTCTTTCCGACATGACACATGAAATATTATTGATTATTCTATAAGACATCAGACATTAAGACGCCACTAACAATTAACAACACATAACAAAGACATCATCAATAAGGTGTGAAAACAGATGCTCACCATACATAGAATTAAGAAGAGGGGTAAGACAAGGATGAATTTTATCACCAAGCCTATTTAATATCTACACAGATAATATCTTTAAAATATAGAAGGAATTCCAGGCCTCAAGATTAATGGGAAAATACTAAACTGTAGCCATCTTGATTCAAAGTTCATTTCTTCCAAACTTCACGAGTTAAATAAATTTAGACACTGACATGTTTCCTTGATGCAAAATGTTACCACTCATAATTTCAGATTCAGTAAAAAATAAAAAGACCACACTCTAAGATTTCTACTAAGCTTCACTATTTCTCCTGACTTTATATTCGTCAATTAATAATTTCTCACATCCTATCTTGAAAATTACTCAATTTCATTGGACTAGACTCTATAAACACAATATCATTATCACTAACTTGACGTCTTTAACATATTCAAATTTTCGAACTTCCACCGACTGAAGCTTCCACAGTATAACTCCGTTTATCCGAATCGAATTTAGGTGAAATAATTTTAAGTGTTAGCGGATGTTGGTATGTACATATACGTAACTGGTGTTATTAATAGCGGAGGTATTAATATTATTAAATTAATAATTTATATATATTCAGTGTGCACTATTCGCTCTATTCAATTTGCACTGTGTTTACAGTTTCGTTGTTTAGTGTTAGTTGTTTTCATTGCTGGATTAAGTGCATTGAGTACAAGATGTAAACGTGTTGTTTTGTCAATTACTGATGAAGTGGAAATTATTAATCAGTTAAATAAAGGTGTGCCTGGAAAGCAACTGGCAGAGAGATTTGGCGAGGGAGCGGCTACGATCTATGATATTAAAACTAACAGTGAAAACATTGTAAGCTTTGTGAGTACATTGCAAACAAAAGATGGATGTTTATCTACTGTATATATGTGCCATTTATGTAACTTTGCATATTTTTACAGTACTGTAGTGTATGTAGTTTATTTGCAATACATAGTTGTTTACATATCACTGTACTTTTATCAATAAAATTCCGTTCTTTTCAATGTATGATTGCACACTGTTTTGCTTCATTCCTGAGATATATCCACTTATCCGAATTTTCGATTATCCGAATGGGTCCGATCACAATGAATTCGATTAATCAGAGTTCTACTGTAGCTCATTCTCACATTTATTTCCAAGAATATTTCGTAGACTATGACTTGAGCAATCACTCCGTCCACTAGGTTTATAAAACAGATTTGATAGTCCAACTATACATTCAGGCATTGGTCCACTTCTTTATACACATGACAGTGTCCAAAAGGTGTGCTTTACTTCAACATTCAAGTTCTTGATTCATTTCTTCAATTCAGATGCATACACGATACAGAATTTCAATATCAAGCAAAATGAATTAAACAGGTTACTAAAACACTTACCTTGCCTATTAATAAAAATATATTTAAAAAAGTATATAACAAAAAACATACAATAAAACTAAACAGGACAATTCTCAAACGAGAATATGGAGTTCAATATCAAACAGGACAATTCTCAAACGAGAATATGGAGTTCAATATCAAACAGCTTTCTGGACATAATGGACTCATAGTAGCAGTAGAGTAAACTCCTTATTTTTATGTAGTACAGGCGACGACATCATTACGAATGTGCACTCCTTACGACAAGAATAACAATGTCCTTCAATTAAAGTTTCTTTCTAACATATGATAATTATAGTTACCATTTTCACTTAATAACGTCCAATTTTAAACAACTTGTA
Source organism: Meghimatium bilineatum (assembly GCA_034231615.1). Classification (NCBI taxonomy): domain Eukaryota; kingdom Metazoa; phylum Mollusca; class Gastropoda; order Stylommatophora; family Philomycidae; genus Meghimatium; species Meghimatium bilineatum. The sequence goes on from CM067299.1 coordinate 93,651,157, forward strand.
TTTCACATTAAAATAAACAGACCTAGCCATAAAGGTCAGTCAGTTCCTCTTGTGCCAAGTTTGACACATAAGTTGCAATTCCTTCTTCTACATTTTTGTCTCTTGTGTTTTTGAACTAACATTTAAAGATACTTCAGAAAACTGACTACCATTCAGTAGTATTTTATTCTACAAACTCTATTTTTCACGTGATAGTAATATATTTTCTCCTGATTTTTCTACTGACCTTCCAGTCTATGTTTACTTCCAATACTTACTGAGGCAGGTTGAAAATCGTTTATTCAAATTCATCTCTTTCGTCAAAACATGTTTATCCTCACTTACATTGGTGATTTTTTTTTCTCGTCGAGAATCAAATCTTATCAAAATAAGTCTTCAACATGTTCACAAAGTCCCCGTGCAATTACAGTCTGCGTGTTTCAGTAAAACCTTAGATAACTCGTACTTAATTCTATCTAGCTTCTGTATCGAGCTATTTCTCTTAGTCCACTATAACTTATGGGGTCTATTAGAAAAGTGACAATCATCGTCTAGCGTCAATAAATCAATACTTAATCCCCTGCCAGACTTGTCATACTTTTACAAAAACACACACAATGGTGCACGGAAGAAAAAAATATTCTACAGCTGATGCTTCAATGCACACATGGATAAAGGAGAAAAGGTGCTGAATATATAAAGGCCTAATATTTATAGTTATCACTTGTAGCGACATTTGCAAATAACATGCAATTTGGAAATATAATAAAGCGCCTTTGTTATCTCATTCATTGTATGTTAACATACTGTTGTTCACAACGGTGTTATTATATTTTTAAACTGGATACAAAAACACGGACGTTCGACTTAATTGTACTTAAATTTGTCCTTATATACAAAATCTTAAGAAACAGAAAGGAAAGTTGCATCTCAAGATCCCTCTGAGAAAGTAGCTCTTAGTTCAAGCAATAATCCTCAGAGATTTACTAAAAATTATTCTTACAGTGAACAAATACTTGCGGTGTGATTTCAGCACGCAAAAGCCTAAATAACCTATAATAACATAAAATGGTTTGACCACATAAGTATGACATCCGATAGCACATGTCTATATACTTCGTAACTGCGTTAAGGCCTTTCGACTATAGCCATGAGTTTCATTGGTCATTTATTTAAACTTTTCTTCACCATCCAATGAAAATCCCATCAATAGTCGGATATTCCTTACGAAGTGATATGAACTGTGTATGTACTCCAGGCTGTCATAATGTAAATTTAGGTTACCATAGTAATAATCTCTCCAAAACCTCATACATTTCATTACAGATCATAGTAAAAACATAAAACATGTTTCTAAATGGAAACAGGACCAAGATTATGACGAGCGACAAAACCATTAGCTAGTTCTCAATCAGTCTCAACAAAAGCAAATTAGAATGTGTCACCAGTTTTGAATACCCTGGTTCTCTTATAACAGTAATGGTGATTGATGTGAAGAAGTTGCAAGGAGGTTGGCTATCGCATCAAAGAAGAAATACAAATGAAAAGTATATAACTTAGCTGCTGCAAAGCAAAACAACAATTAACATTCCTAAGAGCTTGCATATCCCCAGTTGTAATATATGGGGATGAATCCTAAACAATCATCAACAAAGTGAAACAAAAATAAGAGCATTTAAAACACAGTGCTACATAAAAATCATCAGAATACCATGGATCAAAATGATCACCAATGTAGCCATCATGAGAGAAATGAATTTAAAAGAGAACTGACTAAAGAGCACGGTTCTTTCCAGATAACTACAATATTTTGGTCATACTAAACGCCATGACGGCCTAGGGAAAACCATAATAGAGGTAATAAACCAGGAAGACAAAAAGAGTCACACCAAGATGTAGATGGATGCAAGACATCAAAGTCTTTCTGAACATGACAACAACAGAAGCAGGAAGACTGGCTCAAGTTAGACAGAAGTTTTGACCTGCAGTGATGACTGCTACATCCTGTTCATAGTACGCTGCCTGGTGATGATAATAATAAATCTACATTACAACATTGGTGAAAATGCTATTTTGCTTTCATGAACTTGAAATATGCCCATCGTGCTTTATAAGTTGTGACACAAACCATTTTCAGAAAAATTAAAATAATTTGACTTTCGTGTAACAATTTTAACGATTAAGTGACTGCATAATTAATATATTTATGTTGTCAAAACATCTTGTCGTTGAGTAAAGACAATTGTAATTAAGAGAAAGCAAAAGTTCAATAACAATCTACCAGTCTGGCTCTAATATCATAATATCTCGTGACCCACACGACTAACTACCATGCAACAGAAAACACACAGAAGATGATACACAGTTACAGTGATACTTTTCTCGAGTGGATGCTCCATATCACGCCATCAATACAAGTATATTTTTGCCACCATCCACGTAGGATGTTCATCTCGTAAAAGATGACACACAATGAAAGTTGAAGCCTTCAGCAGTAAAATATAGCTTAAAATTGTTATGAAAATATAATACATGTGTGCAATTTACGCTGTTCTATTATGACAGTCTGGAACTCAGGTACATTGCCTCAAGATCTAAAAGATGCTTCTATAGTGCACCTATATAAAGGCAAAGGTACCAAACAGTCTTGCGATAATCATAGGGGCATATCACTTTTGTCTATAGCTGGTAAAATTCTCGCTCGTGTCATACTCAACAGATTAAATAATTCTCTACTAAACGAGCTACTCCCAGAAGTCAGTGCGGTTTTCGTGCAGGTCGTGGTACAGTTGATATGATATTCTCTGCACGACAAATTCAGGAAAAGTCACAAGAGCAACATAGTGAACTCTTAGCAACATTTGTGGACTTAACTAAAGCATTCGATACCGTTAACAGAGAAGGACTGTGGAAGGTGCTTACAAAGTTCGGATGCCCCCCAAAACTTGTCACTGTGATACGACAATTTCATGACGGTATGATGGCTAGTGTTATCTGCGACGGAGGAGTATCTCCTGCATTCCCTGTCACAAATGGTGTAAAGCAGGGATGTGTGCTGGCCCCTACTCTTGTCAGCCTGTTATTTACAGCCATGTTAACGGAAACACACCATAGTAATGAAACAGCAGGCATAATGATCAATTACAGAACGGATGGTGGTCTTTTCAATTTACGTCGTCTAAAAGCAAACAGGAAAACTAAATCTAGTACTGTTAGAGAATTACTTTATGCTGACGACTGTGCATTGTATGCTGACTCTGTCGTAAACATGCAGAGCACCATAGACCGCTTCTCAAAGGCCTGCAACAACTTTGGTCTCACTATTAACACCAAAAAAACAGAAGTCATGCACCAAGCAACATCAAATAGCCAACATACTGCTACTTCCATCATCGTCAATAAGGAAAAACTGCAGGTAGTCGACAATTTTACTTACCTTGGAAGCACTCTCTCTCGCGATGTCAACATTGATGTGGAAATTAACAAGAGACTGGCAAAAGCTAGTGCTGTATTTGGCGGATTACGCAAAAATGTATGGGACAGAAGAGGTATAAGAACAACCACCAAACTACAAGTATATCATGCTGCTGTTATACCAACCTTACTATACGCCTGCGAAACGTGGACAGTGTATGCTAGACATGCAAGAAAGTTAAATCATTTCCATCTTACCTGCCTACGTAAATTACTAAACATCCATTGGTGGGACAAAGTACCAGACTACGAGATCTTGGAAAAATCAACCTCAATAAGCATCCACACAATACTTATGAAGGCGCAGGCACGCTGGGCAGGCCATCTTGTGCGTATGGAGAACTCGCGATTGCCAAAACAAATATATTATGGAGAACTCAAGGCAGGATTTCGAAAAGCTGGTGGACAGAAAAAGCGTTTCAAAGACACGCTCAAGTCATCCTTGAAACATCTTAACATTGACGTAGGCGCTTGGGAGAGCCTCGCTCAGGATAGAACGGCTTGGCGTTACAGCATTAGAACGGGAGCACTAGCGGCAGAAGAATTCAGACAAGAAACTGCAAGACAGAAGCGGACACGTAGAAAAGAAAAAACATCTCAACCTCACACAGATACCTTCTATTGTTGTCAATTCTGTAAAAGAACATTTTGTGCGCGCATTGGACTTGCTAGTCATTTAAAAACGCACTATTAACTTTATTATTTTATTATTTATTGTTATTATTATTATGGTTGAGTTTTTGGTCATCGTCGATCACGACGGACGAACATCATCATCATCATTATGACATACAAAAAATTATGGATTACATTTGAACAGCAATATCTGGTAAATGGCGCGCCATAATAGCTAGTTTTTTTCCTGTGGCGATTTCATTGTTGGAGTTTGGAAGAGGATGTGAGCATCGCAGTAGTAGAACGAGCACACTAGCTGTTCATTTTGATACATTAAGCATCAATTTGAAGTTAATTAACGAATTTAATGTCTACTTAGAAGCAATCGTGAGAGAAGTGTTAGATGCATTTTATTCAACAACATCGATCAGAGATAAATAAATTTCTAATCCCCGCTTCGTTGATGATACCGATCTGATGGCGATAACAGAGGCAGAACTACAAGCGTCAACAACAAGACTGGAAATATATAATTAATAACTGAGCAGTGAAATCAATATAGATAAAACATTTTTTTTAATAGGAGCACAAATTTAGTCCCAAACAATTTAAAGCCTACCAATCGAAGGTTTGAGGAGGTTTCAACGTTTGCCTATCCTAGAGCCCAGATTAGTAGTGATGGTGAATCAACAGCCGAAGTTAAGAAAAGACTGAAGAGGGCATGACGACCATGACAAGATTAACCACCATTTGAGAAAAAAGCATTATCTCCACCAGTGTTGAGATTACCTTATATAAATCTCTGGTTCTGTCAATATTTTTATACGGCTGTGAGACCTGAACTCATAACCGCGGACTTAAAGAGAAGAATCCAGGCATTTGAAAACAAATGCTATAGACATGTGCTGCGTATTTGTTACCGAGACCCTAAGACCACTGTGTTTGTGCAGGACATAATTAATGTAGTAGTATTCTATGAACATGAACTACTGTTAAATGTCATGGGAATTTATAAACTCCGGTGGTACGGGCACGTGATGAAACATTCCTGGATGACAAGAGATGTTCTTGAATGTATGGTGGAAGGTGGAAAAAGACGACGTGTACGATAGAAGACATTGCTGGATAATATTAAGGAATGGACGGGGTGTGAAGTTTCCAAACTCATCATGATGGTAGAGTACAGAGGTGCGTAGAGATCAGTGCATCAAATATCTCAATATGACACCCCTACAACCCTGACTGATTATAGATTGTATTATTGTTATTATCTATTAATTTATAACCTCATAATCCGTCAGATTGGTATTTCTACCCATTGGATGCATAAGCATACATAGTACTCCAACGATTTATATTTTCAGCAATGTGGAATAGTAAAACAAATATTTGACCTGTCCAGTTATTAAGGTAATGTCCAAACCTTTTCTCTATGCTTCTTCCACCCTCGACTGTTTGCGATTAAATTAAGCAATTTTTATTTGGTTTTACTATAGACGTTACTGCAGTTTGTCTTTTTTTTGTGCTATGGAAAGAATAACTTTTTGTGGACATATGTGATTCTCTATTTTATTTCGTATGCACATATGTGAATATGTTCTAAATAGGAGGTGCACATAATTTGGCTGCAAAATTTGAATCCGAAAACCTGTGTTTGTCTCTCCATGTCTGCAGTGAATGTTCAACTCGCACAACCATGCGGCATAACAGAACACACTAGCGAGGTACAAAGTTTGATTTTCATTATAACACCAATGCTTTTCTTTTCAAATTAATATTAGCTGTGACATTGCAGCTTATATCTTATAGCTTATATTATATCTTACCCCAATCTTATCCCCAATTCTGTTATGTATTTTCCATCGCTACATATGCAGGATCCTAAGTATTTGAAAGTATTTATGCCTTCATATTTATGCTATATATGAAGACATAGTTAAAGGCGAGGGGATGGTTTAGGGAAACATCCATTTAAGGAAATCAGAACACGATATTAGTACTAGGAAGCGGGTCAAAAATCGGGTAAACTCTCCGCCTTTCTCTGTTTTTTTTTCTTCAACAAAACGTATCACACTAGCAGTAAATTGAATGAATTATAGACGTAAACGAGGTAATGGTCTTTCAAAGTTAAACCATGACCGGAATCAGTATAAAGACCTGTGTACAGAAAGGTAGACAAATTCTGAATGACCGATTTTGACTATTTCAATGCGTTTCGCTCTTAGGCCTTGGAATTTTTGGCTTGCGGCTCCAAGTATATAAATAATGACCAATGAAACACACACATTAATCAAAAACGTATGAAATTATGTTTATTTTCTGTGCAGAGATCGTATTTACTAACCACGGTCTTAGTTACATCCCCTTACCAAAGAGGTATCTATGTCCCTTCAATTCATTATAATATTGGTCTGTAAATCCTTGTCTCTGCTGTTAACCAAGATCTTGTCCATGTCCATTTCGTACTTGCCGGTACCTGTCTAACTTTACTGCTAATTCTTGTAGTTCTTGTTCTTACCAAGCTAGCAGATTAATATCATCAAAGAAGTGTATATCTCAGATAGAGCGACCAAAACTCGTTATATACTTTTGTAATCCTCAATGTCCTTCTGTATTATGTGATGTAGTTATATGTTGGAAAGTACTGGAGACATTAGGCATCCCTGCCGGACTTACACATTTGTTTTACAGAAATCACCAATTGTATTTTTCGTAAGACAGGCACTGCCTGCTTTACACTAGTGTTTCAATCTGCAGATTAGCAGGGTGTATTCCTAAGAACGAAATGTGTTGTATCATGGTTTACAACGTATCTATGATATCCGCACCCCTCAGCCTGACACATTGGACTTCAGCATGGATTATATGTAATTTTCACCCTTTCAGAGATGAGACAGACAATTTCACTTCAGCATCTCCTTAGTCGCCTCCTACAACATGCATGACAGTTAACACTGCTGCTATTGTTTGCTTCCCTCTTGGATTGCGGCATCACACGGACAATGGTACATTATTTTTTATGATGATGATGTCTAAATTTAAATTGTCTCAGTATATATTAGAGACTATAATTTCAGACATGGTTACCATCTCCGTCAAGTCCATGAGTTTTACTATGGATATCAACTGTGTATTGTTTGTTTAATACGTATGCACAACAACAAGTATTTCAATTAATCTTCTATGTTACGGTTTGATTTTATGATATTGATATTCTACTTAGGTCTGATACTTTGAGATGCAACATCTTTAATTACAAAAATATATATTCATAGAAAATGTTTGCTTGGGGAGGAAGTAATGGGAATAATCACACGGTCCCGACTGACGGGAATGTGATCAGGGCTTCAGATCAAGCCGTTTCACTGAGTTCCGGCAAGCTTATGGAAGCCGAAACGCGATGCCTTAAATTTCAAAAACAATTGAAAATCAATATATTATACATGGCATGATTCAATGATTTATGATTATAGGTACACAAGAGCGATAACATAATCAATGTTTCTCTAAATAGAATAATAGAATATACAATCGCCTGAAAATGTTCAGGAAATAATATAGGAATGTACACGTATCTACAGAATAAAGGACAAACAATTTGACAAATATATAAACGAAATGTTGTATTAATCTAGTTAATACATAGCATGCCATGTTATTTGATTGAATATGATCAGTGAAGGTCCTGAGACACACACGGCCAACAAGCCCAGAGATACAAATGATGTAATTTGTTGGTGTAGAGGTCTGATGGGGAGATATGAAAATTGGATTATACGTTGATAACTGAATTGAATGGCAGAGAAACAGATTGGAAGAGAATTTCCTGTGACATGCCACAAATTAGCCACCTATTGGATGTACATTTCATCTCACTGGTGGAGCAATTCTCTGTTCATTTAGAGAAATGTTGTCCTTATTTCAGTGAGTCGGTTTTAATTCCTTACTCTGTAGGTTACATTCTTTCAATGTTAGACTGTGCATACTTAATGACTTCACAACATATGGTCTTGTATGCGTGCTTGTTTGTGGGTGTATGTGAGTGTATACATGTATCTGAGTATATAAATATGTATATATGTGTGTATGCGAGTAACTACGTGTATGTGTGTGTTTATGTATGCATGCATGCATGAAGTATGCATGTATCTATCTGTCTATAAATCTATGTAATTATATATGTGTATGTATGTATATACCTATGTATGTATATATGTAATGTATGTATCTATCATCCATAAACCCATAACTCGTCAGAGTCATAAGAGTACTACATTAGATACGTTGACACACAGACTCCTGCTATTTGTAAGGGTACTACATTAGATGCGTTGACACACAGACTCCTCGAGCTATTGGTATCCTCAGCGATGATGATGATTTTTGGAAAACTCTTGACCTGTCCAGTCTTTGATATTGGCCGCCCATTCTTTTATTTAGCTACGTGTACTTCTTTCACCTTCAACTGTGCACTGCAATATTGTTTTGTACAAGGAATCATGTTTTGCATTTAAGTTTTTTAAGTTTTTTTTATTGATTACAGAGATCCGTGTACACCTGTGAGATTGTCAATTTTATATTTTTACGCACACATTCGTCTTATTCTCTTCATATGATATGCGTACAATTCGACTAATAATTTTTTGGGAAAATAGCTTGTACCCATCTCTCCATGTCTGCAGTAAGCATCCAGCTTCCTCAACAAATGCAGTATTATAGATAGTACTAATGAGTTATAAATTATGATAATTAATCCATCACTGATGTTGCTTTTCCGTATTAGATTTAATCTTGACATAACAGATACGGCCATCTCCAGGCTTATCTTTAATTTAATTCAGTTTTGATTTTCCATCACTGTATATGCAGTATCGCACATATTTGACAATTTACTCCCATTCATAATGTTGACGTGTGCCTTTATGTCTATATTGTTAACCGAGATGTTGGTCCTTTCTGTGTTTATTTTCATTCCCTACTTTCTGGTAATCTTCTTCTTCTGCGTTTGTTCTCAAACTCCTGCAGATTAGCAGGATGTAGTCCGGAGAACGGAATGCGTTGTGTCATGGTTTACAGCATTGCTGCGATATCTGCGGATTTCAATCTGACACATCCGACTTCAGCATGGCTTTGGGTCACTGACCCTATATGGGATGGGACAGCAAACTCTATCCCATAACCTCTTTAGTCGATTTTTACGACATGCGTGGAAGGTAATTAGTGTTGCTACTCTTTGCTCCCCTTTCGGGCCCCGGCAACACATAGGCGGCTGTTAATTGTTTCCGACTTTCTTGTTAGCATTTGTAGTTATTGTTCTGTGCCAGCCATACGATTAGTATCATTAGCTAATAGCAGCTTGCAGATTGGTCGTCCTCTAATAGATATAAACGTGTTATAGAGATGTGATAGAGAAGTTGGATATCTTGCATTATATTCCACAGGTATATGTTGAAACTAATGCAGACATGATGCACTCTTGCCGTATTCCAATATTTATTTTAAAGAACTCGGTTATGGTATTTTTTGACAAGACACCAGTACTTGAGTTATTGTATAGTGATTCAGCAATGACTTCGATATTAGTGTCAAAATTGAATTGTCTCATATACCAGAGACCATCATGCCAGGTCTAATGTCTTCGTAAAGTCCATGACATTGTGGTATAGATTACAGTGATTCTCAGTGTGGTTAGAAGATTTGCTCTATATAATGTTTCTGTTTGCACCGAATAGGCTCCTGTTCGTATGAAATGATTTCCTCTGATATGTGATTTATTTATGTTCAGAAGTATATTGATCATCATTTAATTTGAATGTGTTATAAAGATAATACGAGTAGTTATATACTTATTACACACATTTAAGTTATCTTTAACGAATAACTATTCGACATATGTGTTGCATAATGTAGTATTTCTTTGTAGTAAACTTTAATTAGAGGGCCCAATTGCTTTCGAATTTTGGACTCAATATTTGTGGAGTATTTTCTTCAGGGATCTGTGCAATTTTGCACTTAATGACAGTGCATATTCTCTCTTTGCCACTAGTTTGCGCATATTGTTTTACTCTTGGCAACCGTGTACTATATTAGTAGTCTTTAATTTTCACGGACTCTAGCATCGAGTGACTTTGTCCATTTTATTTTGGGCTGTTCCTTTTTGTTACTTGGCAAGCCCTTTTGACCGAAAAATCGAAATAATCTTTGTTTTAATGTTATATTCACTATTTCATTTAAATGTATTATTTGTGCATATTTATTATGGAAAGTATCTTTGATGTTGTCGTCGCTGTCGTTTGTAGGTGCATAACACTGGATAATTGTCATTTTAAAGAAGCGAGTTTGATAGCTAGCCGTTATAATGCGTTCACTGACAGGTTCCCAGTTAATAAGCGATCGTTACGAGTTTTTAGACATAGTAATGGCGACGCTTTCTGAATGGTGATCGTCGGTGCGGCCTGAGTAAATTATTGGTTTATCTTCATTTTGTAAGAATAATTTTCCTTAACCGGGCCATCTACATTCATTAATACCTAATATGTTAATGCCATAGTTGCTCATTTCATTGCAAATCTGGGCTATTTTTCCAGTTTGGAACATTGTTCCAAAAACCGTTTTTGCTGAATACTTGATAATTATGAATTTATTTCTTCTTGTTTCTCATATTTTTCAGGACTTGTCCAGTGTGTCCTTTCATACCCAAAAATTCAAAATCTTTCTACACCAAGTAGATACATTACAGATTAGTTTGACATGTAGCTGAGAATTGTTTTTCGAGAATAATCAATAAATTATTTTATGTGGTAAAACTGTTCACATAGAGAATCATTACCTTCTAGAATCATAAAACTTTCACATAAAGACCTGCATTGGCTGATGTCATTATTTCGTAAATCCTGCTAACCTTTTAGCATCTCTGCTATTATTATTATATCGTAGATATGTTCATCTTTGGCCAGGGGAAAACTATGAGCAGGATGATGGCGTTTTGCCGATCACTGGAAACATGATAACACACTGAACTCGATGTTTTCACCAAAAGTCCTTTATCAAGAACACTTTCACAACATAATACGAAAAGTAAGAACGACACTGTCTACGTTCACATGAAATAACTAAAAGATGGACAGTGTCGTTTTTATTCGCCCTATTGTGAAGTGAATGTGTTTTTGATGAAGACTTGGTAGTCGAGATGTAGATTTTCGTGCGTTATCATGTGTGTGTTTCCACTGCCTTTCCTAGTACAGCCTGTTATATTTCCGATTTCCCGCAGCTATTACCTATTATCATTCACCAATCATACTAGCTGCCGTATTACTGTCGCAATGTGTATATTTTTCATCTTTAAACTATACTACCATTGAAAAGCGTATGATTTGTCATCTAAATTACTTTAATAATGTTGAAAAGTGTATCCTCTTTAATCTATGCTACATTACTACTGTTGAGAAGTGTATCCTCTGTCATATGTACTACTTTACTACTGTTGAGAAGTGTATCCTCTGTCATATGTACTACTTTACTACTGCTGAAATGTGTATCCTCTTTAATCTATGCTACTTTACTACTTTTGAAAGATTTATCTTCTTTCGTATATGCTAATTTACTAACATTCGACAGTGTTTTCAATGCCTTCCATACTGCTTTAATAGCACTGAATTGCGTATCATCTGTCAAATGCTACATTACGTCTGTTGAAAAGTGTATCCTCTGTTATCTATGCTACATTACTACTGTTGAAAAGTGTGTCCTCTGTCATGTATGCTACATTACTACTGTTGAAAAGTGTATACTCTGTTATCTATGCTACATTACTACTGTTGAAAAGTGTATACTCTGTTATCTATGCTACATTACTAATGTTGAAAAGTGTATACTCTGTTATCTATGCTACATTACTACTGTTGAAAAGTGTATAATCTGTTATCTATGCTACATTACTACTGTTGAAAAGTGTATAATCTGTTATCTATGCTACATTACTACTGTTGAAAAGTGTATAATCTGTCATCTATGCTACTACTTTACTACTATTGAAAAGGGTATACTCTGTCATATATGCTACATTACCTACATTACTACTATAGAGTAGATGTAGAAAATCACCCCCCCCCCACTCCCTTCATCTTTGAAAACAACTTCTGGACAATAATTTCTATCTATCTATATTTGTCCTTGACCAGAGACAGACAAAGTAATTAGCCTCCATTATGACTTGAGGCGTAGTTCTATTTTGTGCTTCCAGTGCCCTCATTTTGAGATTGAACTCAGTTAATCTTTCACATTCATTCTTCTTCTACCTAGTTTATCGACATGGTTATCTTTCATGTGCTGCTTATTTTAAGGTTATAGCTGTAATTTTGTAAAAATAACTGAATATTGTATTTGCTCTTCTTTTTCCTATTTTTCGTTTCTACATTGAAATATCCAATGACCAGTATATATTCTCTATTTACGATTCTGTGCACGGGAGTCACGTCTTGCGTTATATATATATATATATCTGCACACAATATAAATAAAACATTTCCTGTTTTTCTAGGAGATTGGTGAATGTTTTGTTTATGTCTGCTGTATCTTGTCATCCAATATTGAACAAAGAACACAATATATTCATACATCTGCGGAAAATGTTATCCACACATACACCCCCGCCAACGAGGAAAATCATGACACAATTCATAGATTCGTATCTAATGAAAAATGATATATTATTCTTAAATAAAATTGCGATTAGGCTGTCACAGGCTAGGGAAGATGGATGGGTCGGGTTATTAGCGCAATTAAAATGGTGCCACATCGCATTTCCATTCTCTGGACTTCGTCCCGTGGAAATCTAATATCACGATTATCCTGCAAAATGATAGATCCAGTGGGAGTTTGAGAATGAACACAAACAAACAACTACAACAAAAATGATGTTCTGTTCACTACAAACCGAGTCCACGTTTTTGTTCTCATACAGATGAATGTTTATATGGTCTAATACAGATGAATGTTTGTATGGTCTCATACAGATGAATGTTTGTATGGTCTAATACAGATGAATGTTTGTATGGTCTTATAGAGATGAATGTTTGTATGGTCTAATACATATGAATGTATGTATTATCTTATACAGATGAATGTATGTATGGTCTAATACAGATGAATGTATGTATGGACTTATACGATGAATGTATGTATGGTCTTATAGAGATGAATGTATGTATGGTTTCGTACACATGAATGTTTGTATTGTCTGTAATAACTATGTTCGAAAGCATTATGAATGAATGCCACAACCCATAGAGACCTATGCTGTCAGATTTGGGCAAGGAGTAGAAACAAAGTTAAAGCTGTATAACAGCAACACCTACATGAAGTGGAATGCTGATTTCATCTTGACCGAGACAGGGTTGATACACAGTACCATTTTACCTGAACACAGTAGAAGAAATTCTCAAAATATGGACTGCGAGGCAGTTATCATTTCTCATACAATTAAATATTAATAACATTATCCATTACCAGATACGTGGACACCAAAAGGAGAACATAATAAAACAAAAATGAGGATAAAGAAGGACATTTTGAATGTATCACTTGAGTCGTCCCGGATTAAACTCACAGGCAGCACAATTTTATTGTAATGTCTACCAATTAAGTCGATCTTACAAGTGTAAGATCTTAGTGAATCGACCAAGAAACAGTAACGTCACCACAAAAGACACACTTTCAATGGATACCTTTTTCTAAATGTCAAAAACATCGTTTAAATAACCAATTGTACAATCATTACCTTATAATCGTTATTAATTATTTGACATATTTCTCGGAGGAGCCAACTTTTCGCAGATTATTTTTATCTTATGTGTGTCATGTGACGTATTCATTCCAGAACGTTGTCTTCCCAATGGACCTCTCTCTATCTTGGGCGATGTGGCTTGCATTTTCTAGCGATGTATTCATGTTATCTTTAATATCGTCAGTCCATCGTCATCTTGGTCTGCCCCTTCTCCTCTTCCCAGGTACTCTTCCATCCAATATTTGTCTTTCTAAACAGTTATGTCTCTTTATATGACCAAACAGGCGTAGTTTTCTTTTTGTTATTGTGTTTAGTAACCAACACTCTGGAATATTCAGTGTGTTTATATTATCTGAGTTTCTGATTTTATCCTTCCATGATATTCTAAGTATCTTCCTGTAGCATTTCAGCTCGAAGGACTTCCGCCAAAATGGCCGACTAGAACGAATGTATTCTCTTTACGGTGCTTGATTAACGGTTGTTCCTTCCCGAAAATAATGGCAACCTACGGGAATATTGTGCCTAGAAATTTATCTTATACGCATACATATACTTACCGCAGGTTTTTTATTGCTTCAGTCTTTGTTTTTGCACAAGCAATATTTTTAGCGATTTCCGTATCTTCAAATAATGTGTGCATCAAACCATCTGTGCAGGTCATCGAGTTGAAAGATTAATGATGACAAACTGTATGAAATGCCAAAGTTGATTAAGCCGCATGTGCTTTCAGCAACACATTTGAATACTTAGGCTGAAAAAAAGATGACAATTTGTTCGATGACGCGGGAACTTTGATTATGTTTCTATGTCTCACACTATTAACATGCAAATTTGGCCAATTTACTAGACATGTGAACGCAAGTTGTGCCGTCTCTACTTGTCGTCTTTGAATTACATGTGATTGTGAACCTTGATAAAGGCCTTTTGGTCGAAACGTCGATTTGTGTGTGCCTATGTTAGTTACGCATTATTAGCAAAACTTTATTCAAAGCTTTACTTGTTGGGCTTAGTTTTGCGCAGGCAGTACATATTTTCGATTCACTGTCAACATGGCGCTCCAAGTCAGTAGTTCCTTTGTTGGCAAAGGACAAGTAACTCGCAAATCGTACACTTTGCCTCATTCTCATTGCGTCCTTGAACGAAGCAAGGAAACTTACTTTTCATAGTGTTCGGGAATTTGCATTTTTTTTCTTTGTAGAAGCCATTTTCATAAACATAGACAGCAAAAATTACAAATTTTAAAAAAAACATATAAATGTGCGTCTGTGTTGCTGGAACCGGAAATAATGTTAACATTTTGACCATAGATAATACAACACAGAGCTAGATTTCTAGAATGACTACAATCGACTGGTTCGCAGAAATGCATAGACCTTGTACATTGTAACAATGTAAACATACAATGTAATATTTGTAACAACGATACATAAAAATTATGATATAAAATGTAAGAAAAGCCGGACATTTTAAAAGATTTTAGATTTGCCTGCTGGACGAAGAATATTGAGCTAAAAAGGAGGATATGTCCTCCTTTTGCCGGACGTCTGGAAACCCTATCCATGTCAAAAACAACAATATCAAACTGTTTCTTTATTCTGGAAGTAATTATGAGTGCTCCGTTACTGTCCAGAATGAGCCTGCCCACTGCATAAACTATAGAACTCCAACAGTGTTATATTATTCACACCCATCTGGTATGCTCTATGTGCATTTTTAACATTTTTGTTATACAGATTACAAGCGGTATCTGTTTGCCGTTGTTTCAACCTTATATATGAAGGAAAAATCTCTGTTGAACGACGTAGATTAGCATTAGACATGTTAAATGTATATCTTTAATTTCAGGATATACAGAAGAATAGGCGAATTGAATGGGAAGCGAAGACAACAGAGAGGTTCAGATAAAACTTCTTATACAAAAGAAGTATTGATGAAATACAAATTAAAAAATAAAAAATATTGTAGTCAGATTAAATGATTTGATACCTTGTTTAAGCGATTACGGGAAGGTAGAGGTGACGGAGATGTGCAAGAGATGAGCAGAAATACAAGTGGATGGGAAACATGGTGAAATGGGGTAGTCCATAAATGACATCAACATATTAATAGGTAGTGGGGATGGAAAAATATTTGACAGATGTTGAAATGGGAGAGAAGGAGATTCTTGAACAGTTGGCATTAACAATACACAATTATATACAATAATTAAATTATTATTATTTAAACACATTTTAATAATTTAAATATAACATTATTTATTATTTTATATTTTAATGTCGTGACACTTGGAATTCCAATTTCATAACTAACAGAATCTGAATCTGGGATACAATTATTTGGGATCTGAAATAATGTTGTTCTTTTATCCTTTGACTGTTCAATTTTGTTTATTGACGAGGAAAATGTATTAGGTTATCTTGTGATCTGAAACAGATAATGTTTTTTTATCAGTATCTACAGTCATGATCATATTAAGTTATCATAGGGTATGAAATAGATAATGATGTTCTTTTATCATTGTACTGTTAAGTGCTGTTTGTTGAAGAGGAAACGTGAGAGGGAGGAAATAATTTGTCGTAAATAAGAAGGGGCTCTCTGAATTCTCGACAGTTGTTTTTTTTTAGGAAGAGATTGAGTAAAAAAATTGTTGACGTAATCCATTGAAAACTCGTATGAAGAGGATACAGATTGTCAAGTCAAAAGACATAATTTAGAAGATGCTTAACAGCTAGTTTACCTGTCCAACATGTGATCAATGGGCATCACATTCTATGATGGTGATGAATTTAAGCCACCACTTTAAAATAAACATCGCTTTATTGAAACAATATCTTATAATTTTTCATAAGGGTGACTTATTAAACAGTCTTAGAATATCAGTAGTAAATCATGTATACATATCATATATTAAATGTGGAAATATACACAGAATATCAGTAGTAAATCATGTATACATATCATATATTAAATGTGGAAATATACACTGAATAATGATGTATGATTACCAAAAGTTACAATATTGCGAGCTGGGCGTATTGATTTTTGTATGACCACGGAAATGTCTTTATTGAATGGTCAATGGGACTCATCGACACAGAATATCAACAATCTTCGTGTAGTCACGTGACTGAAATTATTTTGCTAAGGAAATGAGGTCTACAATTTGCGCGGGCGTAAAGAAGACTGCAATTTTCAAATTATTTTATTGCTCACTATCTATTTATTCTCTCACTCGTTCTTCATCTTTCAGCGTATGTTGCTACAATGTCTGTCAGCGTATGTTGCTACAATGTCTGTCAGCGTATGTTGCTACAATGTCTGTCAGCGTATGTTGCTACAATGTCTGTCAGCGTATGTTACTACAATGTCTGTCAGCGTATGTTGCTACAATGTCTTTCAGCGTATGTTACTACAATGTATTTCAGCTGATGTTGCAACATGTCTGTCAGCGTATGTTACTACAATGTCTGTCAGCGTATGTTACTACAATGTCTTTCAGCGTATGTTACTACAATGTCTGTCAGCGTATGCTGCTACGATGTCTGTCAGCGTATGTTACTACAATGTATTTCAGCTGATGTTGCAACATGTCTGTCAGCGTATGTTACTACAATGTCTGTCAGCGTATGTTACTACAATGTCTGCCAGCGTATGTTACTACAATGTCTGTCAGCGTATGTTACTACAATGTATTTCAGCTGATGTTGCAACATGTCTGTCAGCGTATGTTACTACAATGTCTGTCAGCGTATGTTACTACAATGTATGTCAGCGTATGTTACTACAATGTCTTTCAGCGTATGCTGCTACGATGTCTGTCAGCGTATGTTACTACAATGTATTTCAGCTGATGTTGCAACATGTCTGTCAGCGTATGTTACTACAATGTCTTTCAGCGTATGTTACTACAATGTCTGTCAGCGTATGCTGCTACGATGTCTGTCAGCGTATGTTACTACAATGTATTTCAGCTGATGTTGCAACATGTCTGTCAGCGTATGTTACTACAATGTCTGTCAGCGTATGTTACTACAATGTCTGCCAGCGTATGTTACTACAATGTATTTCAGCGTATATTGCTACAATGTCTGCCAGCGTATGTTACTACAATGTATGTCAGCGTATGTTACTACCAACTGTGTCATGTTATTACTGTGTCAAATTATAGCTGTGACAAATGAATTTCAGTAAATAATATATATAAATAAATATATATATATATATCTGCAGCATGATAATTCTGTATTGTCACTGTTTTGAATTGTTACTAGCATACACAAGTTCGCAACGAAAACATCATGAAATGACACATCAAACTACAATCGAGACATTAGCAATAACACAATACAGTAAATCCAGACTTGTTTCCATAGCAAATGTGTACACTGATCATATGTAGACAATATCTGTTGAGATAGTTGTGAGAGAAATCAGAGACACACAGAATTCGTATTTTCTTGAAAAATAATTACATTATCATTGAATAATAGTGTCCATTCACTTATTCATACTGTAGAATACACTATAGGGCTTGGATTGTTTGTTCTAGCAGGAGCCACCTTGGTAGAAATTTGTATCTTCAACAACTCTTATAACACAGTGATCGTGGTAAAAACTCCTTAAAATGGTGGGCAGTAATGCCAGTTTTGGAAAATATTGTGAAAATGTTGGTAATGAAGGCGGAAAAATATATAAATACACTTGTATATCAACTAACTCGCAATTATTATTTTATTATTGTTTTGGAATTATTTATTTTGCTGACACGTTTAGTTCGGGCGGTGATCTTATGTCGATGGTGATGTCAAACGTCAGTCGAGCAGCAAGTAGTCATATCTGTGTTTCCTCCTTAACTCGATTACCGATACAAACAAATGTAATTTGGGGTAATAGGTGGAAAAAAGTTACCCGACCTCTGTTAAAACATAATGAAAATATTACCAGCAGCACAGAAATGGTGACATTCCAGTACCATAGGGGCACACATATTTATTTATCAATGTATGTCAATGTTAACGTGGTAGGCAGAGAAGAAACTACATGAGAACATAATGAAAGCTACTGAAAAAGACAATGCGACAATCAATACAAGGTAACTTCGTGAAACGTAACAACAATTGTACTTACGTAAAACACAGGTTTATATAATCGCATCAGTCAGACACGAGAAACTATAACTAAAGCTAGTGGGTAATGTGTATGTTTCTTGTGTGCACATCATTACCCACTAGTTGTAGTTATATTCTGTCATGTCTGACTGAAACGAATACATAAACCTGTGTTTTACGTAAACACAATTGAAAAATAGACAGCGGAGTTTTGAATGAAAATATGTGAGAAAGAATGTAATTATGAAGTATATGAAAGAGGAATACGGCAAAACGAAGAGCGAGTACAGAGAGAGAGAAAATAGGTGAAGGAGAAAATATGAAATAGGAGAATGTGAATGATACATCGCCAGCATGTTGGGCGAAAATAATAAATACGAGACTTGGGGAAAAAGTAATATGAAAGGAAGATAGAGGAGTGTGAAAGTATGTTAACAAAGCTCACTCATATAATTCAGACAAATTCTAGGGAAAAAATCATTTTATCTTGTCTGAGTAAGCAGCACAAATCTGTCATATAAGAGCGCAATCATAGGTGAATTCATCCATCTGGAAAAATATATGATTCTCATCGAGTGGCATTTTGTTCAATTTTATTTAAATTTACAGTCAGTGGGCGGTAATGATGTGTCTAGTCCAAGTTATAACAGAATTCATCTGAAAGACATTCACTGGAAATGGTATTTTCATGTCTGTTAGGTGTTTCGTTCGTCTCGCTTTAAAAACCTATCAGTCACGTTACCAACTCCTTCGTAGTTATCTCTATCGATTTCGCTGTGATTCTAATACAAACTTAATTATAGTGGATGTGAGTTACATGTTTAAGGGGTATGCACTGCATTTTTTTTATAGAGAATCCAAGTTAGATTTAAACAATGTAATTATTTGGTGTGTAGAGACTTAATGTCTCTTTGTAGTAGGACATGCTTCTTCCAACAACGAAATCAAATTTATTTTGTGTACTTCTGGAAGTTTCACCATCAGAATACAGGAGGTCAAAAGTTATATTGCAACAATCTCCGATCGATTAGTAATTAGAGATACGTCAAGGGTGATAACAAGATAATAGATGGTTTGTTTGTATTATTTGATTGAAGCACTTTTAGAGGTATGTCAATGGTTAGAACAAGAGAGTAGATGATGTGCTTCTATGATGTGGTTGTAGGATGTTTAGAGATACGTCAAGATGGGAGGAAAAGAGAATACATGGTGTGCTTCTATGAAGTGTTTGAAGGACATTTCGAGATGTGTCAGGTAAGAACAAGAGAGTAGATGGTGTGCTTCTATGATGTGGTTGTAGGACATTTCGAGATACCACAAGGATGCAAAAAAGAGAGTAGATGGTGTGCTTCTATGATGTGGTTGAAGAACGTTTTAATGAAACATTGTGCCAGTCGTGGATGTTTATAAATTACATCAAATATTAGACTAATCTTTGCGTGCAAAGAGATTCGCTTTGCTCTCGTGCGAACCCAAGGTTAGTGGATAACCAAGATCATAAAAGTACCTACTCGTGGTGCACCCTGAAAACAGAAATACAGCTGCTGATGCTGTATCCCTGACCAAAACTTTTAGATTCGTGTCCGTGAGTGTGGAAGCAGCCGACGAAATGAGATTTGACTGCACAGACAAGCAATGGTGGAAATAACACAGTTCTACTGTGAAACTATCGGTACAACCTACTTCACGCTCCTCGATAGAAAAAAACATGATTTATTCCGTGTGGTTATCAGAGAGCGAACGCAGAAGAAAAAAACTAGTCTTCATCGACAATGCACACACGATTTTCTGCTTTTTTCAACAGCGATTTCGCTTAAAACGTGATTTTATCCGCTTATCAAGGGACTCAGACTGCTATGCTATCCATATCTTTAACAATCCTCCGTAAAACTACATTGTACGTGGTCATACTGGTCACGACCTTCCACCATCTCCACTTATAAAGCTGTCAGAACAGGTTGTGTTCCTGCATTTACTTCTTCTTATGTCAGATCCAGAGATCCGGATCAGATGAAGGTGATAGTTTCTTGGTGGCGTGTAGATGTAAGAGCGTAACCTTAGAGAATACTTAGTCCACAATTGACGCGAAGGTCTACACAGTCAACAACAAGGCGCATCACCATGTGCTAAACGATGCAAATGTGGCTCAAACCAATACGATTTACTTTCCTGAGGTGCAGTTCACCATCCGTGAGAGTTTCATCTGTGAGTATAGAAACGCTGTATAACCAATAATTAATAAGAGTTGCCACCTTATTTACTTAAATAACCCTAAAATGTAGTGATTGTTTCTATCCAGACCTCTATGACATTCGTCGTGGCAATATGACCCAGAATTCGGTCCACTTAAATATAGCCATAATGGCTCTCGTGACATCTCGGTACCCGTCATTCTGCCATACAATCGACCACAGAAGTTGTTTCATAACTAAGAACAGCCTACTTTATGCCATGTGGATTATTGGAAATTGTCGGTATAAACGCATCACAAATCCTTTTAATCATCTCCCCTATATATTCATTCATTAATTTTCATTTTGCACTGAAGTTAGCGCATAGGGCAGAGGTCAGATCTCCCCAATTCTGTCTGTTCAAAGCTATTTTCTGAAGTTCTTGAATAGTATGTATATTGGTTGTTTACTTTCTCTAAGTATTGTTCTTCTGAGTGTTTCGTTTGGTCTACCCCTTGCTCCTTTGCCTGTAGGTATCCATTCAAGAGATTGGTGGTGTATTCTGTTCGTGTCTGCGCGTAGAACATGCCCGATATATATATATATATATATATATATATATATATATATATATATACGTATCACACGTGCCTCATAGTCTGTTATTCTAAATATATTGTCTGTTTGTTTTAGATCCGATGAACTAGTTTGTCACGCCTCAAAACAATACTGTTATGTTTACAGCACTTAAATTATTTGAAATTCAAACATTTCTCTAAACATATATTCTTAGAAACAAAGTTATTTCTGTTCGTATTTTTCAGGTAATATCTTATTTGGTTGGGTGAGGGGGGGATGGGTTGTTCATTTTTTTAAAAAAGTCTAAGTTGGAGGGGGTCCTTGAATACTATTCTTGACATTACTGGGAGAGGGAAGAAGTCACAAATTAGCGAAAAATTGTTGACATAATTTATTAACAGCTTCAAAACTTCATCAACACAGTAATCTTTGATCAGTTAACTTCAACTATCCTCCCTCAAATGTCCTTGGGACAATGTCATTCAATTTGAGAAAGCATTTATTTTAAGCCAATCCTCATGTGAATGATAAATATATATATATATTATTCGAAACAACAATATCAAACCACAACATACTTCAGAGTTTCACATATGAAACCATCAGGAAATAAAAAGTTCAAATATAAGGCGTTGGGTGATATGGTGAACATTCTTCTACTGCTAAGACCAGACAAATGAAATAATACATTATATGAAACGGAGAAGCACCTGTAGAAATCCGTACATGACATCGAGCAAATGGGTAGAAATCAGCACATGACATCAAGCAAATGGGTAGAAATCAGCACATGACATCGAGCAAATGGGTAGAAATCACTGAAGGACAAACCATATTTCTTACCAAATATTGCAGCCAATTTAGCCTTTTGTAGTTAGCCTTTTATTGCATATACTTCTTTATAAATGACACATTCTTTCACTATCTATAATGTGTTCAACGTCTCATTTTTAAAGTAACAGTATGCATTACAGATGTATAGGCTGTTAGCTGCAGTCTGTGGGCTGTGAGTTGTAGGCTATACGCTGTAAATATGATTATGGTTTTCTTTAATTGCATGTTGTGAACTCTGTCGAAGCAGAGCCATGAAGAGTTTACTATATATGTTCTACTGATTAATGGAAAATTAATGTCTCTTAACGACTGATTTGACTATTCTTGTGATTTTCATTGATCACTATGATTATACTTTGTGTGACAGCCAATGACAAATACGGGAATAGTAAAATACGTCATTTTGAAGGCTTGATTTCTCATTAGTCAATAGATCGTATATAGCCAAATATGATGCTTGATGTCACAATAAAAATAACATAAAACGTATTCATGCAATAAATGGTGAACATGGCTAACTTTTTGTGCCAAGCTTCCATCAAACGTTGGCAAACCTACATCAACAATTCTACTCTATTTAGTATAGGAACAATAACATCAAATCTAAGCATAACTCCAAAAGCGATGCTCTGGGGAGCAGAAACATAAATGTATTCAGTTTATATAAACGTTCAGCTTGTTCTTCTTCTTCTTCAGCGTTCATTCCCACACTCCCGCTGGATTTGTCTTGTAACAGGATAATTCTCCTACAAGATTTCCAGTTGAATATAGTCCAGAGAATGAAAATGCGTTGTGTTGCCGTTTTATTTGCGCCAATGGCCCAACACATCCGTCTTCGGCGGATAAGCTTGCTCAAGACACCAAAATTCATAGTATCGATACTGAAAACAAATGACTATCTACATCAGGTTATCTCAACTTGGTGCTAGCGTGCACGGTGTGCTCTCGTAGGGATATGTATTTGCGTCATGTGAGTTAAACAGTTTTCGTGAACACTAACGATTACATGTTGACGGTGTTCACCATCTGACCAGGTTAAGAACCCCTGGTCTATAGACCCTGCTTGCATATGTATTTTCAAAGAAACGAAGTGGTGTAAGTTAGACTGACATTATATAACATGGATAAAACAAACACACAGGCGCACACACAAACACACAGGCGCACACACAAATATACAGGCGTACACACAAATATGGAAATAAAAAGTAAATGCATACATTAAATAAGAGCGGTATATTTCCAGCACGAACCGATTGAACGAACATAAACATGGCCTACCTTACTCTTATTTATTCTCTGAGCTAGCTACCGAAGAGTAATATTTGCCCAGACATACTTCTAGCGAGACATCCACACAGCTTGACGCTGCAATTTATAGAAGTGTAGGACTTGTGAGGAAAACCAGTTAATATTTTTAGAGCGATTAAATGGAAACTGTTGAGGATTGTTGGACATTTAATTTGTTTGTAGCAAACGGCATATAATGTTATAAAAGCTAAATAACTCACTGACTTGAATAGGGCATTAATATATAATCATTACTAAACATATAACGAATAAATGTAACAAACCGACGTTTGTTTCTGTATGATTCGAGGAGAAAGTTGATGATATATCTAACGCAATTTGGATACAGCAGCACTGGAATGTCTCACTTCGAAACAAAATACACATCCATAAAATAAAAACTAGCTAATGAAACAATGCTTTTGAGACACAGATACTTATTGTCCGAAGTCTATGGCTGGCTCGAACTTCATACTGACAGGTAAACCGATTCCTTCACTATTATTATCATCATCACCATCATAACAAACAATCGTTTCCTTGTGCATACACTTATGAAAAATAGTTATCAAAAATAACATGCCGATTGTGTATTCAAAACCCTGCAACGCCTGAACTGGTAAAATGCAGTATTGACATTTTTTAAAATATTTTTTTTGACAGATTGTGTATGCTTCTAATTGGTATTGTAAAATGTTTTAGTTATAAATAAGGCGTTTACATTCCGTGAACACTAGGATAATAATATATTACATAATAATAACAATGTTCTAACTATGACATTGATCGTAAATGGCGTGATTATTTTTCAACGTTGCTGTCCTGATTATGAGTGGGGTCCTCACTGACGTGTCTCATTTTTAATGTTTATTGCTCTATGACTCAGATCGTCAGTGGCGTGTTCCTGTTCCGTGTTTCCTGTCCTCGCCTTACACATACAATACTTAACACGCGTAACCTCATCAATGATCGCCTACTGAATTATAGACTAAGCAAAAGAACCAAAAACATCACATACATACACGTTTATACACCAACGACAGCAACACAAGATCAGGAAATAGACACATTCTATGCAAGTCTTAAGGAAATCTTAGACACGTAATCAAACATCAAAATAAGTATGTGGGATTTTAATGAAGTGGTGGCCCCTGACCGCATGAGAGGAGAATAAAACACTAAGTCCTTTCACTATCGGTCAAATAAATGAGAGAGAAGAAATATTACATCATTTCAGCACATAAAATAACTTGACCATTGAGTCCACTCTATTGGAACAGCACACCACACGACTATTTACATGTACATCACCAGACGGCAAGACCAAAAATTAGATTTATTATATCTTGCTACAAAACAGATGGAGATCAATCACATTATTTGTCAATAGTCTTCCAGGCGCAGATTGTGACACAGATAATTACTTTCTCGTAGTGGATTGTAAGATAAAACTTTAAAAGAACTAATAGATGCCAGAATCATCAATCAATCAAGTGCCATGCCGAATGGCGTAGGCGATCATGTTTCTCCACGACTCTTTGTCTCTTGTGTTATTAATGAGCTTGGTTGGTGAACTTTTACCGTGCAACAATACTAGTCCATCTATCAACGTTTCTCGTTGTCGTCCCCTATCTCTTCTCCCCTTGATCTTTCCAGTGCTTATTAAGTGTTCAAGCTGTGTTCTTCTCAGAACATGCCCTAGAAACCTTGACTGTCTGCCCCTAATGTTTGATATGATTGATCTGTTTACGCCAGCATCAATGAGAATCTCTGCATTAGTTTTCTTAGCTGTCCATGGTATTATCATCATTCTTCTAAGAAACCACATTTCTGCAGCCTCTAATTCTCTTTGATTTTTACTGTTTACAGTTCATGCTTCACATCCATAAAAAAGAATTGGTTGGATATAATATCTCATCACTCGAATTCGGGTCTGCATTGATAGTTTTCCGTTGCACAAAACGGTTCTCATTTTTGGAATGCTGATTTGGCTTGTTCTGTTCGGCTCTTTATCTCACTTGAGCATCTACCTTCTGATGTTAACAGGGTGCCACTTATTTTTCACTTTTTCAACTTGTGCTAATTTTGTATCATTAAGATGGGCATTTTAACAGGCTTTAAATTAACACTAAACATCATAAAGTTTAAACAAGTAATAGGGAATGTATTTTTAAAAATGCAACAAAAACACTAAAAACACCACCTA
This sequence comes from Meghimatium bilineatum, assembly GCA_034231615.1. NCBI lineage: Eukaryota > Metazoa > Mollusca > Gastropoda > Stylommatophora > Philomycidae > Meghimatium > Meghimatium bilineatum. The sequence goes on from CM067299.1 coordinate 93,677,197, forward strand.
CACTATCATAGAAATATAACCAGACCCAAGCATAAAGATAGCCGATAATGTGTATTGTATTCACTACATGCATCAAAACTGAAATCGAACAGCCGAAACTTGGAACAGAGTAATCGTGTTTACTAATCACTGGAAACACACATAATAACACGCACAGATTGACGTTTCGACCACGAGGCCCTTATCAAGAACACATTCAAAATAAAACATGACGAGTAAGAAGCGAAACAAGTGACGATCACATTAATACGCAGAGCGAAATATAAATATAACCTAGATGAATAAAATCTAGGTCAGAGGTGAAACAGTACAAACATAAAGTAGACAAAAGACACCCAAATCTCAATGGAACAGAAAAAAACCCCAGAAAAGTGACGAAACAACATAATATTATCCATAAGACTGACGGGCTGATCGGGAAGGGCCCAATCGTGCTAGATGTGTGTATATATATTCTCATTCTCATTCAGTTATATTTATATAAAACGGTTCTTATGCGTGTGCCTGATCCATTCACATGTGAAACAAAACACGATTTATTGACCATCACATGAATGCCATGGATACCAGGATATCCCTTGTCGTTAAAGTGCTCAGCGACACGAGTACCAGTCTGGTTTACAACGCCGTATAGATGTTCACAGAATCGGTCTGCGAGCCGAATTCCAATCTATGTACCGTATGGCGAAGCTTGCAGATGATGGCATAGATGACGTTGCGGGACACATATGAAACTCTTCAGTGGTAAAGGTGGCTTCGGAGAATGTAATAGACCAGGTCTGAGTGCTATATGCAGAGGTGTAGCATTTACTACGTTTGCTGCTGATGATCCAAGGGACATCAGGTTTTGAGATACCAGGATCAATATATGATTGATGTTCTTGTCACATCTGTAACAGCAAGATGGGGAGGGGGGGGGGTTGCAGAACACATCATATGTCTTGGAACCTGATTGAAGAAGAGGAAGGTATTGGAATAATACATAGCGGACAACAGAGATATTGAGGTTAATGGTGAGAACAAGATTGGTCCTGTCCTTGGGGGAAGTCGAGGGTATCCTGGCCGGAGTGACTGTACACTCGAAATAAGGCAGACCTGTTCTACTAAATACCTAGTACTAAAAGTCATGTTCTGATTTCCTCATGGAGAGGATCGTAATAAATCTCCAACAACTCCTTCTGCCTTTAATTTATGGACTTGACTGGCATGATTTAAGCTTTTCATGTAACATCTTTAACTTTTCTATTCTTTACGAATTGAATAATCATATAAATAATAAAATAAATATGATTTTATACCTCAGAACTGTAGCATCTTACTCTTGGTGTAGAAATGTAGAGAGATCAAATAAAAAACAATAAACAATTAAATGTGTTTAGATGACTTCCATTTTAGTTTCTGCATTAATGGCTTTCGGATGGAACATATTAACGTTTACATTGAATCCGCATTAGTCTTTATAAAATATATTTATGAACAACTAGAAATCAGTCTAATCATAAGTCAATTTCATCCATTTAAATGTGCATTTTCGATCTCAAAATGTACAAGACACGAGGCACATGTTTAGAGTTTGAAATGATCAATTTCTTAAAAGAGAGAACTAACAATTGATCATGCATATTCATGAAGACAAATTGTATATTCATATACTCAGCTACTTAACAATTTCTACTTACGTTGCTACAGTTAGCACAATATTGAGTGTCCTCATTATGATAATCTGATGGCCGACACTGTTAAAGCTAGTAAGTCTGTTACTAATCTTCATGCAAACATGTCTTGGACAGGATGTAGTAGTCATTACAGCTTTTCGAGAATATCCTGCCAATCGTCCTGTGTCTGTGGCATGTTCAGCAATACTTACTTTGATATCTTGCGTCCATTGTCTTCGTGAAATACATCTTTTTCGCTGCCCTAGTATCAACCTCTTCGTTGTGGTCTTTACTAGACTATCATGTCATTCGATATTGTCAAAATATTGTCATTTTCTAGAAAGAACCTTGTTGTTTAGTCCGTTTTCTATTACTGTAATGTCTATCAGAATGTGTCTATTGCTATTGTGGATTTATTTGGAACATTGTATTCTGAGGATTCCTCTGTAATATATTCTTCGAATGCTGCAATTTTGTTTCTCACCTTTTTGGTGAGTGTCCACGATCAACATCCTTATATTGTAACTGGGAATATGCAGGCTTTAAGGAAAGTTAGTTTAGTTATTTTGTTACATCCAAATATATGTTTTCCATTTCTATCAGTTTGTTTGATGCAATAGCCAACCTTCGTCTACCTTCTACATAGCAATACTCGCTGTTTCTTCTAAGATAACCAAGGTACTTAAAATTAATAACTTGCTCTAGTTCTCTGTTATTAATCGAGAAAGTTCTAACAGTTTTATCGCTTTTCATGTTCGTGGTCTTAATTTCATTCAGAATAGTATTTTACTATAAACAATTATAAACCTACATATTTGAATAAAGAGAACAAAGTAAATGAAAACTGGAGTAATACCTTCTACTTTGTGTTCAATTAAAAATGAATATATACCTACGTTTAAATATGTACATTCCAACGATCTGAAACCTGAAGCTGCCATTCGATTCTAGCATTGATTTCATTTTGTCAACATATATTTTTCAGTCACATAGCAATTCAAATTGTCCTCTTCTTGTTCGCATTTTAACATGTCTACACAGCAAGCCTAGTTACCTTGATAAAAGATGCTGTTTCAAAGCTCCACAAGGCTCCTATTACTGCGGATATCTATCCCGTGGGCAAGTGCATCTCCTGTTACTGGTTAGGTGTAATGGATTTGTGCATATGTAATAGCTGTGCTGCCTGCCGACCTGAATAACCCAGAAATAATTCATGTAATTTAATTAAGTTATTCATCTTATCTAGTACATTCTTTTCGAATATGGGCATTTCCATATATTTCGTGTTTATCAACACTATCGTGTCTATTGTATATAGTCTGTCCCCAGATGAATGACGGATGATCGTAGTCACACTTGCCGTTAAGCGTAGGGGTGGGAACAGTTTTGTGTGTGTTGTTATGTGTGTTTCCAGTGATTAGTAAAACACAATTACTCTGTTCAAAGTTTCGGCTGTTCGATTTCAGTTTTGATGCATGCAGTGAATACAATACACATTATCGACTAACTTTAACCTTAGTTTGTCACTCCAAGGCCAGATATATTGCCGTGGTTGCATTTAGTCCATGTTTGTTTAAGACTATCTTTATGTTTTATATTCACCGTTTTCTGGGTCTACCTTTGGCTTTACGCGCGGATATTCTCATGAAGTTAGCTGATTAAACATTCATGTTCCTCCCAGCATGCGTCCTGTTCTACTAGTGAATCTTAGCTTAATCTTATTTCCCGAATTGCCATGATGACATATTTGGGACCCAAATATTTGAAGGTGTTAACGTCTTCAAGTTTTTGACCGTTTAAATAGATATTCGTGTGATCCTGCTTGGTTTCATTGGTCACCATTTTCTTACTTTTATTAATTTTGACTATCTCCATGTCGTATTTCAGAATAACATCTTCCAACTTTGAAATGCGTTTCTGAAGTTTAGATATGGAACCAATCAAAAGATCGATATCATCGGCATAACGCAAGTAAAAAAGTGGTCTACCACCAATAGTTATTGATAACTGGTGATCTTGTTACGACACTCGATCATATATTCACGATACATGTTAAAATATAGTGGGGAAAGTATGCAGCCATGACACATTCCTGTATCCGTCATGGAAATTTCACAAACATCATTATTTATGAAAATAGCACTACTTGCGTGTTTATACTGCGCTACTAGGACTTATATGATGATTGTAGTTCATCCATACAGCGTGATGGATAGAATTAATGCTTTGTAAGGTTTGACTGTAACTGCAATACCAATCTTACTTTTCCAGATGATTCGAAGTCTTGGCACAGTAGCAAGAGCTGCCTCTAATAGCTGAACTTATTTGATGATTCCCCTTCATTGCATAAGTGTGATCTATGGTATTTCTTTTCAGCGTTCATTCTCAAACTCCCGCTGGATCTCACTTGTAGCAGGATCATGGCCATACTAGATTTCCAACAGGATGTAGACCAGAGAATGGCAATGTGTTCTGTCGCCGTTGTATTTGCACCAATGGTCCGACAAATTCGTCTTCGGCGGAATATATGATAGTTAAAATGTGCCCATTAAATACATATAAATTCTGTCCGTTCTTTACATATTGTATTCTGGGTGTGTGTCTGCTGTTGAAAAGTATTTTACTTGTGTTGTTGTTGATATATATTCCATATATTTTGTTACTTGTTATAATTTAATGTTAGTTATATAGTTATAGAAATAAGGTAGATATCAACAGTTAAATAAACATTGCACAGGAGACGACCTACAAATGATACCCTTTTTTCATGATTGTGTAAGGTTTAATGTATATTTTCTACATAAATGTTGACAAGTATTGGTGATAAAATAAGACATCATCGAACTCATAATGAAGTGGGTTTTTTGGTTTAAACTTGACCAATGTTGTTAGTTGTTACGCGTGAGCTATTTGAGTTTTCATACATTTTTTTAAATTACATATATTTTCTTGGTTTAAAAATTACAATATGTCAATATATTGTACAGAGCATTGTGACAGACATATTTTACAGCCACCGTGAAGAGAAGTGATGATATAACGTTTGTTGGTGCGGTAGATGCTACTCAATTATTAGCCTTATGTTAAAATATGTTCTTAATATGCATTTGTCGACTCAGAAACTAGGTTGTTATTCGACAATGTGTAACTTGTGGACACGTTGAACTGAGTGTCGGAACTAATTTGCGATAAAATTGTCAACACACAGATTACATATCTGAGATAGATAGCAGAGATATTAAGAAACAGCTTAGATAGATAGAAGATATAGCTTAGATAGATAGAAGAGAGCTTAGATATATAGAATAGAGCTTAGATAGATAGAAGATATAGCTTAGATAGATAGAAGAGAGCTTAGATAGATAGAAAATATAGCTTAGATAGATAGAAGAGAGCTTAGATAGATAGAAGAGATACCTGAGATAGATAGAAGAGAGCTTAGATAGATAGAAGATATAGCTTAGATAGATAGAATAGATACCTGAGATAGATAGCAGAGATAGACACCAGATGTAGATTAGATCGATATCACAGATAGAGGAGGTAGTTGAGATATATAGCAGATATATATCGCAGGGTTAGGAGAGATGGATAGTTGAGATAGATAGTAAAGATATACGAGATAGATAGCTGAGATATAGAGCAGAGATAACTGACATAGATAGCATATAGATATCAGAAATGTATAGCATAGTTAGCAGATATAGATAGTAGAGAGAGATAGATAGCAGAGATGGATAGCGAAGATAGGTGAGATAGATAGCAGTGAAAGATATCAGATATAGAAAATATACATAGATGAGATAGAGAAAACTGAGATACATAGCTGAAATAGCTGATATAGCTGAGGCAGATATCTGAGATAGATATCAGAGATAGATAGCTGAGATAGATATCTGAGATATTTAGTAGAGATAGATATCAGATATGTCAGAGATAGTTGAGATAGATAGCAGATATAGTTGAGATATCTGAGATAGTTGAGATAGATAGCAGATATAGCTGAGATAGATTAAAGAGATAGCGTGCATAGCTGATATAGATAACAGATATATATATCATAGTCAGAATACATATATAGCAGAGATAGACATCAGAGATAGATAGCTGACATAGATAGCAATGATAGATAGCAGAGATAGCAGAGGTAAATAGCAGAGATAGATATCAGAGATATCTGAGGTAGATAACAGAGATAGATACCAGAGATAGCTGAAATATATAACGGAGATAGATATCAGAGATAGCTGAGATAGATATCAGAGAAAGCTGATATAGATATTGGAGAAAGCTGATATAGATAGCATAGAAGGTTGAGGGTGAAACTTTACTTAAGATAATTCTTAATAAACAATTTTATTTTTAATGAATAATATAACAAAAATATTAAGATTATTAAGATATTAATATTCATTATTATAGTCACACAATCATATTAGCTATGCGTTAATTACTCAACTGTCATACGGCAAGTGCGGATTGCAGTTTTGCCGTGTGCAGGCGTGATTCGTATGCATGCAGATATGAGAGATACATTGCATTCTGAAATGCGGAAAGTTAAGAGTGGCAGACCTGGGAGAGAGAGGTCCTGAATGGGGCTTGCGGGAGATGCCATACGGAGCCATTACGGATTACATGATATGGCGGCGTGTTCGGAGTGGATGGATTTGCTCACGGATTTTGAAACTTGTTTGAGGTTGGTAGTAACACTTAGCAGGCAGTGCAGAGAATGGTGTCCCACGGCTGTGAAGCGGGAGGTGCAGACTTTGGTCAGTGAGAGTGCCAGAGAGGGGGATGTGATTGTATACACTGATGGATCTGTGATTAGACATGTTCGCAGTGCCTAGACCTTCACAGCGCGGTCTGCGGGTAGAGCGATTGATAAGGAGAGTGTGGCCTTTGCTGTGATTACAGGTAGCATGACCATGGGGATTATAGCGGTGGCCGGGGCGTTTGGATGGGTGGGCAAGCGTGGAGTGGCGCGGGTCTGCATCTTGGGTGCCTCAGTGAGTGTGATTGGGAGGGTGTGGCACAAGGCGATGGGGGCAGTGCATCGAGCCGACATGTTGAAATGCATGGGAGATGTGGCACGTGGGAGTGGGACTGGTGTGGATGGTGATTTTGATTCAATGTCCTGGATTAGAGAAGGGTGTTTGAAATGCGGTATTGCTAGGCAGATGAGAATTTTGGAGGACGCGGAGGAGTGATGGTTGACCGTCGGAGGACCGGTGCTTCAGCAGAAGTGTAATGGCGGATATACTCAGGGAGATATCGGAGCAAGTGTGGACGTGTCCAGTTTGCAGTGATGATGATTCGACGAACAGCTAACTAATTAATCATATGACAGCAAATGGGATTTGAACCAGCTCCGCTTAGTTGACACCTACTAGTCTTTCTTTTTGTACTTATTCATAATGTAAATTACTAATTTTGAATGTTTGTGGTTCTCAAATTGACGTACCTGTTCAGGGTTTTGTTGTGTGTGTTGATCAACCGGTCCATATTCATAACAGCCTGAGATTATACGTTTAATTGTAAAATCGCATTTTTTTAAGGATTTGATGTGGATGAATGTTGGCTAATTTTGCAAGGAGCCATTTGAGTGGACATGGTTCAAATCCCGTTTGCTGTCTTATCTTTTTTTTCATGTTATTTTAAATAATAGCAGTGAAGTTTCTTTGTTACTGAAGATAATTGGTACATGAATGCATAACATGAAATTTGTGGTTTGGAGCATGGTTTGTTAAATATTCATACACTGTAAGCCATTCTTCTCCTGCGTTCGTTCTCAAACTCCTACAGATTAGCAGATGTAGTTCGGAGAATGGAATGCGTTGTGTCATGGTTTACAGCATTGGTGCAATTTCTGCGCTTTTCGGCCTGATCCATTAGACTTAAGCATGACTTTGGGTCACTGACCCTATATGGAATAGGAAAGCCAACTCCATCGAATAAACCTCCTTAGTCGTCTCTTACGACATTCATGGAAGGTAAACAGTGCTGGTATTCTCCCCTATCGGGCCCTGGCAGAATTCGGTCGATAAACCATTGTTAAATTCGTGAATGATGTCAGAAATCGACATTACACATTAGGCACATTACCTTCTTTCCACAAAATAGTATTATTGTTCTGTTATAAGAAACACAATCCATGGCGATGATGAGGGTAAGGGACTGTCCATAAATTAAGATAACAATAATGTGGAGAGAGGAAGAGGAAGTTTGACAGGTGTTGATAAGTTAGTGAGGGAGGGGAGATGTACAAACAATAATACTTACGTCAACAAATGTTTTTTTATACACCGATAATTTTGTTTTCAATGTATACACATTTGATGAAAAACAATTTATTATAGTACTTTTTCTACTAAACATTTTTATGGAGTTGGGGGTGTTCATATAGCTAGCCATGGGCTTTCCCTAATTTGACAGCTGTTGATCAGGAGGGAATGTCCAACAAATTGTGGACCTAATATATGTAAAACCTCAAAGAGTCTTCAACAGTATGTACAAGGAAACACATGCACATTGAAGTGCTGTTGTGTCTCCTTATTCGTGCACCCATTAAACTATCTGATATCAATCTCTTTATTATAATAAACTAGTGCTGATCTTTCCGTCTACACAACACGTTCCGTTATATCATGTTTCCAAGATTCTGTATCAATGAATGTGTCATTCATATGCACATTACACACTTAACTAGCAAAACACGAGTTGTATTGGTTGGAAAAAAAAAACATTAGGGGATATAAATCTCAATAAGGAACATGTTCAACATATGTATGGTTATTTCCCTTGTAAGTGTTAAATAGATACTGGTAAATGCACTTGTGCGAAGTATTGTAACATCTTGCAATTTTAAAAAATACATATTTGTTTCTTATTAAAATTCAGTAGAATTTGAAATTATAACTTTGCTTATTTCATAAAGCACTTACATCATTAGTTTCAAACGGTAATAAGATGCCACGAACCGGGTTCGAAATCTCGATTCTTGAGCACTACATAACAACTACATTACGAAGATTTCCAACGAATACACCAGCAGTAGCTACTTTCACATCTACTATCTCAGTTAATTAGCATCCGTAAAACTATGTCATTTTAATCTTTGTTACTTGAGCATGACTTATCCAATCACATATAGAAACGACGTAACTTGTTATTTATTGAGTCATGGCAATGTTGTGTTTGATGTACTTTTTCTGATATATTCCCCTTGTCTTTGCTAATTAACTACGAGTTGCATGACCATGGAGATTATGGCGACGACCAGGGCATTTGAGTGGGTAGGCACACAGAAGGCAGCGCAGGTATGCATCTTGAGTGACTCTATGAGTATGTTTAGGAAAGTACAAGTGGGTCTCGTTCGCGAACAGTGAATTGAGGTCTTGAGAAAGGCGTGGCTGAAATTAGTTACATTTATTTTCGTGCCGGGACATATGAGGGTGTTCGAGGAATGAAAGAGCAGATCAATTGGAAGCATGAGCGATGGGCGCAGGGCGATGGGGCAATGAATAGAGCTTATTTGAACTCCGTAAGAGATATAGCACGCGAGAGTGAGACTAGTGTGGGTGATGATTCCTTTTCAATGGCTAGGATTAAAGATCTGGGATTGAAATGAATGAGGTGGTGCTAAAAGTGAACATGTTGGAGGTCGCAGAAGAATGATGGTCAACCAACAAATGACAGATACTGTCAGAGAAGTATAATAGCGGATGCACTCAGTGAGAGATCAGAGCAACTATGGACGTGTCCAGTTTACAGTTATGATGATCATATGAATAACTAACAGACTAACTAACTTCTTACGGGGGCTTCGTAAATTTACTAATAGAGAGCATAATATTCATATGTTCTGAGAACCGTATTAGCATGATTGAGACATTATAAACTGCGCAATGTTTGTACAAGGTCAAATGGCAGAGATTCCCAGGGCATTACAGTGGTAGGTATTTTTATTGCATTGTTAATTGATTCAAATGTGGGTATAATACTGGCATCTATCGCATCAAATCCACAACTACTCACACTCGAATTAAAATACTTCTCGCAGTCACAGAAACATAATAAAATATTAGCAATTACATCTCTAGTATATCTTACAAAACAAGAATCAATGAACGCAGCAGAACCACTGTGTGTATAACATAACCATTGTGCGCATAGCTGAACCATTGTGTGTATAGCTGGACCATTGTATGTATAGCTGAACCATTGTGTGTATAGCTGAATCATTGTGTGTAGAGCATAAATCAGTCAGTTTTTAGCCCCAAATCAACCCCCCTCCCCAATCCCTAAAATACGGGTCTGCTGCTGTTACATTTACGACCACGAATATTGTAATACTATAGTCCGTTCAGATTCGTTTGCCGAGATGTTAAATTATTTTTATCAAAAACGTATTGTTCATTTGGATTGATCATTTGAAGTTAGGTTTAGCATAATAATGTCGCTATAGAAATATTTTTTTATCAAAGAAATGTGATCCAGTATCAAAGATACCTTATTTAACCTATATTAAAAAAAAGTTAATCTAAATTATAAACAACCGCTGGATTATGTAGATGCTTACATCTCACAGCTGATTATTAAATATAAAGGCATGACCCTCACGGTAGAATGTGCACCGTTCTAAAAGTAGTTGTTTCCACTGTACATTTGTATAAAGCAATGTTACATATGGAAATTCCCGTTTAGCACCAAATATTATTTTTCCTGAACTTAGAATTATGTGAAATCAAAAACGGCTATTTACTCGATTTCAAGTCACAAGTCAGAGGCACGTCTCAATATTTACAGAAAGTAGGCGGCACTAAGCATATTACCTTCTGCAAGTCTATGTGAGAATGAATCTGAAAGCGAAATATTTTACTGAGCATAACATTGCTATAAAGATTTATCAATACTTCTGCAGAGAGCGTAAAAAGGGACATCTTTATTGTTCTTTATCAAATCCTGAGAAGAGAACAATGCATATTTTAGGTTTGTGTAAACGTTCATTTGATCGAATAGTGGAAGCAAGCGGATATTTATTGCCAACAAATTCACGAAAGCAAGGAAGGAAAGAAAAGATAGACAGTTTCGATAAGGACCTAGTAAAAAGAGAAATATGTAGAATGTTTGATAAAAACGAAGAAGTGACACTTAGAAAGTTGAAGATTTGGCTGAAAACTAATAACGACATTGAAATATCAAAAACTTTATTATGGAAAACTGTAAGAAATGCAGGCTTCACCTTTAGAAAGTATGCTGGTGGAAAAAACATTATTTGTGAAAAGCCACATCTGGTAGCTCTTAGAAGCAAGTATTTACGTGAAGTGAAGGGATTGCGCGAGAATGGTTATGATATTGTGTATTTAGATGAAACTTGGATCAACGCTCATCATACAAATGAAAAGGAATGGCAGTTAGCAGATGGAAGTATTAAAAGATCAGTACCAAGTAGTAAAGGGCAACGTTTGATAGTTGCACATGCAGGTAGCAGACATAATGGGTTGTTGCAGAATGCTCATCTAATTTTCATTACAAAATCCATTGACAATAGAGACTACCACTCCGAAATGAATGGGCACATATTCGAAGACTGGATCGAAAAAAGTATTCTTCCAATATTAGATAGACCTTCTTGTCTGATAATGGACAATGCTTCATACCATAACGTAGTGAACGTAGAAGATAGAATCCCAACATCATCAAGTACAAAAGATGCAATCAAAACGTGGCTCATAAAAGAACACATACCAGTTACCGACAGGTACTTGAAACCCGAATTGCTTAACCTTGTAAAACAGACACAACGAACAAAGATATTTAAAATAGACAAGTTAATTGAAGAACATGGTCATAGATGTTTGAGACTACCTCCATATCATGCACACTTAAATCCTATAGAGCTAATTTGGGCAAAAGTTAAAGGACACGTAGCATCTACAAATACAACTTTCAAATTATGTGATATTGAGACACTTACAAATCAGGCTCTATCAAATATACATAAAGACTACTGGGTGAAATGTGAGGATCATGTGTTACGCCAAGAAGAGGAATATTGGAAAAAGGAAGGTTTGTTGTTTGTTCAGCCGAAAACAGTAATCGACCTATTTGACTCGTCTGATTATGAATGATCATTACTCTGATTAAGTCTACACTAAAAAAAAGTTTGATTTGCAAAATTTACAAGTTGATTTGTAAAACATTTCATTACTCAATACCACCCTAGCAATTCAAAAAAATGTTATAAGCAAACCATCAACCATTACTTATAAAAATTGGCCCGCTTGATTCAATACAGAAGTTCAGATATCTTGGATCAACTATTACAGACAAAATTTCCTTACATGAAGAAGTATATGTACTTATTTCAAAGGCAGCGACAACATTTGTGAAACTCACACCAAGAGCATGGAACAATATCAAATTGACTCTACGAACAAAAGATATATTTCAAATTTTTTTTACACCTGCCACCATGTAAAATTTTGTGGACACGCCTATGGGTCATCATTGCACTAGATTACTGTAAAATATTTTGTTTATGGTCGAAATAATATTTACATGGGCAAACATCAAAAGAATTCGCCGCTTTCAAATAACCGTTACAGCTAGACATCAAGTAACACATATGTTTACGCGACATGGACATTTTAACAACGTATGCCAAAATTCATGTGAAATCATCAAGAACTTTTTGAATTATAAATCATAACATCTCGGCAAACGATTCTGAACGGACTTTTTTTTATAGTTTTGATATTAGAAGCTTCGGTAGAACTGTGGATCTTGTAGTAAATAACACTAGATGGGAATCGTGGAATGATCTCAATCGATGGAGAATTATCTGGGATTCGTATAGACCATACGTTCCCAATTTTTTTCCTGCCACCGACAACTGAAGAAAACATAAGTGTTGTAACTTCCTCCACACCCCTCCTTTCCATTTGTAACAGTTTTCCTCGTTCAAACCGTTTGATATTATCAACGTTAATAGCAAATAATGATACATTTACTGCTTATGCCGTTAAATTATTGCAAAAAAGTAGTGGTCAATGAATGCTTCATCTTGAACACAGCTATAAACACTAGATGTACACAGCAACATATAAATCATAACCAAAGAAAACAGTATCATAAGTTTCGAATAATAGTTTGCTTTGTGTTTTTTCTCTAGTTAGCAATATAAGTTTGTACTAACTAAGCTAATTAAAAGTTATGATTGTATTTATTGCTTGGCATTATTAATTTTCTTCGTATTATTAAATTATAAAAAATGTGGTTTATTTTGGTACAAATAAAATAGAAAATTGATATTATATAAATTTTAGAATGGAATCTAACGAATATATTTGCCATTGTAAACATAACATACTGTATTCACACATATAAACATTGACAGCTAAAAAATTACATCATTGACATCTATTTCAGTCAGGCATGGTCAATTTTCTAATGATTAAATAATTTAAATATAAATTTCATGAGAAAATTGATCGAGTACAAAGGGCGAAAGATGAATTTTAATGTAGAATTTTAAATTATTACCCAATCCTAAAATCACGAAAGTTATTATTTATAAAATATATCATAATAATTTCTACTAGAAAAAAATAACTCTAGACCACCTTAACGCCCCCCCCCCTTATTCCTTCTTAACTCACCATCACCCCCTAGAAGGCGCTCAACCTACCGCCGACTTTGGGAACCTATGGTATAAAACAAAAATCTCCATCTGAAAAGTGAGTTTAATCTTAGAATGTGAAGATATTAACCTAAAACACAAAGTAATTGGTTGTACAGTTTACAGAACAGACTAGCTGACACGACAAAATGTAGTTAACACTCTACTAAATCTCTGAATCGACGTTTCTACCAAACGTTCTTATAATAAAAACATATAAAACATGTGTAATATTTTTTTGTTTTTTAATCCATTTTTGTCTGTATCTTTTGCAGTCTGACCACTCACCGAATGTAAACATAGAGGAAACGCTGTAGAAGCTGACCAAAACAACACCGTTATATACGGAAAAATATTCGCCCTATCAAAGTATTTCCGGTACCACTCCACGATGTGAACAAGAAATTTTCGTTTGCTGTGTTGACGTCTGATTATTACTGCTATAAAACCAGATAGAACTTATCAATTATCCTCACCGTCGTTGATAATGACAGATAGTATTCAACTGAATGGAGCAGCATGTACTAGAAGAACTGCGCTTTCTCTGCGAGTTTTAAATTGGGCGATACAGAAGCATCATTGTGATCGCGAACTGAAGGATGTAAGAGTTCGGTGTCACTATATAGATTACTGAATTTATTTTACTTGACAGATTTATGGTTCTCTGAATTGAGTGCATGCATGCATGTAGTTTTATGCTTGAGAACATTGACAAGAGAAAGTGTGAATAAGTGCGTGAATCTTATTTTATGAATTTACGTTGCAAATGTTATTGCTAATACAAATTACTATGTCAACGTGTGCTTATGTACATATAGCTATGAATGGATACATGCGTGTGAAAATATTTGACTAGAATGTGTGGAGAATTGCAGTTTGCCCTTGTGTGAGTTTATTTTTTATAGGCGTGTTAGTGTATGTGTTGGTGTTGAAGTTGTCTGCAAGTGTATATGGGTAGTCATAAGTGTATACTTATAACTTCGCTACACGGAGCAATATCTATCTATATATATATTTATATATATACATTAATTCCGCAAAATAAACTTTTGGTACACGTTTGAAATAATATTGTATATATATATATATATACTTGACATTTCGCTGCATGTAGCTATATATATAAGTGTGTGTGTGTGTGTGTGCATTCATCATATTCCTTTCCCTCTGAATTGAGAGGGACATAATTTGACAGGCACGGTTAGCAGTCACTAATTGATCGTATTGATTGTTAAGTGAATATGAGAAGACACGCACTAATTAACTTTTTATGAATGTCATGGACTTGCTAAAACAAATATTATTCAGTAGCAATTGGATATCTGCAACTGCATACAAAGTTCGGCCTTGAAATAATGAGACTTTTTGAAAAACAAACAAATATAAAATTAAAGACTTATTTTACCAGTGTATTTTTTATTTTTTTTTACGCATGTGGTTGCGTCTGTGGGTTGAGACCAATGGCCAACTAGACATACCACCCATGCAACAGAAAACCTTAGTGGATGACATGCCGTTATGTTGAGGCTATCTGCTTAAAGAATTTTCAGGCAGGTCATCTATACAATTATGCTTTTATTTTGTTGTTGAATGGTGTTTCATGTTTACCTGAATATATATGTACGCACCCTCTGTGGTTGGGAGGGAAACAGAGATGTACTGTGCAGTACTGGGGAGGAGGAAACTGACAGCACTGTTTTTTACTATGACTGAAACCCATCATAGAGGCACAGTGACTCAAGATGTGACAATCCTTTTGACTTGAACATTTGGTTGCATGCCTGGAGCAATAGAGAAGTTCGGCATAACCAGTAGTCAATTGGTGGCGGGGAATGAGCACAGTGAACCCTATCATGGTTACAGTGGTTAGGAGCAGTGCATAGGTTGAAACCTACCTTCCTGGGGAGGTGTGATAGTTATTCTCTTACTCTGTCCCGGGGTGGGCCGAAAATCCACAGACTTCCCAGCAATATAATGCCATTTAATGGCATTAGGTCAGAGGGCATGGGCCCATGGACCACTGGATCAGCAGCCAACCAACCACCACCAGTGTTTTTAATTCAAAGTAATCCACGTTGATATTGATAAAATCAATGAATGTCACGATCTAAAATATACTGGAATAACATCTGAAAGTCGTCTTTTGTTATGTCCCTTAGATTACTTATTACATCTGTTAGATTATTTGACAATCTAAAAGGTAATACTGCTGTAAAACTGTATAACAATAAAGACATGTGCTCAACGTACATAGATATTGTTGATATTGATATTGTTGGATTACTTGTTACAAACCTATGTCATCAATATCCCCATAGAGGCGCCACTTTAATACTAACATTAGTTTTAATATAATAGACATATAGATGCATCGAGAATTTATTATTATTGAAAATAATCATAAGGCATCAAACAGGATTTGAACCAGCTCCATTTAGCTGGCACATATTCGCCTCGCAACTTGTTTTTTTTCCTCTCCTAAAAAAATATAAAAAAATAAAGCAGACTACATTAATTATTTAAATGCAGACCCGAATTCGAGTGTTGAGATGTTATATCGAACCAATTCTTTTTTATGGATGTAAATTACGGACTGTAAACAATACAATTCAAAGCGAATTAGACGCTACAGAAATGTGGTTTCTAAGAAGAATGATGAAAATACCATGGATAGCTAAGAAAGCTAATGCAGAGATTCTCATTGATGCTGGCGTATAAAGATGAATCATATCAAACATTAGGGGCAGACAGTGAAGATTTCTAGGGCATTTGCTGAGAAGAACACAGCTTGAACATTTAATAACCACTGGTAAGATCAAGGGGAGAAGAGATAGAGGACGGCAAAGAGAAAAGTTGCTAGATGGACTAGTATTGTGGTACGGTAGAAGTTCACCAACCGAGCGTATTGACAACACAAGAGACAGTGAGTCGCGGAGAGACATGACCGCCTACGCAATTCGGCATGGCACTTGATTGATTGAAAAAAGAAGTGATTTTCTCAAGACTTTCAACGTGTATATGCTCAACCTACTTAAATATCACGACCGGGCTCAAGTCACGACCCGTGGACTGATGACCTAGAAGGCCGATTGTGATTATTTCCCTATGTTTAATTGGTTCGTTTTGGTTATTTTTGACTGACGACTCCAATTATATAAAGAGTGACCAATGAATAGCCAGACAATAATAAAAAATGTACCGAATGAAGTCTTATGTAGCTTGAAAGTCACAGGCCTACGAACTCACAATCAAGGATATAACTCTAACTGAATTTTCAAAAGTGGATGTAACAAATGGTCATCATCACTTGTGATGAACGAACAACAGGGTAGCATGGCCTGATACTTGCCTGCGTGGATAATACGTGTTATTGCTTTCAAGGTTCTACTGCAACCTGCTGTTGATAATACGCTACATAGTTTTGCATAGACAGCTTGTTAGGCTGATTGGTATGTTGTTCAAGACTTAGGTACCGCCGATTCTCTATAATCTAGCAGAACTGTATAATTGACGAATGACACTGCTATACTTTCCTTGGGAAACGTTTACCAATGTAAAAATAAATACTGCCTAACCACCATGGCTAGAATAAGGATGGTGGTGTTCATACTAGCATACCAGAGATGCTATATTTTACTTCGTCTATCGTGTATATAGTTCAAATAAAAGAAAAGTATATCAATTGACAACATATTGCTAAACTGCAGATTTTATCTGTTTGAAATTCTAATTTGGTATTTACAAATTTGGTTTTTGCAATTAGTGTTATACTATTTTTTTTTATTCGGAAAACTTGTGTATTTTCTAATAATAGGAAAATTATTTATTTGTATATTTTCGGTGTCTTACTCGTTCTAGAAATCTTGATGATATACATGCAGAAACACTACATTTTTGTTTCACTTCAAAATTTATCTCTCTCTCTCTCTATTTTTCTCTGTGGATGTTTGTGACAATACCAGTGTATGTTTACATATATAAATATGTAATTATTTGAAACGTTTGTTCTTTAAACTTTGGCTACTCAACATTGCGCATTGAGTCGATATTTGTTATACTTTTTCTGTGGATAACTCTCAAAAGTATTTTGTCATTTTGTGTTTGGAAAATTATCTTTTCCTTCTTCTATGAGTTTTATTCCTGGGCAACAAGCGTTGCTTTAAAGTGTTTGTATGTTTTACAAATGTTGATAGTCTTTCAATGTAAAGTATTTTGAATGGATGGACATGGTGGGAGTAGTTCTTGTCCAGCTTTATTTAGTTATATACTTTGACATACTGAATATTTGTAATAGGTTATCACTGATTGAAATCTGGATTGATGTTGTTTCTAGTTGACATTTCAATCCCAAATCAGCTAATGACGGTAATCATATATTTGTCTGAATATTTAGTTGCCCTGGGAATACGCATGTCGCAGAGTTTCGGTTATTAGATGCATCCATATCATACTGCTTTACAAGTTATCGGTATATGTTATTTTCAGAATTTAATGAATTCTGAGAATGCGCTACATTTTCTATGCCTGTGTAACATTATGAGCTAGGTGCTTTTGCAAGACTCTACTCCCCATCCATTTCCAACAAGCACACTGCATTCATAGTGACAATGTGCTTTGATAAGCGATGCGATGTGCTATTTCTGGTATAGTTCAATGTCTGCTGTTCCAATCTTTTGTCACAAGTGGGAAATATCGAGTCTCCTTTAGACTTGACCTAGCTTGTTAAGATCTGGTTGGGCACAACCATGATCAATCTTTCAGTCATTGGTAGCATATGTAAGCCTTCCTCTCCATGACAAGAGAAGACACTGTATAAGATTATCAACTATCAGGGTGAGCATAAGTGGGCTCTTAATGGCTGTCTAGTGTCGATAATTATGATTTCATTTCAATCTTAGGTTTTGCTACATTTCATTAGATTTTGTTAAATAACTGCAGATTTCTTGTAAACATATATTTTCTTTTGAAGTTCAAATGCATCAAATGTTACTAGGTATCATTCAGCCACCTATCATGAACATTAATTATATAGTTTTTTTCTACATATATGAAGTATATATATTTCATTATTTGTAGTTAAAGATACCTTTGAAGCTTTCAGATTTTGATCAATGGTTTTTATTTACTTGATGCTTTAAATATTGTATCATTATATCGATTTTATTTTAATGATATTTTTCATTTAGTTTTATGGAATCTGCTAGAAATAACTTGGCATTCAATATCCATATTTTTACATTTCACCCACATCCAGCTTTGCAGCCGCATTTGCTCTTTGTTATATTGTATTATATTATATTGTATTATATTGTATTGTATTGTATTGTATTGTATTGTATTGTATTGTATTGTATTGTATTGTATTGTATTGTATTGTATTGTATTGTATTGTATTGTATTGTATTGTATTGTATGTATTGTATTATATTATTTTATATTATACTCTATTGTATTGTAATATATTATATTCTATTATATTCTATTATATTTTATTGTATTATATTCTATTATATTATATTTTATTGTATTGTATTGTATTGTATTGTATTGTATTGTATTGTATTGTATTGTATTGTATTGTATTGTATTGTATCGTACGTATCGTATCGTATCGTATCGTACCGTACCGTACCGTATCGTATCGCATCGCATAGCATCGCATCTCATCGCATAGCATCGCATCGCATAGCATCGCATCGTATCGTATCATATTATATTATATAAATGTGTGTATATATATATGTATATATATATATATATATATATATATATATATATATATATATATATATATATATATATATATATATATATATATTAAAATGATGTTTCAACACAACTTTCTTGTAGCAGGTTATGTCTATTTTTGGGAAACAAATTATCTCAAATGGGAACTTCTTCCAACACAAAGTACTCTTGACACAGAAAATATTAACAAACGACGCTGGCGATGGATTCTAGTGAGTCTTATGCATGGGGAATAGCTAGAAAGATCATGTAATACAAAGTATCATATGAAAATATATGTTTTTGAATGTTTACAAAGTAAATAGTATATGTTGTTTCACGATACATAGATCACGGCATACTTTAGATTTGTATTATATAGTTTAAAATTATTTAAGATGTGATAATGTAAATTTGCCATTTTTTTTATCTTGTATATGTGTTTGTTGTAATCTTCATAATTGTTACTACAATCTCGATTTAGTTGAATATGTGAATTTTTGTTTGCGACATGAGATACTTAAACTAGAAATATTGATACTTCTCGGAATATTTCCTGATACAAAAACTAGAAACTATGAATACCATTTGAGACATATACAACATAAACGATAAACGTTGAATGCTATTTGAGACATGTGCTACATAAACTAGATACTATGAAAACAATTCTAGACATACATAACATAAAATATGAATATTATTTGAGGCATAAACTACATAAACTATAGACATTGAATACCATTTGACACATGTGCTACATTAACTAGAAACTATGAACATTAGTTGAGACATGTGCTACACAAACTAGAATTTATGAATACTATTTGAGACATGTGCTAAATAAGCTAGAAAATATGAATATTATTTGAGACATGTGCTACATAAACTAGAAACTATGAATACTATTTGTAGATTTTCTTGCGATGATTGTGTTTATCATTGAAATTATTATATTGATTTAATAAACAAGAATATAACGTGTTTGTCGTTGTCTATACTGATTTAAGCTGTTCTAACTACCAAAGTGTTTTACTCTGACCATACATTTAAATATGTTCAGGCTGGTCTGCCAAAGATCCTCGCCATAGGTATCCATTTCAGGTGTGGATTTATTTCCACTTAAAGCTAACATCTAACCTTGTTTATCTAAAATACAGTAAGGAAACAAAACAATGACTGCATCTCCAAAAACTTGTTAAGACTCCCAATGAACATGGCATCCAGAAAACAGTTTTGATTTAATGTTCAATTTGCGGAATGTGTAAAACATTTTTCCAAAGGAGAGAATACTATAGTGCATAAAAATAGTGTAGCCATAAAGTTAAAACAAAAGACAAGGAAATAGTTACTAATGTGATACAGTTACATACGAACAGCTCTAACATGTAATTGTATGCTTTATAACAAATCATGTTTCTATTGTTGTTGGTTTATAGATGTTTTAAAGTAATAGACAATTCAGAAATAATTATACATAAATTATTATTCAGAATATTCATGAGTGTATACGCTTTCTATATGTATGCTAATCTGTCATCACCGTGTGTCACCACACTGTACAGAACGTGCTTTAAAAATTATAACAACTCTGAAAACGCATCCTGATAAAGTATTGTTTAATAATCATTTATTCTGAAATGTCGTCACAACACTCACTGTAAATCCACAGGAGATAACCAGCTGATATTAAGGATTATGATTCCCATAACTTGCCGGTAAAATATACTACTCAAACTGTAAAACTGAAATTGCAACACGCATATTTTGTAGAAGACATTGTTATTCAACTATTGCAACATTTTATATCCAATAATATATTTAATTGTCTCACAAATACAGTATTAATGATCAGCTTTAAACCACAAGCTAATTCGACGAATTGAATTTGTGATATCAATTCTATATCATCATTACTACCTGTGAAATTAATGTTGCATTAGCACTGGCATCATTTTATAAACTATTTTCTTGTCCTAGCACATATTTCTCATCAGATCAGTGTCCACATAAAACAGGCAGTCGTAAAGCCACTTTCACTCATCTCTTTTATTTATCTTCTACTCAAATAAACCTAAAGCAACCTTTTTAAGATCACGTGTTTTCCCAATGGCCACACATGCATACGAGGCTTGGACTTTAAAATAGACAATATCCAATAGAATAAATTCATTTTACAGAAGTGCTACAGAAAAATCCTACAAATATCATGGGCAGAGAAAAAGAAGAACATTGAAATTTGGAAATTACTGAAATTAAATGAAGGCTGGCTTCTAAATACCATTATAAGAATGAAAACAAAGCTAAAAGATTTTGAACACTTAATGCAGACAGGCGAGAGAAGACGAGAAAAACCAAGAAGACTCTGGACAATCGACATTGAAGAATGTATGCACACGTCTCTGGTCAGAGTATCGGATAGGGAGGCGTTCAGAGTATCCACGAAGAAGACAACATTCTGGAAAAACTATGTCACTTATTATATCAATAATATATATACACATATAATAATAAATAGTAGCATATCCTATTCAGGAAGTGGCTATCAACCCAGAAATTTTTGGCCGTAGTGATTTTCTAGGCAATATAAGTACGTTCAGTGGTTTGCCAGTGTTTTCTGAACGGCCCGAATGCACAATTGCCTGTGGAGGGGATTGAACTCGGTACTCTGTATCACTCCACCACAGAGCCTGACATATATAAATATTTATATATGCTCAAATAAATAGGCAGTAGTAAAGCCACTTCCACTCATTCATATCTTTTATATTATATCTTCTACTCACAAGATATATATATATATATATATATATATATATATATATATATATATATATATATATATATATATGTATACACCTTTCATCCCCTTGAAGTGCATATTCTTGGCACTCGGAAGATTTGAAGCAGCTACAGGCATCATTCACCTATTTGGATACTGGTTATCTTAAATATTGTTTGTCGATTTCTGAAAGATGTGCAGTATCACTACAATAGCATAAATCTATATTTTTTTTCATTTGTGTACATTATAACGTTTGTAGTGGTTACTTCCTACAGAAAACATTCACCTGGAGTAAACACCTTGCAGCAGAAAGCTCAATGACAGTATTGGCTTGCAGGATTAAATTTTGTCATTGTTGTTCAAAAGATGTCCAGGCAGCAGTCTCTGGGTCATAGGATACCAAAAGGATTCATATTTCATTGTTGGAGCACATCCAATATATACCAATTAAATTACCATAAATAACAGTTTAGAAGGTTGACTAGAAGGTTGGTTTGCTGATCCAGCGGTCTATGGTATAAGGCCATAGTGTAATATATGTATATGTTTGTGAGCTGTTGTTTTGTTCCATATAAGGTGTTCCATTTAGCTGGCCCTGGAGGGAGAAGCATTTTCCTGACTGAATCCAGAGCTGGACATTCAAAAAAATGTGGTGGTCAACAGTTAAAGGGATGAGTTCACAGACGGAACTCTGGTGTGTGTTGTGGTTGTATTCTGTTCAGGTAATTGTTAAGCTGGATATGTTGTGTGTTCCGTATGAAGATGATACTCTGATCTTTCCTTCCCAGAAGGTTGATGCTGTCTTTAGGATTTTTGCTGGTCATATATTTATAGTTCTTCCTCGCAGTGTTTCTCATGGTCCATATGTTCATCCAATTCCCTTTTTCCACAGATTTAAACATCGCGTTACCTGTGCACGGTTATGTGTGCATATGACTGTTCTTGTTGTGCTCCCTTCTTTGCTAGTCTGTCTGCCTTGTCATTGCCAAGTGTGTTGGAGTGGCCAGGAAGTCAATGCATAACAATGCAGAATTCATAAAATGTAAGCAGCTGGTTTGGTGATATATTTCAACTTGCTCAGATTTATAATGTCCATCACATTCTAGTGCGTGAAGAGCGGCCATAGAGTCTGCAAAAATCACAATATTTCGGACTTTTCATGGAAAGAGATCAAATATGGTCTTCAGGTAGTACAAGGTTACTTCTAGTGCTGTTATTTCGGCTTCATAATTATAACATATATCCCCGCAGTCATCAAACAATTCATCTGATGTTCTTACTGGCTATTCTATATAGATACATATAACCTGTTGTGATGGTGACTTTGAAAGCAGACCCATCTTTGCAGACAAAAATCTATTGTTTTAGGTAGAAGTCCATTGTTTTCTGTGTTGCTTTCATAAAACGTATGGGTCAGAACTTTTCGTTGCATTATCTCTTAGTTGTGTCTTGATCTCTGGCATTTTAAAACGTGTGTGGTGTAACCATTTTTCTACTCCTTGTAGTTCTTGTCTCTTGTCTGGGAGGTGATAGCTGTCTTTTATTTCATTGACATGGCTGAGTACTTACTTTTGATTTATTATGTGGTTTAGTTGCCCGTTTTCTACAAGTTGTTTGTTTGGGTGGTCGTTGTTCGTTCTTTTAATGTTTTCATAAACCTCCATTCCAACCGTACTTTCCGTATCTCATGGGGTTATACATTTGTATGTAGTTCACATGCAGATGGTGGTGTAAATCTCAATGCTCCACTAATAAGGAGGAGGAGAGAATTTTTCAGCACTCTGTCAAGGTATTCTAAATTTTTCTTGGAACATTTTGTCAGGGTTGCACTGTTGTATTCTAAAGCAGAACGTATGTGACCAAGGTATAGTCCTCTGATGGTATCCTTGTCTGATCTCCAAGATGTGCCAGTGAGTCTTTTCAGGAGCTGTAACCGTTTTTTATTGTTGACATTTTCTACATGCTTCTTGAGGGTGAGCTACCGGTCAAGACTAACTCCAAGCTATGTGGGATGATCTTTTCGTGGCAATTTCGGTAACTGATATTAGACTGATATTTTCTTTGGCTACTTTACCACTCTTGGTAAAGATGGTATAGACAGTTTTTTAACAATTTATTTTCTGCTTCCATAATTGACATTACTCGTGTAGTTTTTCTTAATTTTCCATTTAATCTTTGGGCTGCACTTTCAACATTCTTGGCTCTACCATATCGTTAGGTCAACAGCTTAGATGATTTTTCAACTTTGATAAGTTTGGCAAGGATATTAATGTAAATGAGAAAGATGATGCAGCTCGAAGATGAACCACGTGGTAAGCCGTCATCTAGAACGTCTTTAGGTGACATTGCATCCTTTATCTTTGTCTGGATTGTTCTGTCAATGAGGAAGCATTGTATCGAGTTATACAGCTTTCTACACATTCCCACCTCAATCATTTTCATCACGACACCTTTTTTCCAAACTCGATCAGAAGCATATTGTACGTCAAAGAAGATGGACTAGAAGAATAGGTCCCATTAAACAGCCACAAAGGTTACCAGATGTGAGGTCCACCCCCCCCCCCACTTATATTTATTTCTATGGGGATACGTAAAAATCTTTGTCTATAAAATCTCCGGTGCAGGAACGGGATAGTATTCGACATCGAATAATTGTCGCTGGTAGTTAAGTGGATACAACTTCAAGTCGAATAAGTTATTCACGCACAAGTAAAACAACAAAATAAACTAGAAGGTATTTATAGATCCTTGAAGTTAAAGAAAACAACCGTTTCTTTTGCTTCGTTATGACTACTATTTCTTGCTTGAAAATTCCACATTACAATCATAGACTGCTCATTTTTAGTTTCAGACATGTGTGGGCTGAAGGTGGTAGTTATCGGGTACTTGACTTTACAAAATTAGTGTGTTATGTGAAATCATAATTCAAGATCAGATTTTGTTTAAAATTCTTGAGTTTTTGGTTTACGAAATCTATTTTATAGGTAGCACAAAACGTTTCTGAGTGGTTACTTTAGAACAGTTTCGTATGTGAGTGGTTACTTTAGAACAGTTTCGACAGTAAAATATGGATCAGAGTATACAATATGCCATTTTGTAATCAAAGGCTCATCCAAATCAGTATATTATTTTTTTTCTCACAGTGATATATTTTTTCTTGCTGCTGTTGATGTTTCATATTTATATATGTCGTTATATCCTTTCTATATTAAACTTATCAACATTGTGACAAAATGCCAATTTTACCCTGGAAATAATCTTGGATGTGAGCCTAACTATAATAACGATCTCTACAGCTGACACAACTGTACGAAGTTCATGTTCCATATAATACATGCGTTTGCATGTTTACAGCTTCTGGTCTGTTTCCGTCCGTTATGGCTAAAAATTCAGTTCACGTTACTCCTTCTACCACAGGTGTTCCATTCTTCAGCACTGTCTTCTCATGTTCTCTCTTCAATCACTCTTCCTTGTCTTTCTATACACCCCACCTCACATCCATATATAGAGTGTTACCGTCTTACGCCGTGTATGACCGTGACGGTCTCAATCGCATTAATAGTGCCTTCTCTGGCATCACCTTCTTCCCACTTCCGCTCCGCATGTCCCCCTCCTGTGGCATATCTCTGTTATATTTCGTGGCCCCTCACCGTCTCGCTACCACGATTTCTATCTTTCCTACATATGTCTTTCCTTCTCTCACATCTTTTTTTCTATGCTACCTTCTATGTCCGTGAACCTACCTCTTCGTTAACATGCAGCTCACAGAAACATGCAGAAACACAAATAACAGTGGTTGGGGTTCTGTTGCCTACATACAAAAATGGCGTGAAGTTGGTTGAGAATGCTTCAGCATATTCAACTGTCACATCGAACATGATGATGTAGATAGAGGGAGTTACAGCAACACTTAATTGGTTGATGAATGATACACCAACACACTCGGTAATACTCACAGATTCTCAAAGTATGCTGCGCAAGATAGAAAGGTTTATGCTAAGAAAAGAATGGTGGTACTTTATTTAACGACTCAATTATCCACATCTTTACATGGATATACTGCCCTGGTCATGCTGGGGTGAAAGAAAACGAGAGAGCCGACTTATTGACAGGCAATGCGGCAATTGACGGCACATTGCTAAGAAGATATAAAGAAGAATTAATGAAGGCAGTAATAAATTCAGTTCAAGATGAAGAGGATGTCAATGAGGCTGAGAACGTACATATAATGTTAGAAATGGGAGTATCAAGAGGTAAGAGAAGGAAAAGTAATCTTTTTGGAAAGTTCCGAATTCACACAATCAACACCTGACTGGGACTCTGAGTCTACATACACTGAGATGGCTGCTGGAACTGAGGGCAGAGCACTTATGGGAATGCCTCACGTGCTGTGAAGCCAATTTCTAATCTTTCATGCACCTTAGTTGCGTCATGTTTGATTTGTTAGATCACGATATATGTCCCTTCCGGCTTTCCGGCTTTATCCGTCTCTTTCCGATCCCACCCACTGAGTCACTTTGACTGGCTGTGGATCATGTCTACCTTACCCCTTATCCGGCCCCACATGTTTTCTCATCTAAGGGGCTGCCGTACGTCTTATTTTTTTTATTGTCTTTGTAAACATGAGAAAGTGGCCTTTTTATGTTCCGACTTCGGTCCTTGTCCTTTGTCTGCGTTCCATATCCCCGTGTCCATCACGTGACTTTGGACACAAAGATCTCGGTTAGTGTGCGAACCAGATAAACCACATGGATTTCAGTAGGAAATTCCTTTTTACAAGTTCTGGACATGGTACAGAATCAAGTACTTCGCCTTATCACGGGTACCATGAAGACCTCTCCAATAAATGAAGTGGAAAAATTGCAGGCAGGATCCCCTCACCAAATAGGCGGGACACTAAGATCATGATCCATGCAGAAAAGTACAAGAGGAAGCCAACACACCAAATGAAGACCAGACTTAGTGATCTACCTGTACATGACTCAATAGAGGCAGTTTTATTCACCAATTCAAACAGCTAAACAGAGAATATAGGGACGAACTATCACACATAACAAAAGAAATAACATCAAAAGATTTCCCAGTTCCGTGGGCAAACTCATCAAAATACCAAATATCAAAATCTCATTATCTATAAATAACACTTACACTATGGGAGAAATGCATACTCTCCAAATCAATAGTATTCAATATGATTAAAGATATGTATCACAAAGACGCATGGATACAAGTTTATACCGACTGAACAGCAACCAGAGCAGTGAAGAATCGGTGTGTTCGATTTTATATAAAGTATCCAGAAAACGATAATGAATGCAAATGTTCACCAACAAATGGAGATTTCTGCTTCAACTACTCTTCCACATCATGACATAACACAACAGACTAAATAATCACTTAAATAGACTAAGACTGGTTTCATCACATCTGTGCCATGTGGGCAGGCATCACAGGCAGCGAAACATATCCTGCAAGACTGCAATACCAGTTAAAGAATTAACACCGACCCACAGAGACGGATATTCAAAGAATGCTTTATGGGAGCACTGAGGAGCTTTGAAATACAGCCGGATTTATTAAGAAAACAGAACATGCTGTGTAAACATGTCAAACTGCAAACAAGAAGAAGAAAAAAGTGCAAACAAGCCATTTCACCGACAACAATATCCTGTGAACTAAACTTAGATAGCTAATTTACCTTTTATTATTTCACCTCATATATCGCGTATATCATCCCTACGCTCGTGGGTTGTCGGGGCCCGAAAGGGGAGCAAACAATAGCAACACTGTTTACCTTCCACGCATTCATAAAAGGTGACTAAGGAGGTTATGGGATTGAGTTGGCTGTCCCATCCCATATAGGATCAGTGACCCAAAGCCATGCTGAATTAGGATGTGTCAGGCCGAAAGGCGCAGATATCGCAGAAATGCTGTAAAACATGATACAACACATTCCGTTCTACGGACTATATCCTGCTAATCTGCAGGAGTTGAGAAATAACGTAGAAGAAGAAGAAGAAGAAGATCACTATCTCGTCCAACAATTCTTCTTGTCATACTACGTCTGTATTTTTCTAGTTTGCTGGACCCTTCCAGCTTGGATCTATATCTTCCCTCTAACATTTTTCTTACCACGCCTTATTCTCTTCTTCCTACTATTCCCATAAGTACTTTCCCACGTTTAGTGTATATTTGTATTTTGTTGTCTTTCGTCATGATTAAGGCTTTTAGTCGAAACCTCGAGTGGCGCTGTGCCTCGTTGCTAGTTCTTTTTATTGACAAATATTGGTAATACCAAAACCTATTTCAACTTATTTTGATATTTGCCTGGATTACCCCAGCCCCCTTTTTCCAGTATCGGGTTGTTTTCCGAAAGTCGAGCTGTATCTTGAGGCTCATTTGAGTAGCATGGACAAGAACTACAAGAGCTCCTAACAATTTTGAAGAGAAAATAGCTATATTTCACCTTGTAGTTTAATGGAGGGAAGAGTATCATGTAAGGAGAGGAGAAAGGGCAGACCAAGAAGACGATGGACGGACGACATTACAGATAACATGAATACATCGCTACAAAATGCACGCCGCATCTTCCAAGACAGAGAGGGGTTCAGCGAGTTCATTGGGAAGACAACGTTCTGGAAGGAATACGTCACATAACAAGTTTATGGGACTGAAGAGCAAATAATATTGCTGGAAAATGCGTTAGATTATTAAATGGTGTCAGGTCACAGAGGAAACCAAATCTACACTAGTCACGATATGGGTGAAAATGAAATTTGTATCCATGAAATGTTTCATGTGTACCTAATTTTGGCTTGTGATCTACGGATGTCACTGCATCATTAACTTTCAACCAAGCAAACTATAAAAATAAAAACAACAAGAATTGCAAAGAAATTGTATCAAAAGTCAATATATACTACTGCTGGTTAATTCTATATTTTGCGAAACCGACAAGCAATGTAATAATACAAATAACCCATGCAGATCAAGTCTAATATAGATTTGCATGCTATGTTTATAAGTTCTGGATTTGACACTGAGGCAAAGTAATAGCCAGTTGGACATTTCATGTGCGCATGAGTGGAATAATGTGTATTTATATATATATATATATATATATATATATATATATATATATATATATATATATATATATATATATATATATATATATATATATATATATATATATATATATATATATATATGCATATATGACATGATAGTGAATTGTATTGAGATATCAATGCGTATATGTCCTCGCGCATGTCGAAATCGATTGTGAACTCTTATTCCTCCCAATTCGCAGTCATGGTTAAAATGACCATAGATTCAAGGTGATTCCAAGTGCCCAAAGAATAAGAGGGTCTATAATGTATGTTGTATTTAAAGTGAGAAGTGAACGTCGGCTATAGAAGACATGTTTTGTTTTTTTAAACAGCTTCTAAGATGACTCACGTGGCTATTCTCGTGATTTTCATTGGCTTTCGATACAAAGTATAATCATAGTGATTAATGAAAATCATAGAGATATTCAAATGAGTCATTTTGTAAGGTTGTTTTCCTATTACCTAAAGGGTCTTAAATATATGACGGTTTCGCGTAGGAAAAAG
Source organism: Meghimatium bilineatum (assembly GCA_034231615.1). Lineage (NCBI taxonomy): Eukaryota > Metazoa > Mollusca > Gastropoda > Stylommatophora > Philomycidae > Meghimatium > Meghimatium bilineatum. Next base: position 93,706,660 of record CM067299.1, read on the forward strand.
GTAATAGTGGTGTGACAACAGGAGGGTGGACATTATGGGGACATCCCTTGCCTCTTGTTTGGTGATGTGCTCTACTAATTTGACCTTTTTGCTTCCACCTTTGTACACTTTCAAAACTATGGAAATGTATATACATAATTTACAGAGTTATTCCTGGATCTACGAAAATCGTACATTATGATTGGTATTTTAAACGAAAGAAGGACACTGTGGAAATAAAAAGTACTGTATGATATATGCAGTCCCTGCACCGTTGATGTTTGCTCCTAAGTATTCAAATTTATCCACACATTCTATCTCGGTATTGTCTATTCTGATTTTTGGTTGCTGTGTTGTTATATCTGTTGACATGATTTTTGTTTTTTGCGTGTTTAAATACAAGTTTTGCACTTCGCTATATTTCTTTGTGCTCTTGATTAATTGTCCCAGTCCCTTTATATCATTTGAAAGAAGCACTGTGTCGTCTGCGTAGCGTAGTTTCGGGATTAGGAATCCACCGATGTTTAAAGCGTGGTAGTCAGCGTTGTGTATGTCTTCTCTCACATTCATCATTATACTTTCTGCGTAGATGTTGAACAGGTATGGGGAGAGTGTGCAACCCTGTTATATTATAGCTTTCATAATTGTCAAGAACTAATACGACATGATCTAACATGGCAATGAAATGAACAGCGATCGGGCATATATACCTGGTTCAGACTAAACTATTTGATTTATAATGGAGTTTATTCATAACTTCGCATTTTATGTTATTTGAAACGATTTCTTAAATTGTATAATATTGTTTCACATATTACCACATGTAGTACAGTCAATGAAGACATAGCAAGCAATGGTAGTGCAATGATCTTTTTCCGTCAATAATCTAACATTTGTTTTTATTAATAACATTTTGAAAGTTAGATTCTACCTAGCCTCATTTTAAATTACAATTTCCATTTTTTTATAATTAAAATTAATATTTGCCTATCTAATGGAATTTTAAATTTCTCTTTCATAACACAAAAATACATTATATCTCTGAATTTCAGCTCTGCAAATGTTAGTTTGAACTTCCGGCTTCCAACTGTTGTAATGATAATTCTGTTGTAGCCAAAGGCAACACTTGTGGCAAACTTCATCTCACATTTGTTTCAAACTCGAGTGGAAAAATTCATCACTAAATTTATATACAATTGTTGTGGCAAAATTGATCACTAAATTTATATCAAATGCTTGTGACAAACTTTATCATTACATTTATTTCAAACTATTGCTGTAAAATTGTTGGTGGAGCGTAACAACTTGGCCGTGTGTGTTAGAACGGCGTTCTCAAATCCGCGAGTTTCCGTTCCATTACACAGTTGGACCAGGAATATTTTCTTTCGGAGGTGCAATCAAAATCATTCCTGTACATGTCGCGGCGTCTGCTATGGCAGAGCGACACTTTATGTCCACAGCCCATATAAAGCATCTTCATTCCTTCAAAGAAAAACATGCAGTAACAAATGTTGTAAAAAACATCACTACATTTATCCGTCGTTTTACAACCTTTTTTTATAAATCATCTTATTTTCTAATCCCCGAAAGACCCTTCAAATCAGGGATTCTCAGAACATTTCAGAAGACGAACGTCCACATGCGATAGTTAGTGTTTGTGATCACTTTTAATAATGCGTTTGAAAATAGTTACCCTCACATTCCCTTTAGTATCTCCATAACCAGTAAACTGGAATTAGTGAGATTATGCATATCAGTTTAAATATTGAACGACATAAGGAATTATACATTTTTATTTCACCAGGTGCCGCCAGTTGCACTTGGCGGCATATTACTTTGATGTTTGTGGATGTGTTACTACTATAATGACAGAAATATATAAGTATACAATAATTTATCCATGACCTAGATCGACGCATTAACTCAAATTTACATTAAAATCGTGTGTAACGTTCAAACTGAGACACAAACAGATTTGGTTGTATTACAAATTCCTCACCAAATGGGCATGTACGGTAGCTTCATTATTTTTAAAGCAAACATCTTCAGTGTTTGTGTACATACATTATATAGAAATATTGCACTTGTGTAGTTCAAATATGATGCAAATTTTTCTACATTATATCGCTACGTTTCTAAAATACTTCTGAAAATTGCATTCATATCTGTAAAATAGTTGCGGAGTTACTCTTCTCTTAGGGTCATTCTCTTGGAATGCTTAGTGTCCAGTGAATATTGTTAACAACGTGGCCTGTGTGGTAATGGATCTTTCTAAATTTGACAACGAACAGTGATTCCGTTCTTACAGCAGAAGGATGTTAACCAACCACCAACCAATATTCTTCAAACAATGCAGTCGGTGTATAGTGGAAAATGTCTTTCCACGAAGGACTGGGAAAGGATGTGTCGATAAGGACGACAGATTAAAAAAAATATTTACCTCAACATGGTCGGAGTGTTGTTGCGACTGAAGAATCCATCACTCAGATGGATGCAGGAATATATGTTTACCGTCACCGGGATTTGAGTGTGCAAGCTCATGAATTATTTGTGTCGTTAGGAATAGTTCAAATTATTGCTCTGAAAAAATTCTGAAATATTAGAACGTGTGTTTTCAGTGAATACCACGGTTATTAACTGAACATCATAATAACGAACGAAAATCATAACATTACATTTAGTACTAGGAATATAATCAAAAGGTAGGTAAAACACTTTAACAATTTTTCGCAAACAGGTCATTACATTTTTCATCAAAAGAGAAATTATTTGGTATGTCTTGTTCTTATATGTCAATCAAGTGTCTTACTGTTAAATGTCTGTAGTCTAATACATTTGTGAATTGGCCTTTATTTTTACTGGTTTTACTGTTTATTTAATGTATATTTTGTATTTTGTTGAAAAATACCCCAAATTATGAAAATTGGGTGCCATTGCGTTGGAGGTTTCTCCAACCTGATGAGAACCACTGTGTTCGATGCACAAGTAGAACTAAATTCAAATTAGAAAAAAACTGTGTGCATTTGTGAATGAATGTAAGAGGATGCCAATTCGGAACGTTTAAAATACGTAAAAATAATAAGCTAAAATCTGGGAATAAAGTTCCAGAACTTGCATAGAAGTAAAACCTGAAGTGTGATGACAAGTGAAGCGTGGGAGAGACGACAGTTGCTGATTTTCTGTTGTGCAATCGGAGAATAAAAGTTGTTACAGCCTGAGGAGGAGAGTGTATTTGCGTGTGTGAAACAGAGTGTGTGTCCTCGTGTGGATGTGGTGGAGTTAGGAGAATTAAAGCCTCCTTTTGGAGAGGAATTTCATTTTTACCTTGGACAAGAGTTGACCGTATTTATATCAGCGCATGTGACAATTAAAATATTAATGGCAGAAGTCACTTTCGCAATAATAGGTAGAAGACACAATGGAGAAGCCACCTTCGTAATAATATCGTTTAATCGTGATTTGTACCGATGGATATGTCATGAGATATTTCAATTTAGATGTAACAATCAGTGGCACTATGGCATTAATTTAAGTTATAATAGTTGTAGATGAGGGATATGGTTGCATATCTCCAGTACTGTCCAAGTGTTTTATGGAGCACATTATGGTCGAGATACTCACAGATTACCCATAAAAACATGATGTGTAAGGCGGGGGAGCCGACCACTTATTAAGTTTATCTTTGTAAATGATATTTAATTTATCTCATAGATAGTTGCGATTTTAAACTCCAGGAGCTCATCTCAAGAATGGAGGTAGTTATTAGAAAACGCGGTTAAGATCAAAATATTAGTTAATGATGGTAGTGCCATGTGATACTTCTAACATTCGACTTAACGGTCACCAATTATAAGTTTCAATTGGCTATGCGTTGCGAGGCCTAAAAAAGGAAACAAAGAATAGCAACACACCATACGTTCCATGCATATCGTAAGAGGCAATGAAGGAGATTATGGGTGGAGTTGGCTGCTATCACATATAGAGTCCGTGACGCAGCAGATGTTGAAGTCGGATGAGTTAGGCTGCAAGGTGCAGACATCGTAACAGAGCTATAAACTATTACACAACGTAGTCCGTTTAACAAAATCTCTCTCTCTCTCTCTCTCTCTCTCTCTCTCTCTCTGTCCTGAGACCTGTCCTTTACAAAACGCTGTCCTCGCTGTCACTCTGTAAGTTTCTCGGTTCTGTGTAAGCTGTGCAGCTTCTTCCAGTCTCATGTGCAGACGTTGTTTTGATGGTATGTGTCCACCGTAGTCTTGGCCTCCCACATGCTCTCTTTCCTGTAACTTTGCACTCCGAACTTTTCCAGCCTACATCCTGCTAATCTGTAGGAGTTTGAGAACGAATAGAAGTAGAAGATATACGTTTCCATCTTCACATGTCTCAGATTCTAAATATGACATGATCGCTTGTCTCGCGTAGAAGTTCAGAAAAAAAATCAAAATACCTATAGCTGTCATGTAAAGGTTGAATGCGGTATAAACAGTATCTTACAAGATCAGTAAATACAAATCATAAGTACTGTCTTTTCACTAATCTGAATATGAAAGCTTGACACTCACTGCAGATACATAATTAAGGAATCATTTATTTAAAACCAAGTACTTCAAATTATTTTATATAACATCAAGATGATGATGATGATGATGATGATGATGATGATGATGATGTTGATGATGATGAAACAATCCCTTTAACTGTGAGCTACAGCCCATATCCTTTCTGACAAAATCACAAGTTAATCTCAGTTCTGTAACTGTGGCGACACTCGGATTTGTATAAAGTATCAAGGGTATGGGTGTGTAAGGGGGTTTACGAAAGCATGTTTGGTTTCCGAAGAAAGACATTCCAGTGCTAGTATCTCTGGATTTCCACATCCTGCCAGGAGCACGGCACACACTTCTGGACCAAATAACTCATCATACTTCTGTCAGATGTGTTTACCAGTCCTCAGTAACAGAACATCTAGCATTCCCCATCAACTACGAGTCAGCCACAAGCGGAAAAAGGTGTAATGTCCGTTAGACAGCAGCTCTTTGTTATGCATGGACGTCATTTGATAGGAGACACAAGAACTGAGACACGATACGATAATAATGATTGTTTCACAGGTGACAGGTTATCTTCCAAAGTTCCTTAGTCGCATCCTACCACTTGCATCGCAATGTCCCTATAACTTGCACAATGACCCAAGCCCCGGTTGCTAGGGTTGTCTTTAAAGAACATAAAACTACTGTATTTGTCCAAGATAAAATAACTAGACGATGGGGCAATACGTTAGATTGTGTTGTTTGGAAATGTTGCAGACACTATGCACTTTCAAAGATTATAATCATGCAGGAGTTGATCATAGAGAAGAAATTGAAAAGAATAGTGAGTTGATAATGTCCAGGAATCGTCGATGTGTTATGTTTCCACACGCATTTGTATGTCGACGGAAAGTGGTGTTTCTGCTGATACTCAAATGCGGTATCACTGCAAGCATGACGGCATATGAGTTTGAGTATCATTATTACTAACATTATTACTAACATTATTACTAGCATTATTACTAACATTATTACTAACATTCCTACTATCATTATTACTAACATTATTTCTAACATTATTACTAACATTATTACTAACATTATTACCAACCTTATTACTAACATTATTACTAACATTATTACTAACATTATTACTAACATTATTACTAACATTATTACTAACATTCCTACTATCATTATTACTAACATTATTACTAACATTATTACCAACCTTATTCCTAACATTATTACCAAACTTATTACTAACCTTATTACCAACCTTATTACTAACATTATCACCAACCTTATTACTAACATTATTTCTAGCATTATTACTAACATTATTTCTAACATTATTACTAACATTATTACTAACATTATTACCAACCTTATTACTAACATTATTACCAACCTTATTACTAACATTATTACTAACATTATTACTATTATTATTACTAACATTATTACTAACATTCCTACTATCATTATTACTAACATTATTTCTAACATTATTACTAACATTATTACTAACATTATTACCAACCTTATTACTAACATTATTACTAACATTATTACTAACATTATTACTAACATTATTACTAACATTATTACTAACATTCCTACTATCATTATTACTAACATTATTACTAACATTATTACCAACCTTATTCCTAACATTATTACCAAACTTATTACTAACCTTATTACCAACCTTATTACTAACATTATCACCAACCTTATTACTAACATTATTTCTAGCATTATTACTAACATTATTTCTAACATTATTACTAACATTATTACTAACATTATTACCAACCTTATTACTAACATTATTACCAACCTTATTACTAACATTATTACTAACATTATTACTATTATTATTACTAACATTATTACTAACATTCCTACTATCATTATTACTAACATTATTTCTAACATTATTACTAACATTATTACTAACATTATTACCAACCTTATTACTAACATTATTACTAACATTATTACTAACATTATTTCTAACATTATTACTAACATTATTACTAACATTATTACCAACCTTATTACTAACATTATTACTAACATTATTACTAACATTATTACTAACATTATTACTAACATTATTACCAACCTTATTACTAACATTATTTCTAACATTCCTACTATATATTATTACTAACATTATTACTAACATTATTACTAACATTATTACTAACATTATTACTAACATTATTACTAACATTATTACTAACATTATTACTAACAGTATTACTAACATTATTACCAACCTTATTACTATATATTACCTACTTTTTTTCAACTCATAATACTAATGAAATACAGTTGCTATTTGACATTGACATTTTTATACACATTTATAAAGCAAGTGAAACGTTAAAGTAGTACTCCCGTGTTCACTTCTCTAGAAAAAATGTACAAATTATATTTACAGAATACAAACCACCAGATCACTATCACAATTTCCACATTAATTTCAAATACTATGCGTCTTCTTATTGTATATAGCTCAAAAAAGGAACATTAAAAACAATTTGTTCAATTATACAGACATAAATGCTACACTAGATCGATGGATGTTTACTAAAGTGTAAGAGAATTTCGTTAAAATTGGTTGACTCTCGGCAGAATTATAGATTTTAAACAAGTGCAATGGTTGTTAAAGAGTGGATAGAACATAATTATGGATAACATTATAGACATATGGAGTTCTACAACATCTGATAAGCCTATGTCAGAGCATACACACCAATGGTCATTGCGCAGTAAGAACAAGCGCAGGCACATCCGATTAATTTCAAATCTACTTAGGAGTGAGACCTTGATATGTACTATCCCCCCCCCCCCTATTTATTATAACATTCACAGATCACATCTGAAAAGTACCAAAGACAACGGAGGAAAACAATCTGAAAGATAACTTAAACGAATTGCTATTTTCAGACGACCATGCCCTAGTAGCATCATCAGAAGAGCAACTACAAAGACAAATAGACAGATTATATCAAACATGCTAAACCTTTAACATAAAGATAAAAAATAGAAAAGACTAAAGTAATGAAGATAATAAGAACAGACAGAAACACCAACATATATATACAGAGACTTAAACAAGTGACATAATTCACATAACTAGGAAGCAATATAACAACAGACGACCAGATTAGTAACGAAATAGGCAATAGATATAGTAAAGCATACCAAGACCTAGGCATACTGACACCAATCTTCAGAAATAAAAATGTAGGTTTAAACACCAAAAAAATACTATTCAAAATGATTATTACGCCAACGCTGTGCTACCACAGCCAAACATGGACAACGACACCAATCTTCAGATACAAAAATGTAGATTTAAACGTCAAAATAACACTATTCAAAACGATTACTATGCCAACGCTGTGCTACCAAATTCAAACACGGACAACAACAGCGCAAGACAAACGTAAATTTGTGACAGCTGAAATGGCATGTTTACACAGAATCCTAGGAATATCGCTAAAAGACAGAGTGAGAAATGAGGACATTAGACAAAGAACCGGCACCTCCACAATCTTGGAGTATATTAGGAAGCAACATATCAAATGATTTGCACACATCAGCAGACTACCACCAGATAGCATACCACAGCAAGCTATGTTACACAGATACAGTGAAGGCAGACCTAGAGGCCGACCTCGAAAACGATGGACCACCGAAATAAAAGAGGTGACAAATTCCACAATATACTCATCACACACGAGTGTCATCTCAGAGAACTCATCTACCCCTGACGCTGAAAGGCAACAAATGGTCTAGCGATAGAACCAGATGCACACATTTGGAAACTCACTATAGTTATTATATTATTAATTTGATTAACTTAACATTACCGTGCAGAAGTTCTGTCATAGTATGAACTGTTGTTATTATTGATCAAATTTTATACAACAAAATATTTCCAGACGTTCATGTTATTGAATACACACACACAGTGGGAGAACATGTTTTCTAAATACACACATAGAGACCGTTCTGAGAAGGAGACTTTTCCTCACAATATTATATACCGCTGAGAGTTGAATTCTTCTTGGTAGGAAAGAGATATCTTGAGATACTCATTGTTACACATCATTGTTCGTTGTAAAAGCTCGCAATATCTGGGAATTGAAACCAGCAAACAAACATATCATAGATATCTTAGCATATGTAGACTAAACATAAACACTTCTTTTGTTTTCATATGTGTGATTGTTGGTGTGATATTTTTGTTATTTTTCCCAGTTATACATGTTTATTTGCTTGTGAATGAGAACACTGTTTGACATATAACACTGAAGTACTCTTCATAAACATGGTGGCTATCTGCTAGAACAACGTTAAGTGGAAAACTGTTGGAAAAACTGACACTTGAATACGCTTTCTCGCACTTTCACGTCGTTTTTCAATATTTATCAAGACAGGTGAACTTGTATTCAGGTTCAAAATCATTTCTCCGTAAATTCAACAAATATATTGTTGAGAGTGTGGTTGTTGTATATTGTTGGAGAGAAATAGAGAAGGAGATTAATAAAAAGTGGATAGATAGAGTTTGATGGAAACACAATAAAGATATGCGTGTGTGTATATTTATCCGCATGTAAAAGGTATGATGGTTTTGCCAGTGATCCATCATAGTGCACATGCAAATCACTATATAGTATCCTATATAGCAGATGATATGCGCATATCTAGAGACTTCCTTCTGTTGGAAGTCACACATTACTTAGATAGACTTCCTTCTGTAGGAGTCACACATTGCTTTATATAGACTTCCTTCTGTTGGAAGTCACACATTAATTATAATTCCATATGTTTGAAGTCACGCATTACTTATAATTCTAAATGTTTGAAGTCACACATTACTTATAATTCTACATGTTGGAAGTCACACATTACTTATAATACTAAATGTTGGAAGTCACACATTACTTATAATTCTACATGTTGGAAGTCACACATTACTTATACAGTCGTCTCTCTGTTAGAAGTGACATATTGCTTATATAGACTTCCCTCTATTGGAAATCACGCATTACTTATACTTACAATTCATTGTTTGCACCATCTGAGTTGGATCCTCTCAAAGGATTGTTCACAATTGATAGTTTGATTTTTAGATATGAAATAAGAATGTGTATTATTCCTCTCTCCTACCGAGTTCCCAAAACAAAAATTAACAACATAATACACGATCTAAATTTCTCGTACTTCCTGGAATCAAAACAAAGATAACCAAATGTTGTTTTTTTTGCATCAGCATATGCGAGTACGAAAGGTTGCCATAATTGTCATTTATAAATGCTACTGTATATATTGTTATTTTGTTGAAAACATTTCCACTTTCGTAGATTTGCTTCTTAAGTTTGGTTACAAATTATGCGACAAGTTATTTATTTAATATTGACTATTTTATAAATACTGTCTATTCTATCCAAAATTATAAATTTAGAATAAAGAGCGCATATTAGAAACATATGTTTGATAATACTTTTCTCAGGATGTCTAAGTGGAAGCTTAGTTACTTATAGTGAAACCGGATTAATTATTAATATTGGTAGCGTATCCTATTTTAGGACATAGTCATCAACGCAGCATTTTTGACTTTCGTGATTTTCTAGGCACAATAAATACGTTCAATAGTTTGAGATTGCTTTCCGGATGCACAATTGCCTGTGGTGGAATCTGATGGGATCTGAGACCAGATAAGCAAACAATATGAATAGACATTTTCGTGACTGCAGAAGACACTAGCTAGTAGTTGGGACAATAATTTAACTGAAAGTGCAATTACTACAAAGTGAAAAGTAAAACGTAGTATAATTCTACAATGCACAAAACGTTTAAGTGCACTCATTGCTTGTAAAGTCTATAGAAAGCTCATGCTCTCAAAATATTATTAGACGAAATAGCATTCAGTTAGAAATAATATATTTTTGTTGTGAAATAAATGAATGGTGATAGTGTAAGAGAAGTCTATCTATCTATTCGCTAAACCCTTTATTGCCTTTCGCAGTCAGGGGTAGAAGAGTTCTCTGAAGATGGCCATCGTATGTGCCGATTATTATGTGGAATTTGTCGCCTCTTTTATATTGTTGGTCCATTATTTTCGAGGCCGGCCTCTAGGAAACAATGAAGAGTAAGAGAAGTAAAACAAGAATATGGAAGTGTAGCATTCTTTAATATTCTGCATGTTTTAGTGGTTTATATATAATTTGGAAAGGGTGTCCTTTTTGATGTTTTTTACCTGAAATTTGACCATAAACAGTTCCAGCCATCCGGAAACTCTAATCGTAAGTGTGATTGCAAGGACGTCTGAATGTTTATGATTGTCTGTTCTGTTACAAAGCTATTTTACAATTCATTTAACATTGTTATCATTAAATGCAATTTTAAAAATCTCTTCAGATGACACGTGATCATCAAAAGAGATCTTCATAGAAGAGGACATAATTGTAAAGATGTTTACATTCCTTGAACTTACTTTGAGAATGACAGACATTTAACTACCGTTGAGACTGAATGATAGAAGTACAACAGCACTCCGTCACGAAATAAACAATTGATGAGTGTCCAGATCTAGAAATAGACAACATGACATAATCCACATAAATATGAAATGTATCTAACAGCGCCGCAAGACAACACATTATTAAGCTATAATTGAAATATATTTCATATTTAAAAAACAACACAGAGTTTGAAGGGTATAATGCTTTCTATTTTCATATTAAAGAACACTAATTATGAGGGCCTAGTCAACAATATTGCATTACGTGTCATCTCTTTGATAGTATGTATTATCTTCTTTATATATTAACATCCATTAGAGACATGCAAACACATAAAAATGTTGAGGAATCAGTAAACAATGAATATAAGAAACTTATGAAATTCAAATATTCAATGTTAGATTTCTAATTGGTTTTCAGAAAATTTTACCACAACAATGTATTTATTTTTGTGAAATATGCAAATATTAATATATATTTTCTCTATATTTGGTGATTGAATTCAGATATAATTAACTGTGTGTATGTATTCATATTAGTTGCACAGCTTGATCAATTACTTGAAATTAACCCCATAAATATTATTGTTTTTAAAAATGTAAAATTATGTGTTGCAACAAGAAGACCAGTATTTATATCCTGGACACATAATCACATCTATACAAGTTAAATTGAAAATATAAATTGCTGAACCAACATTTAATGAAATGAGGGCACTTTTAACTTACTACTAGTATCTCGATCAAAATTTGCTCCATAAAACACAACATACAAAAACTAAACATTGGAATGGTAAAACACTAAATTTAATCTACACTAGTGTAGATTCGAAGCATGGATAACGAACACAAAACCATAAGATAGAATTATGGCTTTGAGATATAAATATGTAGAATCGGGAGAACTGCATGGGAAGATAAGAAAATAAAGAGATTCTGACAACACTGCATATGCAAAATGAACTATTTAGAGAAATAAAAATAAATAAAAAATAAGCGGAACTAGGGACAGGTATTACCAATTTTATAAAATAAAATACCAGAAACGAGATACGACAACATACGACGTTTCGACTAAACGCCTTCATCAGGACGAAAGCCAAAAAACAAAATAAGCTATATAGGACGTAGGACAGCACATATGAAGACGGTAGGAAGAAGAGATTAAAGCGTAGTAAGAAAGATGTAATGGGGAAGAGAAAAATCATAGCTGGAATAGATTAGCAACGTTAAAGGCGACAGCAGACACAGAGTGACAAGAAGAAATGGTGGGCATGATAGTGATGAGGAGAATGTCTATAGAATGAGACAAAAGTTTAATAATAAGACATGTTACATATCTCAGTGTAGTTCATGAGGGAACTAGCGGTTATAATAAGACATATTACATATCTAAGTGTAGTTCATGAGGGAACTAGTGGTTATAATAAGACATGTTACATATCTCAGTGTAGTTCATGAGGGAACTAGCGGTTATAATAAGACATGTTACATATCTAAGTGTAGTTCATGAGGGAACTAGCGGTTATAATAAGACATGTTACATATCTAAGTGTAGTTCATGAGGGAACTAGCGGTTATAATACGACATGTTTCATATCTCAGTGTAGTTCATGAGGGAACTAGCGGTTATAATACGACATGTTTCATATCTCATTGTAGTTCATGAGGGACTAACGGTTATAATACGACATGTTACATATCTCAGTGTAGTTCATGAGGGAACTAGCGGTTATAATAAGACATGTTACATATCTCAGTGTAGTTCATGAGGGAACTAGCGGTTAGTGACCTGATATAGGAAACATGGTTTATGTTTATATTATTGGTCCAATTCTATCGACAATCTTTGCTGGACACTTCCTGCTGTGATTTTTCCATTCCCCCATGACATATTTATTGCCACGCTTTAATTTATTCTTCCAGCTATCTTCATATGTGCTTTTGTCGTTTAGAATATGCTTTATTTCGTCTGTTGCCTTTCAACCTGATGAAGGCTTTTAGTAGAAACATCGTATGTCGCTATATTATTTTACTAGTATGTTGTGTTCACTGATATTGATAACACCTGTACTTATTTTCATTCATATTTTACATTTGTCTTCCGCTATCTAACCCCCGTATTTCTAGTTTCGGTTTTTATTCCTCTAGACTGGCGTTTTATTTTTAATAAAACACGTTGAACATCCAGTGGAAGCGAAATATCACAAACAGGACAGGTTAGAGTCTGCCAGTGCACCACTAAGACGAAAAGACGTCGGTAGGCATTTCCACCGAAATCTGTTTGCGGAGAAGGCATTCATGATGGTCTCACTTTCATATGTCTGAGCACCTTTTTTTTTAACAATCATACAATTTTGTCATTACAACAGTAATTTAACTGATGCTGAAAATGGTCAAAGATATGTAACCATGACAACTGTAATGACTTCCCTTTCACCACCGCTGGAGGATCTCGTGACTGGATTGTCATCCAATGCTATAAAGTTGTAAAGTCACACGTGTAACCTCATGCACCATTCCATACTGAAATAGTTTCAAGTGTTACCAATATTAGAAAATGAATATTTTCGATATTTTAAATATTTGAGAAAATAAATTATTACTACCATTATTAGTATTATTGCAGTCCACACACTTTTCCAGCCGTGTCGCTCGTTTTTTACAGTCCTGTAGCATGCCCTTCTTCAATATTAAGAAGTAAATCAAGTAATAGGGTCATGAAGTTGTGCTAATCACTAAAGACAAACATAATACCACACACAAATTGACGTTTCGACCAAAAGGAGTTTATCAAGACAAAAATTAAAACAAAATTAAACATACAATATAAAACCGACAGTAAGGACATGGACGTTCACATTGTCATGTGTAATATAGATTGACCGAAGAGGTGAAACGAAACTGGACAAGGAATATACAAAAATGACTACATACACGTGACAAGAAACAAACAGAAACTATGGAACAACTAGAATCATACATGAGACAGGCTCTCATTGATGCCGTCAAGCTTAAGAGTGTCATTTTGGTAAATGTAGCGGTTCTCAAGCGCAAGATAGGTCCGGTTGTCAGAGAAGCACGACTTATTGGTCGTGTCATGAATGTCCTAGGCACCCCGATGGTCGGTGCCATTTGTATTCAGTGGCATGCGAAAACATTATAATGGCAATAATAATCATTATCACCGTAACTGAAACAGTATGTATGTATGTATGTATGTGTGAGTGTGTGTATCTGTGTGTGTGTCTGTGTGTCTGTGTGTGTGTGTCTGTGTGTCTGTGTGTGTCTGCATGTGTGCGTGCGTGCGTGTGTGTCTGTATGTCTGTGTGTGTGTGTCTGTGTGTGTGTCTGTGTGTGTGTCTGTGTGTTCTTGTGTGTGTGTGCGTGCGTGCGTGTGTGTGCGTGCGCGTGTTCATGCGCGTGTGCGTTCGCGTGTGCGTGTGCGTGTGTGTGTGCGTGTTCTTGTGCGTGTGTGTATATGTATGTATGTATGTATATATATATATGTATATATATATATATATATACGCACAAGAACACGCACACACACACGCACACACACACACGAACACGCACACGCGCGCACGCACACACGCACGCACGCACACACGCACACCCACACACGCACACGCACACGTATATATTTAGGGCCAGATACAGTGACCTAGCTAGTGAAAGACTGAAGAGGAGTAGTTTTATACACCGATCCAAAAAACTAAACAGAAAATATAAGGAAGAACTACCAGACATAACAAGAGAGATATGACCAACACTTTTTCCAGTTCCGTGGGAGCGATACCCAAATCTCAGTATCAGAACCACCATAAACAACTACCACACTATAATAGAACTGAATAATCTCCAAATGTTGGGTGTGTGAGACTGGCTTTCTAATAACTCTGCCACTGTGTGAATTTGTAACATTATTACACATCACATGTAACATATAAATAAGAAGTATATATTGTTACAAATACTCTAAATGAAGAATTCTTAACTTTTTTCAGACGGGGAGAGTTGCCCACATGTAATTTTTAGTCTTCGCGAGGATTTTTTAACGGACAGGGTGGGAGCACACGTTTTTACAAGAGCACAAGTAGTAGTTAAGCTGTTCAAGAGGTTACAGATTCGAATCCGGCTCGTGTCGTCTTGTTTACAAGGTGTTTTTTTCCCCAGAGATTCCTGTTGATTATTGCTGGAAGCTACGGAGTTACGTGTTCTGAGTGTACTGTTCTCGTTTCGTTGAGAGAGTACATCTGGGAAATAGAGTAGACCTACAGTAAAGTCAATCCTCCATGGCATTTGAACCCTGTGAACCCTTTTGAAGGTACAGAACGTCTTTCCACTTTGATGTATGGTTCAGAGATATGGAAAATGCTAAAAACAAAAGAGGGACGTGCGGCATCTGAGTTATGAAAGTACAGATAAGTGTCTCATGAACGTATTGGGTTCGAATCTTGTGTGCAACCCTTATGATTTTTTCATGTAATTATTGTATGTATTTGTTAGGAAACAGTCGCGAGATAAAATTCAATGAATGAAATACACTGTTTGAAACAGGAATCATACATTTCTTAGTGCATACACCTACTATATCAGACATGGGATAAGCCATACACATTTCTTCGGACGCTCACTGACGTATGCTCAATAAACTGAGAAGGGGAATCTTCCACAATAGTAGGCGAACCAGACGTTCTCCCTCGGGCGTGATGCGGCAGTCTCGCCGTCAGCAGGTGTTGCGATAACGTAGGAATCGTCGACAACTCTTACATACGCGGAAGGGGTGATAAGTAACAATGATACAGAGACAGTACTTTGTATACAAACGAAATTGTTATATACATGAGAGTGAGATCTAGTCATATTCTCGCGTCACAAACTAAACTGTTTCCTTGAAGTTTTATAAGATGTACAGTTTTCCAAAAAACAGGCAATTTATATTTGATATCAGTTAAATAATTGTTTACTAGCTTTGCTAGTTCATTATTTTCAAATCAGAAAACTTGCGAACTCAGAGCTCATTGTATACCTATTCATCTTGAATGTAGATTCTACGCTCCTGAATTAACTTCCACAAGTTTTAGTCTACAATCTACTCAAGTTTTCTACATATGGAGTTTGTTTGTTGTGATTGACTATTATCATAATAGATCTATGAGGATACTCACTATTCCTTCCAATGGATTAACATCGTTACTGCCA
Organism: Meghimatium bilineatum; assembly: GCA_034231615.1. Lineage (NCBI taxonomy): Eukaryota > Metazoa > Mollusca > Gastropoda > Stylommatophora > Philomycidae > Meghimatium > Meghimatium bilineatum. The sequence goes on from CM067299.1 coordinate 93,722,923, forward strand.
GTTATACCACTGGTATTCCAATGAGATGTTCATGGTATTTATGCAGGTTAGTATATATACTTATGGATATTGTTAAAAAATATGTTCTACCTATTCCATATTGGTATGTTATATTTAACACAAAATGTGGGGGTATTTTACATACATTTTTAATTATTACTTAACTTACGTAAATGAGTGTATTATAAATGAGTTATAAATGAGTGTGTTTCAATGAGATATTCGTGGTATTTATATATATTAGTGTATAGTATATCTATTACCTTATGGGTAATGTTTAAAAATATGCCCTCCTTTTTCCATAATGGTATATTACTGAAACCGCCAGTGTGTTGTGAGACCAGAAAATGGGAGTAAAGAATAGCCAAACTGTTTACTCGCTATGAATGTCATAAGAGGTTATAAATTGTAATTGGCTGTCCTTTTATAATCTTTATAAGGTAAAAATGACCCAGAGATAATGTTGAAGTCGGATATGTCACGCTTAATTCCGCTGCTATCACAGCAAAACTGTAAACCGTGACATAACACATGGCGTTCCCGGACTACATCCTAATAATCTGCAGGAGTTTGAGAACGAACCTAAAAGAAGAACAGGAAGAAGAGGAATATTACTGACACTACTGCTTGTATGTTAACATCTCATCTTTTTCTGCCTTAATTCTCAAACTCCTGCAGATTATCAGGACACGTAGTCCGGAGTACAGAGTGCATTATATGTACTTTACGCAATTCCATTACAATGTATACGCCTGTCGGCATATTTCAGCACAATCTCTTCATTGCTTCGACTTTCTAAAGAATGGCACAACCCACCTACAAAAACTTCTTTGTCACTTATTAAGACGTTCATTACAGGTTTCCGAGTTGGTCTTCTTTGTTCGTCTTTTAGGCCTTATATATATACACATATCATAGACAAGACTTCGCTAAGTGGTGGGTTTTACAACAGGAACACATATCCGTTTGTACAACAAAAACAAATATCCGGTTTCACAAAATTAACAAATATCCGATTGTACGAAATAAACAAATATCCGTTTTCGTGGAATTTCTGGAGAATTGTTTTCGTTGGGGCGAGGTATTTTGAGGAGTTTTAACGCATTTAAGGGGGGGGGGTACTGATTGTTACTGATTAATAACTGTAGGGGTATTTTACACTCATTTTTACGTGGCATTTGGTACTAAATTTGGGAGTGTTTTACACTAATTTTTACTTTTTACTTAATACTGATTACTAGCTGTAGGAGTATTTTACACTCATTTGTACTTGGTATTTCGTACTAAATTTTGGGGTGTTTTACATTCATTTTTACTTTTTACTTAATACTACATGTGGGGATATTTTACACTTATTCCTACTTGTTACTTAATATGTTATTTACACCTCGTACCTAGATCACATCAGAAATACTATATCTTTCGTATCTACATCACAGCAGAAAGAGTAGATTTCTCTCTTGCTCCCTACTCCCCGTACCTACATTATAGCAATAACACTATATATCTCTTATTCCCTCTAGCCCTGCACTTGTCTGCTCACATTTCCTATCTAATACTCAACTAATTCTTTCATATACATACCTGTCTGCAGACACGCTTCACTTAACCGCAAATACAGGTGCCTAGTGTCAACAAGTCACACCACGTGATTGAAGTGTTGAAACAGCTCACCTGTATTCCAATTACTGCATTCCCAATATTCGATGATATTTTATCAACACCTACACAGTTGATATAACCGACTTCACAGAGTTCACAGTGACATGACAAAAGAGTACGTTATAATTAGACAAACACTAGCACTATCAACTTTTTATTTCAGATGTCCAACTTTCTGAGAAACGAATATGATACTTTACAAATGAAATCGCACAGAAACTATAGTATCATATGCGCATTCAATCAGACGTCTTTAACAGTTTTGTCGTTTTTCTGTTAGTTAAAGTATCAGCGATAGAAAACTTTCCAGAATCACTTTATTAGAGTCACAATGTCTCGCCAAATCATAATGTCTGTATCTACGTGGGGGATGCGATTCTACTGGGAATTGAATACCGTTTGGGAATAGGGGATTATCACCTTTTTGCGGTGTGACCAAATTCTTTGGATCTTGAACAAACGTCACTCTTGTTTATATCAGGGAGTATGATCCGCAGAAAATAAAGGACGTGGAAGCTCAAGTATATACTTTATGTCGCGTCGACTAGAGGGGCGTGAATTTAACTTAATGGGTTCAACAGGTTCAAATATCGTAGAGGATTGACTTCACTGTATGTTCTTCATATGTATTTAATTAGATACTGTCAGCGAAACAGCACTCCCCCTGTCGAAAGGACCACTCATAGCACTTAACTCCGTAGCACTTAACTCCGTAGCACTTAACTCCGTAGCACTTAACTCCGTAGCTTTAAAAGATAATCCACATGGATTTTCGTAAAAATCCACCACCTTGTAAACAAGACGATACCAGCCGTCATCGAACCCACGACTCTAGAACACAAGCCGTGCAGCTTAACAACTGCGCTATGGAGAGCTTCTCTTTTCAATGAACAAGCAAACTGATAGAAGCGTAATTATCTCTTGCAAGAAAGAAAAGTGGAATAAATTAATTACACAAGTCTGGAATGTGGATTAGAATTCAACACCTAGAATACGGAACGGTTCAAGTGTCGTCTCCACATTGAAGATTAACTTCAATCGAACTTCCAATTTGCTCGGTTTTTCATGGTATTCGTTTACTCTGTTAATCTATGTCCAGGTTTTAATGACAATTAATCTATATGGACTTTTATCTTGTTCATCGACCTTCAACTTTATTTTCGAATATTAACTGATTCCGGCCGGAATATTTTTAGCGTTTAATCGTAATTAAATTTTGTTCGATTTTGTGTGTGTACATGCATCACGGAAACAAGAAATAGTACTTCTAAATATATTTACATTATAATGTAATATGTATATTTCGAAACAGAAATGGACAGAGAATGTGATTATCACAATATAATTTTAAAACAAAAATTATGTTAATATATAAAAATTATTTTAGACAGAAAAGAAAATAAGTAAATGAAAAATAAATATTATTTTAGAAATTATATTTGACCGTACCGCATTTTTTAATCAATAAATTCTACTCAAACTGTATCATTTCTGTAGATGATCCAATTACGAACACAATAATGTATAATATATATGCATAGTGCGTAAAAAAAATATTATTTAGAAAGAATTTCGACATCTATCAAAAACAGTAGACTTAACTTTACACGAAACTCAAATGAAAATATGGCTAATTATTTAAAATAAAATAAAATATTTATTTTTTTACGAAAATAAGTAAATTGGAAAATATATATAAAACATATAAGGAAAAATGACGTCACATACCCCCATTATAAAAAGAAATTATCAATAACTTAACAAAATTTATATCAATACACATAAAAATCATGCAAGAAGTAATGTAGACATATTACACTTTCGATTGGAAACATTCTTATGTTGATATAAATACCGAAAACAACAACATGAATGTCATTGGGGTATGACTTATAGGAGTCATTTGGGCCAGAAGACATACGGTTTACTGAATTGTATGTCTCCCGGGCTGGAATCAGTTAAGCAAAGTATGAAGCCTCTTTTATGGAACGAAATTCACTTGTTTTGTCTTCCTTTTCAATCAAATTATTCTCTTTTCATATATAATGTCGTCAGTATTAGGTATGTTGATTATCCTTTTCGCAAAACAAGATATACTTAGTACTAAACTAAAGTATATAATCATACCCAGGTGTAGTGGATAATTGATGTTTTTTACAGCTCCTCCCTGAGTCGTTTGTACACACCTATTACACTTCTTATTCTCAGTCCATATTTCATGTGTTACTAAAATTTGATTAGAATTCATGAATAGATAATATTGAACTTCCATTCAGATTTAACAATATGTATACCCATTTCAACATGCGAGATATTGAACAACATATCTATCTTTATTACGTGTCCTTTATAGAACGCTGTCCTCACTGCCAGTCTGCACACTTTCTAGCCTATCCCAGTATCACGTTCAGAAGGTCCTCGATATCTTCTGTGTCCATTGTAGTCTTGGTTTGCCTCTCGTTTTCTTTCCTGAAACTTTTCCCTCCATGATTAATCTTTCTAAACCATTGTGTCTTTTTACGTCCACAAAATGATTGCTTGCAATATTCGATAGTTTTTAGAAGCAAGTCTGTTTTTTAAATTCAGGTCTTCTCTGACTTCTGCATCGATTCCTCTTTGTGTACATGATATTGTGGTATTTTGTACAAGATGTAGGTAAGACTGCTGTAAAATTGTAATGCATTGGGCGTCGTCATACTATTTAATACTGTCTGCGTTCTAGTGCTACCATGGTAAGTACCATTGTCTTTAATTGTTCGTTCACTGTTTGTTTTGTATATTTTTCAAGAAGACCTTATGGTTGAAACGTTGAAAATGTCTTCAATATTATTAATTGTATGTTTTCTGCTATATATCGAAATAGTACGATAGTCCTTGTTCTACGTAAATACTATTATGATATTATTAGCACTATTCTATAACATGTCATTTCAAACCCTGATATTTCTTTTCCATTGTCAGTACCCATGTCTTACATGTTGTCATTAGAAATATACAGCTTCTGAATTGTTTGCGCATTGACAGATTCTTAATGTTATATTTTTTAGGTCAAATGCTAATCTGTGTCTGATCTCTCATATGCAATCTCCTGTAGTGTTGATGTTTGGCCCGAGATATTCAAAGTTGCTGACATTTTCTATTTGTTCTTTGTCAATGACTATTATGGGTGTATTAATTTTTGTTATGATATGCATTACTTTTATCTTCTTTGCATTGAGAAACATATTTTTGCCTCCCTATGAAGTTTGATTGACATAATCATGTGTTCTAACCCAGTGAATTATACGTAATGGCAAATAGGATAACGATGTGATGACAATGCTAACTAGAAAATGTTCCATAGCTAAAATAATTTTATAACAACGTATACAGATGTGTTTCTCAATCTGAATGATGGCTATGAATCAACAAAGAGAATTAACAATTTTCAAGGTCAAAGAAACACCACTATTATTGATGAAACATGATCTAAGGGCAGATACTTTAAACGACAGAATACATAATTATGAATAGATCATCCACTTGTCTGTCAGTATATGATTCTGAGCATATCTACCTTATGTCTGTCAGTATATGAATCTGAACATTTCCCTCTCGCGTCTGTCAGTATATTGATCTGAACATATCCACCTCATGTATGCCAGTATATGAATCTGAACATATCCACCTCATGTATGCCAGTATATGAATCTGAACATATCCGCCTCATGTATGCCAGTATATTGATCTGAACATATCCACCTCATGTATGCCAGTATATGAATCTGAACATATCCGCCTCATGTATGTCAGTATATGAATCTGAACATATCCACCTCATGTATGTCAGTATATGAATCTGAACATATCCACCTCATGTATGCCAGTATATGAATTTGAACATATCCGCCTCATGTATGTCAGTATATGAATCTGAACATATCCGCCTCATGTATGTCAGTATATGAATCTGAACATATCCGCCTCATGTATGTCAGTATATGAATCTGAACATATCCGCCTCATGTATGTCAGTATATGAATCTGAACATATCCGCCTCATGTATGTAAGTATATGAATCTGAACATATCCGCCTCATGTATGTCAGTATATGAATCTGAACATATCCGCCTCATGTATGTCAGTATATGAATCTGAACATATCCGCCTCATGTGTGTCAGTATATGAATCTGAACATATCCGCCTCATGTATGTCAGTATATGAATCTGCACATATCAGAATCATATCTATCAGTAAATGAATCTGAATAGATGCTACTCGTGCGTGTTAGTGTATGAATCTCAACAGATCCGCCTCAATGTCTGTAAGTTATTTAGTAGTGTGATTAAATCCAGATGAGGCAGTGTCATTTTGGTCAACATAGGTGTTTCATTCAAGGTTTTCAAGACGATCAATTTACAGTCACGCTTCACTAGACTACAATTTGATCACTGGCAACGGATCAGATTTCATCGACAATGTGGCTATAGAGTTCAAATAATTGAGAGTGTAAACAGGTTCAGTAAGTCGAATGAGGATGTGAGTGAATATAGAAGAGTGTTATTTCTATCCAGAAAGTCTTGATGTTTTGAGGCGTTTAAAATAAGGTTACGCATTCTAGACATCCATTAAAAAATAAACAAGTTAGGCAATGATAAAACATTAGTTGCCAATTATGAATACGTCCATAAAAGTGTGCTCATCAAGAATGAAATATGATGGGGGCTGTCTATAAATTATGTCCACAAGTGTACAAATATTAACCCACATACCCCACCCTTGCCAACCACTGTCAAGAATTTAGGAACCCTCCGAAGGGTAGTCCGGAGAACGGAATGCGATGTGTCATGGTTTACAGCACTGATGCGATATCTGCGCCTTTCGGCCTGACACATCCGACTTCAGCATGGATTTGGATCACTGACCCTATATGGGATGGGACAATTAACTCCATCCCATAACCTCCTTACTCGCTTCTTATGACATGCATGGAAGGTAAACAGTGTTGCTATTATTTGCTCCCCTTTCGGGCCCGTCAACCATGGGCATTTCTGTACCAGGATTAAAATATTTTGAGATTGAGTTTCCACATGGCAAGAATCATTGAAATTATGTTATTGAAAAAAAGCATAATTATTTGTATGTAGTACATTTGCGTAGCGTTATCTTGTCGTGGCGTTTATCAACGACATCAAGATAGTATCAGATGTTTGAGATGTAACAGCTGTCCTATACAAACAGGCCGAGTCTAACTGTTCCATTTTATGTTGTAGAAGACATTCTAATAGCTTGCTCTTAATAAGTAAATGAAATGTATATTTGTTTCTTATATGTAGTGTCCAGGTTTGCGAAGGAGAGGTAAAAAGAACGTCTCTTGAAGCTAAGCTGCAAGGTTCAAACCGAGCACCAGGAAACTTGGCATCCAGACTGCTCAGAAAGCAATGGCTACCTAACGAACGTTATTGGCTAGAAAATCACGACAGCCAAAACATGATGGGTTGATTGCTACACGCTGAATATAATATTCTATAAGATTTTCTTATATATAGTAGAGTTGCGATTATTACAATAATGTAATAGTTCTTGATAATAAACACAAAATTATTAAAAGTTGATATATTTGATTGTCAAAATAAATGCACAGTGTTTCAACGAGTGATATACGAAGTATGACTAGATTTTGCAGCATAATAAAGTACAATAAAGTTATTGCAATATGTGGTAAGTATGTCAGTGAGTGGGATGTGGTGGAATATAATTTGTGTGCGGCTGACGATTATTCACATTCATTTAGAGTATTCTGGTTTAATGAAACACGGCAAGTAATATAAAAAGGAAGACTAATTTCTCCAAAACATTAGTTCCAAAACAAAACTATACAAGTAATTTCAAAACAAATAGATGTTTTTACCAGTTGAAAATTTTTTTAGAAAATACTGCGTGGACTAGTAGGCCGTTTTCATTGCGCTAGTAAGGTTTTGGATTAATTGCCGAAATTGTATGTCCTTTAATAATATTTTCTTAATTTAAAAATATATTCATTTTATAGAGACAGATAGATAGATAGAGAGGGAGAGAGAGAGAGAGAGAGAGGATGTTGCGTAAAATGCATCTCTTGTGTTAATGTATGCTTCTATTTGTCATACTATATTTTTTCCGTTAGGGAGTTACAGTGAGTATTCGAGTAGCTTGTGTGATGAAGGCCGCATGTCCTAGTTGTCGCCATGTCATGTTCGGGGTGAGTTTTAAAAAAAATTTACACTCCGACAGAAAAAAATTACAGTCCTTACCGGGGATCGAACTATGGTTCTCATGGGTGTGAGACCAACGCTGTAACCTTTCAGCCATGCGTCACACAAACGCATAAATATGTCCAATGTGCTTTTATTAGAGAGCATAACCATAAAACATATTGGAGGTCGCGGATGTGGTAGCCCAATAGCCACGACCTTCATGAGAATTGACTATATCAAACCAATGTCTGTGAGGCACCATTTTATCCAACAGGGGACGTACCATTTTTCCTATACAAGTACAATACAAAAATTAACGAAGATATCTTGAATGAAGTCATTTGACAAAGAGAGCTGCACACTCGGATCATAAGGACGCAGTCTACATTTTTGAACACATCATGAGAAGATAAAAGATAGAATACATCGTGACAACAGGCAAGGTGAAGAGCAAGAGGGTAAGGAAAGGCATAGAGAGAAGATTCTTGACAATCTGACATTGTGACATGGAAGAACATCCGTATCGAAAATTATGGATAAAACACGAAACAGAAGAACACGGGAAATCATGATTTAACGTCACATGGATCATAAGAAGAGGAAGAAGAAAATATTATACAGATTACAATTAACTTTTACAAACCTTTCTAAACAGAATATTCTTGTTTAATCGTATAACCTTAAACTTAGAAAACATCATCATTCTCCACTGGATACCACAATTGTATAATTCTATAAGCTATACAGGACGTGTCATGTACTATTGTATTGAAGAACCTTTCATAGCCCTTCTTCAGTTATAGCCAATACCCCATACATCTGCAACACAGTGCTAGCTTGATAGCATAACAGCTACTTGGTGATGAATGCATGTTCGGTAACTGTTAGAGCGTTGTAGACGGGTGGAGTGAAGCAACCCATTATCGTTCAAATTATTGTTGATATTTAGATAAACAATTGAGGTACCCTGGATGAAGCAGTCAACCATATTTCCGTGATATGTATTCGGTAAAGATTTTCACTTGTTTAGGGTGATCGCACAGATGATTATTTGTTCTTATAGTGTAACAGAAGACACAGGCAACGAGGTATAAAATCTTAAAGAATAATGTTGATGTTGCATAAAGCATGTAGCGAAACATGCTGAATGACGTAGATGTTGCATAAAACGCGTAGCGGAACAAGTTGAATGCCCTTACTAGGTAGTGAAAGAGCACTAAAATTATTGTAAATTATAAAATAAACAACAAATCATCACAAGTGAAAATAGTCGGAAACTGAATTATTTTGTGAAAAAAGAAAGTGTATGTTTTGTTTTAGCAAACTAATTTACTAAATCATATTTTAGAAAATGTAGGATAAAGTTAACATGCGGTAACATGCCGTCGGGGATGAAGATAACTCTTCATGTATTAAGCCGCATCAACTATTAGATGGGGGTGGCCATTTCTTTCTTTGCTGTGTTTACCTCCCCTACCCCATACGTCAGATACCCATTTACAGCTGCGTCAACTGGAGGAGGGGCCGTCTCGGCAGTAATCACGACCCGGATTACTTTTATTTTGTCCGGACATGTTTTCGAACCTAGCAAGTTGTAACCCGGTGATAATAAGCAAGCTCACTATCAACTAGACTACCGCGCTCCTCATAAGAACATGACGCCATCATTTGCGGATTGATATGATGTTACAGCAGTGACTAGTAATTTAGCACAGAAAGAAATATTGTAATCATAATGTTATTCCGAATTTGTTTAACTCAACTTATTACAGATTCGTCGGATTAACTCTTTATTTGCAAAGAGACTTCCCTGTCCTGCCGTAATATATTTAGAAGTCACTATAAAAATTGAGGATGTTTAGTCTTACCTGCAGATCAGGTGAATCTAAGTTGTGATTTTAGCGGTTTGCTGGAGTTGAATTACTTCCGCGATGTGCATACCTATTTGTAATCAGTACAGTATGTTAAATATTAATCTGTGTGTAAGTTTATAGTATCAACGACTTGCTGGTTGAGCATATATTTCTGGCATTGGATATTTCCTTATGAATACATCATTCGCCGGTGTGTTATCGGGACAGGAGGGGGAAGCAAAGAATAGCAGTACTATTTACCTTCCATGAATGTCGTAAGAGACGACTAAAAAGAATATGGGGTGGAGTTGGTTGTCCAATTCAATATACGGTCAAGTGACCCAAAGACATGCCGACTTCGGATGTGTCAGGTCGAAACGCGCAGATAAAGCAGCAATGTAGTTAACCTTACACAACGCATTTCGTTCTTCGGAATACATCCTGCTAATCGGTAGGAGTTTGAGAGCGCACAGAAGAAGAAGAATACATCACTGATTCTGTATATAAATACACATTACAAAAATATTAAAAGGGTTAAATAGTAGTTTACATTAAACAAATCGGAATTTACATTACGACCACAAGGTATTGATCAAGATATGGGTCAAAAATCAAAGAATGCTAATACCCTTCTCAATAAAGATCATTTGGTAGAAACGTCGATTCCGTATATTTGTTCAACATAAAACTGGTATAGATCCTATAAAATTTTAAATATTTATTTGAGATATCTGGCACAGTCTTCCTGGAAATTACCGCTCATTTAATTCATGATTTCGTTTATATACATAAGTATATTCACAGAATCATATATACCTAATCACATTATCTATATTTCATCACATCGAAAATATGCCCACAAAACTCATTTTCTACTTGGTTTCAGCTGAATGATTTCATTAGTCCCTTTCATCCAAATATAAAAACATTTATAATTATATTCTGTTTTCTTGATTGCCACTTTAACATGCTAGTCGTCATTTACCGACAATATCTGAGATATATGTAGAATTTATCAAGAATAAATATTCATAAACGGAAATATCTGCCATTGTACCATCTATTTTGTTCCGAGTTTATCCACATCAAACATAATGCTCTATCTAATTCATTCTCTCTAGCTCTACTTGAGCATAGTGTCTTGTTAATAAAAACAACCGTTTATTTTAGAGAAACTATAATATTTTTTCTAAAGATCTTGCAGCTTATTCGAAATTACGAATATTTCAGACAATCATACAGTCATATATAAGTGTATGTTGTATATTTCTATATATTGCATGATCACACATTCACATACACATCTATAATATTATAGGCGTGTTCTATCAGATCTCCGGATCGCTCTATAAATAGCGCGTTTGTATCACAGAAATCCCGTGCGGCATCCAATCAAAACGATTAGTGACGTTTTTGAGAGACAAAAAATATGTCACATTTATCTCTTACAGATACACAATATACTACAAATTTATCTCTTACAGATACACAATATGCTACAAATTTATCTCTTACAGATACACAATATACTACAAATTTATCTCTTACAGATACACAATATAGTACACATTGATCTATTACAGATACACAATATACTACAAATTTATCTCTTACAGATACAGAATATGTTACATATTGATCTATTATGATACAAAATATGCTACATTTTTTATCTCTTACAGAAACAAAATATGCTACAAATTTATCTATAACAGATACAAAATATTCTACATATTGATCTATACGAAGATCCAAAATACTATAGGAAGACAACACAAGTCTTTCTTAGAAACCAAGCTCTACTTTTTCTTTTCTGTGTTAATTTTCTTTTTGTCGTTACCTTTTCTGTGTTTTTGTTTTATTAATCTCAGATAAAAGAGGTAATCTTTGCCTTCAAAACAATTCTTCCAAAACTGTCTATCTCACACTCCATATGTATGGTATTTGTTAGAATGTAATAGTTGAAAATTATTCACAAAATTGTTCCACCTACCCTATTGCTTTCCTGAGATAGATAACTGACCAATCACGAGTGCACTTGCCTTCTATCTTGATGACTACTTTAGTGTCTTGCATCACGCGTTTTTCATATCAGTCTTACTTTAATAATGGTCTATTTCCGTCAGCAAGACAATATCAGAGTTGTTTTACCATGCACGACCGTTTGGATAGTATAACCGTAATTGTCTGCTATATAAGTCCTACTGCCTAATAGAAAACCAGACCATTTTAATGACTCTCTGGACAATTCTCGTGAATTTTCATTGGTCTTTTATTACACTTTGCGTGACTACCGTTGCACATCAAGGAAAATTAGTCTGTACGATTGTAGATAGGCATGGTATAACGCAATCCATCTGAATGATTCGGTATAACGAATACCCCATATAAAAAAAGCACATAAAGATACAAGAACTATATTGCTTGTTATTGCTGTTGATAGGAACAAGCAAACAGTACAACGAACAAAGTTTAGATCTCAGCTTTTCTAATCATATCATCGGTTCATATAGATTAGACCGGTACTACTTTCTGTATACAACATATAGGACAGAGCCGGTTTCCTATAGATTATTTAGGTTAGCGCTCACAAACCGGAACACACCTAATGTTTATTTTTTACTAAACATTTTACTCTGTTATAATTTCCACTTGTTCTTTCCGCTATATAACTTTGTGACTTGCAGATTAAGGTTAGAAGATTTTACCGGAGAGGGACTTATTAAGTGCTTTATATATGCTTTACTATGTAGCTTGTTTTATTTCTGTAATCCATGTTTTATATGAATAGTCTCCTGCTTTGTACCTGTGTCCGTATGTCATTCTGTTATTACATACAATATATCATTTTCTGTTATTACAAACAATATGTCTATGTTATTACTCGTACATAGAGTAAACAATACACAATTATGGACAACATTAAGACAGAAAATAAGAAACATATTTAAAAAGATATCACATATATTTTAAAGTCACAACATGGTTCATATTGTAAACTAATTTGAAACAGGTTTGTCAGTGACTTCAATAAGCATAATAGGCCCAACTCTTCAGAACCAGATTGAAATCTTTCAATAGAATGTCAGGATTTTGTCTTCAGTATTATACTTTTAAAATAGTAAGCAGATTCCAAATTTCTTCTTGATGATTGGTTGAGTATCACAACCATATGTACCACAGAGGACCGTAGATATGTCTTCAGTAAGGGAAGCTGAGATGATTTAAATCGAAATAATTCGGTCATTCGCCCATTTTCGTGTGTAATTTTCACTTGTACGTGAATACGCATGCCATTGCGTCTATGGGTTTCACTAATGGCCCACTAGACAAACCACCCATGCAACAGAAAACCATAGTAGATGACATGCCATTATATCGAGACTTCCTTATGGAAGTTTTATAGCATGCCATCTATACAATTATATACTCTCTCTAAGCAGAAGGTTCTTGCAAAAGGCATTCCGCTGATCCGAAACCTGAAGTCTCCTGGGTATGAAAAAAAAAGCTCAGAGAAACCACCTAACCGCACATAGGAAGTAAGAGCTAACCGCTCGCAATTCCTGTGGTTCTCAATCAATCAATCACTTGTAGATTATCAATCACTCAATCAATCACTTCTGTCTTGCTGTAGTTACCAAAAAGGACGGTTGTGTGTTGACTACCTCAATCAACCCAACCAAATATCTATGGACTTGGTGTCTTATTATCCTTGAATGCCATCGTGACCTCCGTCTCTCCTGGTGTAAATATTGTCAGTAGTGAAACCCTGTATTATGTCGATAGTTGATTTTAAAAATATATTCGTAAATCCTACACAAACATATATCTTCTTCTTCTCGTTCATAGTTTCACATGTCTACACAGCATGTCTGGTTTTCGTAGTAAATAATGCTGTATTTCAAAGCTCATCAGTGCTTCCATACAGCTTACTGTTGATGTCTCTCTCTATGGGCCAGGTGCTTCTCCAGTAACTGGTTTAGTGTAATGCAGTATTGCAGGATATGTTCTGCGATTTGAGTTGCTTGCCCACATGGAGATAGACGTGGCGTAACCAGTCTTTATCTGAGGCTGTTTAGTCGGCTGTGCTCTGTCCTAAAGAGGAAGATGATAACTTGCTCAGTTCTGTCAAGTTATGGCTAGTTCTCTTTTTGGTGTTCTATTTTCATAATAAATGTGATGGAGGTCCTCTTTTCCAGATAGTTGATTTCTTGGTCTTTATGTTTCTATTATGTTCCATCTTTTTATAGCATATATGTCTTTTCATTTCCTCATGCCACAGTGGGATGATATCCACTGTAGTACTACCCTTCTTTGGATGTTCCCGTTTCGTATAACTTTCTTCAGGTTCGACAGTTTTGTTTTTTCCTATTTGAAGTCAGTATTAACAATCTTACCTTGTAGATGCTTTGACGACAGCATTTACTCCATATAATACACCCACAATACGCATATTAACTGGAATACATTAATTAAATAACCGTAAAAACAACAATAGACTACAATACACCAATCAAAATATTACATTCACTGTACTGCATCCCGCTAACAGGTGACAGATTGAGAAATAACGTAGAAGAATAGTGGTAACTGGAGGTACCTTCTTTATTTGCGTACATCTCGCCGAAGACGGATGAGTTGGGGCATTGGCACAAATACAACGCAACACAACGCATTTCCATTCTCTGGACTACATTCAACTGAAAATCTTGTAGGACCATTGTCCTGTTGCAAGAGAAATCCCGCGGGAGTTTGAGAATTAACGCTGAAGAAGAAGACGATTTGTGTACATCATAAGAATACAATTTTTCTGATAACCTGAAGAGGCTGGAATTTTCTAGTTGTTCTTCTTCTGCATTCACTCTCAAACTCATACAGGTTAACATGATATAGTCCGGAGAAAAGAGTGCGCTGTGTTATTTGTTTACATTTTTTCTGCAATATCTATCTCGTTTGGCTGGTTACATCTGACTTCAGCATAGTTTCTAGATTACTTTGACCCTCTATAGAATCGGGCAGCCAATAGCCGCCCCCCCCTCCAAAAAACTTCTTTAGTCGCCTCTTACGACTTTCATCCCATAACAGGTTGTATCAGTCACTAGTTTTTAGCTCCCCAAACGGGTCCTAATATCGCTATGGATTTTTCTTTATAACATCATCATCATTGAGTGCCGTCTCCGCAACGAAGGTTGGCTGCAACGGATCTTCAACATCCCCTGTCTCTTGTCTTGGTGGTGCATTCTGCTAGACTATAACCTGTCCATCGTGTGATGTTACTCTCCCACTTGTATCTCTGCCTACTCTTGCTCGCCTCCCTTTGACTTTGCCCTCAAGTAAGGTCTTCAATAACGTGTCATGTCTTTTAATGTGACCAAAATATTTTATTTGCCTGATCTTTATTTCTCTTAGTAGTTCTTTCTTCATATTAAGTGTCTTTAGCACCACTTTATTTGTTTTCTTGTCTTTCCATGATGTTCTCCCTATTCTTCTATATACCCACATTATAACCTCAACATGCTGTCATTTTCTGTGTGCTTGTATTAATGACTTTCTGCTATAATTGTTAGTATTCTATTTATGTACTTGCAGCTTTAATCTTTCTTCATTTCGGTGGAAACATTGTTATTATAGATAAAATGTATGCCCACATAATAAGGAGCTCACTTTCTTTTGTAAGCACACTCTGAGAGTATATGTGATCCATGAAATGCCAATATAAATCTATAACCGACTTATACGTGCGTTGATTGTATACAAAGAAAGAATTGTTTCCATTATTATTCCAGTATTGCAACATCAAATACTGTCATTTGCATAATATGTGAATGTACGCATGGTTTGGTGGCATGGCTGTTTCTACAAGACGTTAGTTATTGTATACGACTTGCTAAGATTAAATCCCAGATCATTGGATATCTTTATACTGAATTTATACAGCGTGAGAAAATAGCACATTATATTTCCAGTGTCATTACAGATCTCATGTCGTCGAAATGTAGTAGAAACTTTATGGTGTGCATGTATATTGTTGTCTTTTAGGAATGTGATTTTTATTGCTGGAATGACGATAAATGTATGTGTTTTTCAGGCTACGTATGTTTTTGTTCCTAGCTTGACATGTTGCTATCTCATACATCACGTGCATCGACGACACACACATAAACAATGACCAAGATTGGTTATTTCAATTTATTTTGGGAGCCGTGACTGTGTAATATTATCATTCGCCCGCTGACCAGCCAATCAGGGTTTTGAATCTGCTGGGTAGGCCCTATTCCTGGTTTGAAATAAAAATTACTCTTGTGGTTCAACCATCCACCAGGAAGTATTGTACCAGAGTGCATGCTCTTGTAAAGTCGAAGAATTACGACATCGATGCTGAGTACGACCTATAGGTGACGCTAGTCATGTGCTTTCTGATCAAACACTGCCTACACAACTGGGCAGTTATGGGAAAATACGTGTTGTGCTACTGGTTCATAACTCATAATTACCTTTACCTATAACAATATTTCCATGATCATTTAGATAAATATTATCTGAGCCTGGCTTCCTGGGTTATTCTCATCATACTCAATAAAATAATCATTCATTACTGCCAATCATGAAATATTCAGGAAGTCATTCATTACTACCAATCATGAGATGTTCAATACGTCATTAATTACTGCCAGTCATGAGATATTCAGTAAGTCATTCATTACTACCAATCATGAGATATTAAAGAAATCATTCATTACTACCAATCATGAGATATTAAAGAAACCATACAATACTACCAATCATAATATATTCAGTAAGTCATTCATTACTGTCAGTCATGAGAGTTTCAGTAAGTCATTCATTACTATCAATCATGAGATCTTTAAGTCATTCATGACTGACAATCATAAGATATTCAATAAGTCATTAATGGCTGGCAATAATGAGATATCCAGTAAGGTAATACATTAGTAGATACAATATTGTTACGATGGATAGGAGCTATTCCTAATAAAGCAGTTGGAAAAAGTCTAAAACTTGACTGCTTTTTGGAGGAATTTTGAAGGAAAATCAATAGTTTCCTTGGTTGTATTATCTAGAGGTGAGTGGTGTTTGCGGTCCTCATTTTATGCTTCCCGTAGTGCTCATTTTATACAGCTCTGTTTACCTAAGGAGAAAAGCGGTTGAAAATCTCACACTCGCTCCTGCGCGTATATGCGTCCTTGTACTCGTGTTTCCATGTTGAATGACGTATGATGCTACTAAAGAAAGTGAGAGATAGGCTGATTATCACATCTGAAATAAATCACACTAGTCCAGAGGCGTTGAGCGAATTTGTTGAGTGACGACGATAAGTTACCTTTTTTTCAGTAGGTAGGTAGCTCCCCCCCTCCCTATTTTCCCCACCAAAACCAACGTATGTACCGCAATAAATAAAATATTAACAAGTAATTTTTGAAAAAACATAATTTATATAAAACTTTATGTAATATCGTTGAATACGTTCACAGAAAAGCTTCAAGATATTATCCAGACTACATCGCTTATTGAATAATGCACTATTGGCCACTAAATAAAACATCACCCTACACCAAAGAAAAAATCACTTCGTCATGTTGTCATGATGAAGTCATATTGTAACCGATAGGGACTTTCCAGTTTTGAGAACTAATCAGCATGCAATATATCTCAGCGCATGATTGGTCTGAAGCTAACATCTGAAATCACACGTGAATCGTTACTAAAAGATCGACTGTCAAATCTCCAGCAGCGAGTGAACGTTTCTGATGTAAACGATATATTAGGACATATTTTTTTTACGTCAAGGACTGATAATGCCGGTAAAATAGCACTAGACGACAGCTGTGTTGATTCTCACTCGTCACAAATGGAAGTATAGTTCGATGTTTCGGGTTTCTTCATTCATCTGGAATAGGTGGACTCATTAATGTATGTGTTACTTTAGAGATCACAACGTAGCCAGGAGAGGTTTTCTCGATACAACACTGCGACAGGATTAGCAATCCGACAGTGAGAACTCAAGTCGCTAATAGAAAATGAAGGGTTTCCCGGAGACAAACTCTAACGATAAATAACGAATACGAAAACATCATATTCAATATGCTACGATCAACATATGCGTGCTAAGAAATAAAAAAACAAGATCTGATAGACAAGCTGAAACGTAGATTTAAACATCAAAATAATACTATCCAAAACAATTATTATGCCATCGCTGTGCTACCAATGTCAAATATGGACAACGACAGCACAAGACAAACGTAAACTTGTGACAGCTGAAATGGCATGCTTATGCAGAATCCTAGGAATATCGCTAAGAGACAGGGTGAGGAATGAGGACATCCGACAAAAAATCGACACCACCCCAATTTTAGAATACATCAAGAGACAACAGATGAAATGGTTTGCACACATCAGCAGACTACCATCAGACAGCATACTACAACAAGCTATTCTACACAGATACATCGAATGCAGACCTAGAGGAGGACCACCAAAATGATGGACCACTGAAATAAAAGAGACGACAAATTCCACAATATACTCAGCACACAAGGGGGCCGTCTCCAGAAAAATCTTCTCTCCTGGTGCTAAAAAACAAAATAGGGTTTCAGCGAATAGATAGAAGGATCGATAATTTTCAAAATAAGAATGCACCTTTGCAATCATCTTTCTGCAATATTTATAGTAAGTAACTAAATGTGTGTGCGCTATTTACGATTTTAATAGTGTGAGGGGACGCCGAGCATTTTGGCATCTATTCTCGCTACTCCGCTGCTATTGTCCCACACCATATCAATAAACTCAGAACTCGTTACGGGCATACAGGAACCACATTGAATATATCAGCACGCAGTGTCAGGGTCGCAGTATTACCACAAGGGATACCCTAGTCCACAGAGTCAGGATCGTAGGTGTATAACATTGCATACACCAACACGCATAGCCAGGTTCATTGGGGCACCACATTGGATGCATCAACACACATAGCGAGGGTCATTGGGGTACAACACTGGAGGCATCAACACACATAGCCAGGGTCATTGGGGTACAACATTGGATGCATCAACACACATAGCCAGGGTCATTGGGGTACCACATTGGAGGCATCAAAACACATAGCCAGGGTCATTGGGGTACAACATTGGATGCATCAACACACATAGCGAGGATCATTGGGGTACCACATTGGAGGCATCAACACACATAGCCAGGGTCATTGGGGTACAACATTGGATGCATCAACATACATAGCCAGGATCATTGGGGTACCACATTGGATGCATCAACACACATAGCGAGGATCATTGGGGTACCACATTGGATGCATCAACACACATAGCGAGGGTCATTGGGGTACCACATTGGATGCATCAACACACATAGCGAGGGTTATTGGGGTACAACATTGGATGCATCAACACACATAGCCAGGATCATTGGGGTACCACATTGGATGCATCAACACACATAGCGAGGGTCATTGGGGTACAACATTAGATGCATCAACATACATAGCCAGGATCATTGTGGTACAACATTGGATGCATCAACACACATAGCCAGGGTCATTGGGGTACAACATTGGATGCATCAACACACATAGCGAGGGTCATTGGGGTACAACATTGGATGCATCAACACATATAGCGAGGGTCATTGGGGTACAACACTGGATGCATCAACACACATAGCGAGGGTTATTGGGGTACAACACTGGATGCATCAACACACAGTTAAAGTAGTGCGGATAACACATTTGATGCAGCAGGACACAGAGTTAAGAACATAGGATTACCACAATGGATACTCAACACATAGTTCCGTAGTGATTTCTATGTTCAGTGACGTTGATGCGTGTCACAAACACTGACCTGCCTAGTACTTAAATGTTTGTTCAATAATTTTCTGTTTCATCGTCTGCTTCTTCTACCCTCGATTGTTTCATGTAACATCGTTTTGTTACAAAGAATGTTGGCGAGATTCATGTCCAAGCCATGCAAGTTTTCGTCGTTGCAAAATAATAACTGCTTTTATATTGAAAAACAGTGAATCGTCTGGACTTCTACGTATCTGATTTTTTAAATATTTCTTACCTATATATGTGTGCTGTGCTTTTTGTATAGGAGATTGGCGTAGTTCGTATTAACATTTGTATGATAAGGCATATAATTGTGTGCAGTGACTGGTATACTCTCAGATTTCACTAGTGGGTTATAAAGTTTGATTCTCACTCTAACACTAATGTTGCTTTTCCAAATTAAATTTATCCTAGACACCTCAGCTACAGTCACATTTAGCTTTATCTTTTTTTATTTTGCATGTCCAGTGTTGCATATGCTGGATCCTATTCGATAGTACTTCCACACACCACTACAGCTACAGAATTACGGACAATAGATATACAATTTTCTTGAAAATAGCAGATGAACCGATCGAACTAGTGTAGTAGCATTTTACCAGATTAGCATGGTTGACAATACAGGAGGACAATAAACATACATGAGGCTATGATGCGATTTTATAGTCGTTTGAATAGGAAAGGGTATAAATCTAAATACCAAAATAAATAGTACAAATATGAGGGGGAAAACTGCCATATGGCTCAGAAACTTGAAACATGATAAAACATTGGTAAAGTATAAAATACAGATATTTATGATTAACCGCTTAAGAAGAATATTAAACATTTGATGTTAGGACAAAACTGGGAATAAAGAAAATTGGAGAAGAAGAGGTAAAGATCTGATGAACATCAAGATTAAGCATAGAAAATGGAACAGGATTAAGCATAAGTTCAAATTCCAGTAGGGGGTATGGCTAGTAAATCAATTACATGATGCATTACCGTAGCGTAGTGGTTAGCATTCGGTTTTGTGCTAATGAGGTTACAGGTTTTAATCCCGCTAGCTACATATTATATTAGATAGTAAACAAAGTATACCATATATCAGATTATCGCTTGAGGCTACGGAGTTACGTGCTATGAGTTGTACTCGGCAGGTGACATTCCGCTTCATTTGAAAAGACGGAGTACATGTGGGGTAACTAGAATACAATAAAGTATATCATTTGCGTCACGTTAACTTTTTTTCCCACTGACATGAAACTAGCAAGGAAGCAAAAACAAACAAGACATAGTAATGCATTGAGAGAAGAGATCATCAAGGACTCGATCGACATTGGATACAAAAGACAAATGGCCTATGTACAAGAATATACATATCTAAACACCATAAGGGCATACGGATTTGATAAATTTATTAATGGAAGTTTGTTTTACTGTAGTCAAGCTTGTGTAAACAATATTTGAATTATATTTTAAATTGTAAAGATTTGTGATAACTACTGATTTAACACGATTCAGCTGCAGAAAAGTAGGTACTGAAATATGTATAGGAATGATTTATATATATATATATATATATATATATATAAACACATCGTAATAGAATACTCAAAACATGCACAAGGAAGGGAACCAAAAGAAAAATTAAAGGGAATTCCTCATTTCTGGCCATTCTCTCACGTTAGCGTTCTCAAATTCCCGCTGATTAGCTGGGTGTAGTCCGGAGATTGGAATATGCTGTGTTATGGTTTATAGCTTGGTTGAGATATCTACCTCTTTCGGCCTGACCAATCCAATTTCTGGGTCCCATGACCATCCTTGGGATGGCACAACTAACTCCACCCCTAAATGGTGGTCTCAAATTTAAAATGGTTTTACTATTACAAATTTCCCGCTGGCTGAACGCTACAAATCTACGGCACTATGCTACAACTCATACGTTTTTAGTATACCACAGCGCATGTGCTACTGTATTTATGTTACTTATTGTACTGGTGTCTACAGGGTCATTGTGCGGTCATTTACATTTGTCTGTACACTAACGTAATACGAATTTTGAGCATATTATGAAATTCTGTGGAAACAGTGCACAGCGACGTTATAGAGGCCCTACATAACAAGGACTTCAGGTTTTAAAAGTACCCAGTTTTCAACTAAAACGCCACAATTTTGTGTTAAACAGAAGCGTGAAAAGTGTCTGGTCATGACCAGAGAAAACTATTGGCTATCGCTATTATTAAAATAATATAAAAACACAATAACACTCTAATAAGAACTAATGGATATATTCTCTCTATGATTTTACTTGAGTAGTTATGTGTACTCTTTGCAGAATGAAACGCCTACGAAGCCAAAATTATCTCCTTTAATTTTGTTAGCTAAATAATATCAACCATTGAATTCTGTATGTGTGTAGTGTATGTACGTGCATTGATATATGTGTATTATATTTTAATATGTAAAGATGACATACATACACAAGATGCCATAAATACTAAATTATGTGTGATTTATATGTCATTCCCAAATGCTTCTTTATTATTAATGTAACATTTGTATAATTACAATGATGTATCAAAACCTTAAAATATTATTTGAAATTATAAATTAAATATTGCACGACAGGTCACTATAATTTTATCGAGATACTCGGAACATTGAGTAAACATTGATATATGACACATTATAATACTAGTTCACGGTACAAGAACTTGTCCAGATCAACTCACAACCGTAAGACATAATCATACATACAGAAATCTCAGTCAACAGAGAAAGGAATCAGTGTGCATTGGTTTTTGTTGCCTGCAAGAGTGGAAATGGGTGCTTGAACAATTATCTGCCTGCTCCACTACAACATCGAGCATGACATTTGATATATAGAGTCGATGACGTGGGCATTCGGTTGGTTGGTGAATGAAATATCAGCTCACACAGTGAATCTGGCTCCCAGATAATGTTGCGGAGGATAGAATGGTGTATGCTAAAATAATTTAGTCACGTTATTGAGCAATCCATTCGGTTACCCAAAGTATTGCATGTATGTATTTCCCTGATCATTCTGAAATCCGTTGCAACGAAAGAGAAGACTCGTTGACGCGCAATGGTGTGGTTGATGGCACAATATTGAAGTGAGATAATGCCTACTTAATAAAAGTGGTCATTGATTTGCTACAAAGTGAAGAAGACGATGTTGGATGTGAAAATACGTACATACACAAATTGACAGATATGGGTATAACCAAGGGTGAGGCTCGTACTGATATATCTCTTGTGCACCGAAGTAGAATATGTATTGCTACATTCTGGATCTTATCCAATCTTTCACAGTAAGAATTGGTTGAGCACTCGGTTTTATGCCATGCGAGATATGTACTCTGAAAATTGGGAATGCATCTGCATTTTGTGGACGATTCATGGATTTGTGCAGGAGCTAAAATTGCTTCAGTAACGTCTTATTTGTAGTTATTTAGCAAAAATCCTGTCATCTTTGTCATCTGTGAACTGCTAGTTCAGATCCCATATCCCCTAATTGTTGAAGTAGTTTATGAACAACCCCTACGTTAATCCCTACACTGATAAGAAAACTGAATGCAGTAATGTGATACTGAACCATGAACAACAGATGCAAGCGTTAACTCTATTAATGAAATTTTTTAAAGAAACATAAATTATATAAGGTATCCAGAAACAATTTTGTTATAAGAATTTATATGTGCAGAATCCATGGATGTATGTGAATATGTGTCTGAAATAAAAATTTTAAAAAGTAAAGTTTAGCGACACACAAGAAATTACTTAGAAAATGTTTCGTTATTCACCTTCGCTAATAACTAATGATATATGTCTGACATAATTTCTCTCCTTGACAGATGCCAGCACTGCTTGTTAAACATTGAGAAATCACAACTTGACCTGCATAAAAGGTATAAACATGCCAAGTGTTAAACGGTACACACAATATCATTATTTGGGGGTACATCATATTTATATACAAAAAACCGAGGAGTGGTGATGAGACTCACTGATATCTCCCGTTACATCTAGAATGGAATATCGTTTATTTCTGCTTTTGTTCTCAAAATCCGATCGGTTAGCAGGATCCATCCCTGATAACGAAATGTATTTCATCATTGTTTACAACATGGTGATGATTCTACATCATTTAGTCCGACATATACATTGTTAGTGGCCATATGTTATCATTTTAATCATTTGTGAAGCAACAGCTTCCTTAGTGATCTCTTAAAACATATATGACACACGATTGCCTTACTACTCTTTGCCCTTATGGTGCTCTCCTGCAACACACGATCTAATTGACTGCAAGACAAAATATATGCCCAAAAAGCAGAAACAGTAATTGCTACTTCCATTCTTCTTCTTCTTCTGCGTTCGTTCTTAAACTCATGCATATCAGCAGGATGTAGTCCGGAGAACCGAATGCGTTGTGTCATGGTTTACAGCATGGCTGCGATACTGCGTCTTTCGGCCTGACACATCCGTCTTCAGCATGGCTTTGGATCACTGACCCTATATGGGATGGCACAGCCAACTCCATCTCATAACTCCCTTAGTCGCCTCGTACGACATGCATGGAAGGTAAACAGTGTTGCTATTCTTTGCGCTCCTTGCAGGCCGCGACAACACACGGGCGGCTACTTCCATTAAAAATGAGCTCACCATGGTTCCAGAGAAAGAGCTTGCACTCTCTCCTGGTTTTATCTTCAGCATCATCATCATTATCGTATTCATCTAGTGCGGCTAGTTAGTGTGAAAATGGTGGAATAAAATCTAGAATCAGTGAAGATTTGGCTTCTGAGGAAGCATGGAGGTATCGTAGATAGAGAAAAGAACACGCGTCGAGAAATGAAACTATGTGGACATTTATAGGCGAATCTTGAAAAAGGGTAATGACGTTTTGCTAATCACTGGAAACACACAAAATAGTGCACACAACTCAACGTTTCGATTAAAAGTACTCGGTCAAGGATACATTAACAAACAATATGACGAGTTAAAAGGCACTACTGACATTCACATGGCAGAGCAATATATATATATATAATCCAAAAATGTTATATCTATATTTACATAAGAGAATGTTAACGGTTAAACAACACAAAACACAAAAAGAAAATAGACAAAAGACACGCGAATATCGGTGAAACACGGCAAACAAAGTAATTACGGAACAACATATCATCCATACGACTGACGGGCATTCATCCCAAAGGGATGATATCATGTTGGGAATATATTATTGATAAGATCTTTTGGTCGAAACGTCGATTTGTGTGTTTTATAATGTGTGTTTCCAGTGATTACCCTGTTCCAAGCTGCGACTGTTGTATTTCAGTTTTGCGGCAGTGAATGCATATTGTTGATCATCAATAGACAGCTTATAAATATTTGCCTAACAAATGTAATGAATGTTTATCTGACATATTCACACAGGCAGAAGAATGGGAGATTCAGTTTTAAACATGAAAATACCTGATGAAAAAAGGAATATTATTGATAAGCAACAATATGATGATGTTTGAAGAACGCCTATAGCATTTAAGACATACATTTTTGACTATTAAAACAAATATGATTCAATTTAATTTAAAATGAGTTAAAAATTTTAATGAACTAGTAGTTTTTATTCTTGATTGGAAAACGACGTCTTGTTATACAGGGCATTCCCATAAGTGTTCCACTCTCCATTCCAGCAGAAATTCAACAGTATGTAGATTCAAAGTCCCAATTAGAAATTGATTATAGATTATATGATGTTCATAATTTTCCGGAGGGGATACATTTTTCCCCTACGATTCTTACGATTCCCCTATGAGCCGTGCAGTTCTGACGCGACAGTGAAACTACGGAGCCCAGGTAAGCAGAGCACGAGGCTGCCTACAATAGATAGCTCAAAGATGATCAGTAATTTTCATGAAAAAGCTTCTTGAATACATTTATCACTTATAGCTGAAAATTACTTTGTTTGCACATTGTAGATCTACGATAATATATTCAGAAGTAAGCCGAAACGTGCTGTAGTATTGTTGTCAGTGAGAGAAAATAATACTCAATCCCCCCCTGGACTAACATACTAGCATGTAATAGTATGTAATAATGAGCATTGCTTACTGCTGTCAACACTAAAGTAACGGTCTGGATCCTTAAAATATGTCATCCTTTAATATAAAGTAAGCAGTACATGCACTATTTTTTAGTGATATGAAGTAAGCAGTACATGCAATATTTTTTAGTGATATGAAGTAAGCAGTACATGCAATATTTTTTAGTGATATGAAGTAAGCAGTACATGCAATATTTTCTGCTGATATAAAGTAAGCAGTACATGTAATATTTTTTGCTCATATGACGTAATCAGTACACGCAATATTTTCTGCTGATATTTCTAAATATTTCTATATTTCTAAACTTTCTCATAGGTAGATGAAAGAGAATATTTCGATATTATGGAGACTAGGACTTTATCATGAATTATTACTTGTATTTATATTTCAACTCCAGGATGTTCTAGAAAATTATCTAGAATTTACTATGTAAATTGTTTCTGTATCTGCGCCTGTGGATCTCCGTGTCGCAATGTTCAAACAACTGATTTATTTGTTCCCGGCCATATCGTGTTGTGAAGTGCAGTCTCTTTTAAAAAGCAATAAATATTCATTAAAGATTTGGCATATTGTTTCAATTAATCATTTTATTTTTTCCATACTGGCATGTTCTAGTAGTTTACTTTAATTGTTTGATAGCTGAAGTATGTTTCCAATTATCTACTTATTTCATTTGTTTTACGCATTTCGTATTCAGGATGTTGTAGGATAGAAACACGCTTACTATGTATACGTTTACACAGTAGATGTGTTCGGACAGGGGAATATCGCCTGTAGCTGCTGAGTTTTCTGTTTAAGTGGTACTTTCGTAGGCGACATCGCTTAGTTGGGAGGGACGGACTACATTTCGAGTAGCCGGAGTACAAGAGGGCTGTCCAGAAATTCTCCGCCTTGTCAACATTTGTTAATAATTCAGTATTTGTATAGAATACAAGTTTACTGAAAATGTACGATCACTAAAAGACTATCGGACTATGAGACATATAGCAAAACTTACAAATAAAAACAGCACACAAGAATAACATTTCCAAAGAACTCTTCTAACCCTGACGCCGCAAAGCAAACAAAGACCACATCCTATAGATAGATAAATAGATAGATGGATGGATAGATGGATATATAGATATAGACAGACAGATAGATAGACAGACAGACAGAATTATAAACAGATAGATAGATAGATAGATAGACAGACAGATAGATAGACAGACAGACAGAATGATAAACAGATAGATAGATAGATAGATAGATAGATAGATAGATAGATAGATAGATAGATAGATAGATAGATAGATAGATAGATAGATAGATAGATAGATAGATAGATAGATAGATAGATAGATAGATAGATAGATAGATAGATAGATAGATAGATAGATAGATAGATAGATAGATAGATAGATATATAGATAGATAAGATAATAGATAGATAGATAGATAGATAGATAGATAGATAGATAGATAGATAGATAGATAGATAGATAGATAGATAGATAGATAGATAGATAGATAGATAGATAGATAGATAGATAGATAGATAGATAGATAGATAGATAGATAGATAGATAGATAGATAGATAGATAGATAGATAGATAGATAGATAGATAGATAGATAGATAGATAGATAGATAGATAGATAGATAGATAGATAGATAGATAGATAGATAGAGAGATAGATAGATAGATAGATAGATAGATAGATAGATAGATAGATAGATAGATAGATAGATAGATAGATAGATAGATAGATAGATAGATAGATAGATAGATAGAAAGACAGATAGACAGACCGACAGATAGACAAACAGATAGATAGATAGATTGGCAGACAGGCACCTAAATAGGTAGGCAGATAGGTAGATAGATAGATAGACCATACAAATACCAATATACAAAATATTTTCAACGTTTAAACCGCAAGGTTTTCTTCAAAAATATACAACACAGAAATTGAACATACAAAAAAAACTGTAAAATCAATGGTAGTTATCACCGTGGCACTAGAGCGCAGTAGGACGTCCACGGTGACAAGGACAAATATGTACACAATAATTCAGAAACCCCATTTGTTTTACTTTATCACAAATTTAACCCTTCTCCACTACAACCCTAAAATATTGTTGTAAAGTAAATGGCCTTAAAAATACATGATTTTTAAAAATAATATTAGATAAACACTTTCAAGTGAAACAATTTAAATGGTGTATAAAGATCAAATTTTATCAACCCTATCCACCTTCCTCTTTGTCACCTACTGACAAGCTTGTTCTTGTACAGACCCTCCACCCTAAACGTTGACATAATTATGGCCAGCATTATTGAGGTCAACTCTCTAAGCATATTCAATCGTTATCATATTTTTAGCGTTCTTTCTCAATTTAATCTGAATGTTGTTGTTTTGATTTATTTTTGCCTGTGGTGCGGTCATGATTTTAACATCTAAGACGAATGTGAATGTATATATGTATGCTATTTCTTTGCACTGGTGCTTACTACGTGTATATTTCCTTACCTGTTTCATGTGTGTTCTCTACGTACATTGTTACCTTTTCCCGTAAATATCAAGCTGATTTGATTTCATAATAAAGATGGATGACTTCCGCTGATATCAGAACATGTGTTTCCATGTCGGTTTTAAAAAAAGGTCACAGCTAGTTCTAGTGACGTCACCGCGGTTGTTGTACACAGCAGGGTTGCCAAATTGTTAAAATTGTTTGTAATACAATTTCAGTTCAATATGGCTACAAATGGCTAAAACTTCTAACTTTTTATGCATATTCAAATTGACAAACAAAAATACAAATGTTGCCAAATCATACATGTCATGAACAGTGACATTTAAAATTGAGTAAATATGCGTAGTGTGGGCATATAATCGCCAACAACTAGCAATTCTGATACCCAGTGCGGTAACATTAGCTCTCTCTCTCTCTCTCTCTCTCTCTCTACACCCAAATGGCATAATTGTTAAGTGTCAGTAAGAGGAACACCAGTACAGCATAACATTTTCCTACAGTAAACGAGTACACCTTGAGTTTGTGTTTGTATTTTTTCAATTATTTTTTCTTTTCATATATTTTATTTTAGCCACCTCTGAGAGTGTCTTTCGGTGTTGTCTACACCCATCCACGGCGGTCTACAGCAGTGTTTCCCAAACTGTTTTTCTATCATGCCCGACCTAAGTCTTTCTAAAGATCTGATGCCAACCCCCTCCCCCCCCCCCCACCGTAACATATATATGTTTGTTATATTCAAAAATGTTAATATTCCTCCCTGAATTGATTGCCTCCCCTTCCCCCCTCGCCTTGAGCAATAAAATTGCCTCTCTAAACAAGAAAATTGCACTCCTGTGGGACTTGTCCCCACTTTGGGAAACACTTGTCTATGAGATATGACTTATTGGCAAATGGGAAATTCAGCTTTCAGAAATTACTAATCTGACTATTCACTTGATTTTCAGTGACCGTCAAACACAAAGTATAATCATTTTGACCAATGAAAATTACGGGAATAGACAAATGAGTCATCAAGAAGGTTTGATTTTCTATTAAGCAGTATGTATTATATAGTAGACAGTCATGCCTCAACACTAACGGCGCTGGCACGTTGCTTCCAACATAGTTCAACAGCTCAGTAAATGAAGTGGTATTTTCATCCCTGACGGCAGGTTGCTGCCATGGGACCTACCTTTACCTTTAACAAAAAGGGCCACAATAGCCAATAGCCGAACGTATGATTGATTTGTATTTAGCAAAAGCCGACATATTATTATTTTACGAACTACTTTCAACTCTATAATTAAAATCATGAAATTTCTGTATCTATCTTGTACAATTAATGCGCATGTCGATGAATAATTCTACCATCCAAATAGATACCAATATACTAGCACTGCACATTCTTCTTTTTCTTCTGCGTTCGCTCTCAAACTCCTGCAGATTAGCAGGATTTACTTTGGAGAACGGAATACGATGTGTCACGATTGGCTGCAATATCTGCGCTTTTCGGTCTGTCAAATCAGATTTTAGCAAGGCTTCTGGGTTGATTGGGCGGTATAGCTATAGTGATGAAGAAGGAATTCTTCAACTGTGATCAGGTATAGTTGACATTGCTCTTGAAATGTGATGGCCTCTTTAACAGAAGCACATGACCTCTTCAGTTGTGATGTGGTAACCGAGGCAACATCCACACTTGAAACGTTCTCTAAACTGTTCACCAGCTGGACGAGAACCTATTGTCCAAGTCTATCATGCCATCAGATGTCATAAGATCTGCAAAAGTAAAATATTGCCAAAACAATGGAAAATAATATATACTACTTCAGAAGAAGGACAACTTGAAACCCTGCACAAACTACAGATCAAATGCACTAATCAGTCATACCAGCAAGATACTTCTCAAGATAATCATGAAAAGAATGAAACAACATATGAACAGAAAACCAATATAGTCCAGGCAGATCTTAGAACAGGGTACTAGGGATCACATCTTCAATATGAGAAATATATTACAGACGTTCACATAGTTCAATTCAGACATATATATATATATATATATATATATACCTGTTTCATAGTATATGACTGCGTTGCACACCAGAAATTATGTAACATAATGAAAAGTGCTATAGTGGAGTTTTGAGAATACCATGGAAGCAAGGAAAAAAAACCAGGAGGTGTTACGAACAATTAATGTCCAGGAAGATTTGCGTCTGAACAGCATATTATCGCCGAAGACAGATGTGTCGGGTCATTTGCGCAAATAAATTGGCGACACAACGTATTTCCATTCTATGTACTACATCCTGCTGGAAATCTAATAAGACCATGGTCCTGCTACAAGAGAAATCCATCGGAAGTTGGAGAATGTACGCTGAAGAAGAGGAACATAATATTAAAGAAAAATCTAGTTTTTTTTTTTCGGTCACATTAAGAGACATGACGTGATGGAAAGAGTGTTACTGGGGGGGGGGATGATAGAAGGCTACGGGGGCAAATGCCGGTCAAGACACAGTTGGATAAAAGACATTCAAATATGCCTGCTCATGTCACTAGAAGAGGCAGGACACTTTGCTAAAGACCGCGGAGAATTCAAGAGTTCCATAAGAAAGTTATGTTCTGAAAAGAATATGTCACCTGATGATGAATGGAAAGTTTGTGCTTCCCACATCATCTCATATCGCTTATTAGAATACAATTCTTTATCAGAAGCAACAAGTATTGTTCGCCACGACATAGAAACATCTGACTATATTGGGATCCACAAAGGAATCAGATAGAGATGCAATATCTCATCACTCCTGTTTAACATATGCACATAAATTATAATGCGATATGTACGAGAAGACTAACATTATGAAACGTTTCAACCCCTTAAAATTGGAGAACATGATATTCCAGAAATTAGGTATAAAGATAACAGAACCCTAACAACTAAGAGGTTAATAGTTTTAATTGGTAGCGTATACTATTCAGGACGTAACCATAAACCCAGAATATTTTGGTTGTAGTCATTTTCTAGGAAATATAAATAAATTGAGTAGTTTGCCTTTGCTTTCTAAACGGTCCGGATCCATAAATACCAGTGGCGGAGATCGAACTAGGTACCTTGGCCTTCACAGACGAGAACTGTAGCACAGAGCCGGACGAAAAGGTTTAGAACACATAATTATGTCAGTTAAACATAGCAACGCACGAAAAAGTATATATACACAGAGATGATCTGCACCTATAATAGTCATTGACAAGGAACAATTATAAAAAGTCAGTAACTTTGAATATTTCGGGTCAACCATCAACAACACATGCGATTTCTCAGGAGAGATCAGAAAGAGATTTAGAATGTCCTTACAAAACAAAATCCCAGATGGAAAATCTATGGCAAGGTCAAAACAGAACAAAACAAAGTTACAAATATTAAAGTCTTTTCTGGGAGGTGATAATATTTGGTTGTGATATGTGGGCAATGACATCTGCAATGGAAAAGCAAATATCAGCCTTTGAAATTAAACGTTATAGAATGGTCCTAAGTATATCATGGACAGAAAGACAAACCAACGCAAACGTCCCCAAAGACCTGAACGCAGAAGAATACTGGCTCCTCAAAGCTATCCAAAAAAACACAAGCTGACTTTGTTCGGACATGTTTATAAAGAAACATAGTGTTTTAGAAATATTGATCATGAGGTGAAAGTTTCAGGAAAGAGAACAGGATGAAGACCAAGACTACGATGGACACAGAATATAGAAAACCTTGTGAACATGGCACTGGATGAGGATGTATTATGATAACGTCAGACCTACAGAGTGGCAGCTGGGACAACGTTCTGTAACGGACACGTCACATATATAGATTTCCATGTTTGTTTTATTTCTTGACAACATTTCAAGTTTTATATCATAAATATGTTTTTGTTTCCATACCTATGAATTACGAGCAATATATTTCTTGTATCTTGTTATGCAACTGGAGGAGGTGGATCTCCAGCGATTTATTTCCTATCCAGATTCCTTCAACTGTCAGTATTATGCAATGCTTTAAGACTACTCCTATTCTAAGCATGTATAGTACTACACATATTTAATTAAAATGTAATGCTATTTCTAAGCCCCTGCAGCTGTTGTTAACCCTAGCTACATATACCACATATATTATATACCGCAACCTTGTTGCTGGTATTCTAACCTGGTTGCAAGTTATGAATGCTTCAGAACATTTGATAAAGCTGTTATCGACTCCATTATATTTCAATGTACCGATAGGTGCTATTCTGGATACTTCATTAAATGAAAAAAATGGTTGAGGTGTCGTCCAATTTTTGAAGCACAATATTTGTAATAAAGTATTCTTCTCTGGCTGGTTTATTCAATATAAATCGTGTGACTCAATTTATTCTGTATATGATTTGTATACTCGTTTTTTCAATGTATAGCACATAGGAATGGCATACTTCGTTAATTTTATTGTTAATAATATTCATATTATTTTTTTCAGTTTTGATTTATAAGATGTATATATTTGTTTTTGGTAATAAGAATTATGTATGTGCTATATAAGCTTTATATGTGTTTTCTGTGTGTTTTAACATTTGTTTTCACTCTTTATATATTATTTTAATTTATGACATACATTAATATACTTCATTTTATTTGTGGCATACACAATTAATATACTATTTATAATTTGTAACACTCACTATTTGAACAATTAGCTTGATTTATTAATTTTTTTATAATAGGGAAATGTGACAATAGGAGCTCATAAAGTTTTGCAAATCCTTAATATCACATAGTATATAACGCACATATTCGCCATTTACACAAAATGTATTTATCAAGTACAAACCGTAGCACACTGCGAGTAGAGAACAACAAGACGGCGTATGAACACAATACAGAATAATTAATAAAACAGAGACAAGATTTAGAAGTATTAAAAGAACAATTGTATATATTTTTAGTGATTTGTAAAAATACGGTGTTCCATACTATCATGTTCTGATATCCAACTGCATATTTGAATATACTGAATTGATTCTATGACATTGTATGTTATGATTTCTATGACATATTTTATGTTATGATTACTCTATGACATATTGTGTGTTATGATTATTCTATGACATAATGTGTGTTATGCTTTGAAGTTGTCCATAAATTACGTCAATGATTAGGGAGGTGGTGATATGAACAAGCTTGACAATTATTGACAAGGAGAAGAAAGATTGTTGAGAAAAGTCGATTTCAACATTGACGTTTTTTATACACTAAATGAAATCGTTTATTTTTTTTTGGGAGAGGGGAGCGGGAAGGAGGAGGCACTTGACATTTTTAACAAATTAAAGTAAGGAGAAAAGTAAGGTCCCTGAATTCTTGTCAGTTGCTGAACAGCGGGAGTGCTCAAACATTGGCACATACGTGATGATATAAATTATGAACAGCATCATAGAGTTGAATTAAAATAGGAAATATTTTCTACATTTTATTATGCTTACACGTAATTAGGTTAAGTAAACAGTAACTGCTCAGAGAAAAACAAATATAGAACTTTTAGCTGGAATGCAACAAAATAACAAAACTAACTTTCCTTAACCTGCATATCCCACTTGCAAAATATGTATGTGAATCTTTGACAATCATCAATAAGATGAGAATCAAAATTCCAGCATTTAAGACAAAATATTACTGAAGAACTCTAGCATATTGTAAACCAAAAAATATCAGCAATAGAAGCATTATCAGAGAATTGAACGTGAAATAAAAGTGTCGAAACAACACGGATCTATAGAAAATTATAGTATGTTGGTCATATAAAATGACTTGAGAGCCTGGAAAACACTATAATGGAGGGTATTTACCAGAATCTGGAAAACACTATAATGGACGGTATTTACCAGAATCTGGAAAACACTATAGTGGAGGGCGTTGTACCAGAACAACGAACACGAAGTAGATCACAAGAAGATTAATTCAAGATATCGAAACCAGCCAATGACAACAACTCTTACAGAAGCAGGAAGAACAACACAAGATATCGAAACTACACGATCACAACACTATAGAAGCAAGAAGAACAACACAAGAAATCGAAACCACACGATCACAACACTACAGAAGCAGGAAGAACAACACAAGATATCGAAATTACACGATCACAACACTACAGAAGCAGGAAGAACAACACAAGATATCGAAATTACACGATCACAACACTACAGAAGCAAGAAGAACAACACAAGATATTGAAACCACACGATCACAACAACACTTACAGAAGCCGGATGATTGACACAAGATCACCCGATCACAACAACACCTACAGAAGCAGGAAGATTGACACAAGATTGACAGGAACTTCGAAAGCATGTGATGACTACTATATACTTTCCCAGATATGCTATTTGATGAATTAATAAGTACCTCTTGAGTTGAGGTACGTTTCTCTCAACCACGGACGATAGTCCACATCACAGCATTTTAAATCACAGCTTTCTACATCAAAAACAAATGATGGAGGTAGGTGTGTGACCAACCACAACCTCAAAGATATGGTTGTAACTTAAACGTGTGTTCTCTTCACTTCTACGTATTCCATCAATTTTTCTTCTGTCCCTGTCCAATTTTCGAATTCAGTACATCTTTTTCTCTGTTTAATCATTTACCAACATCATCATCATCATTAAGTGCCGTCTCCGCAACGAAGGCTGGCTGCAACAGACCTCCAACATCTCCTGTCTCTTGTCTTGGTGGTGCAGTCTGCCAGACTGTAACCTTTCCATCTTGTGGCGTTACTCTCCTACTAGTATCCCTGCCTAGCTCTTGCTAGCTTCCCTTTGTCTTTACCCTCAAGTAAGGTCTTCAATAAGGTGTCATGTCTTTTAATGTGTCAAAAGTATTTTATTTGCCTGATCTTTATTTCTCTTAGTATTTCTTTCTTCATATTAAGTGTTTTAGCGCCTCTTTATTTGTTTTCTTCTCTTTCTGTTATGTTCTCCCAGTTCTTCTATATACTCACATCTCAAAGGCATCAATCATGTCTTCTAATTGTTTGCTTAGTGTCCATGTTTCTGAGCGATACATTAATTTACAATCACTTCTGCTTTAATAGTAATCCTTTTCTGATAAAACAATATTTTTAACATGTGTATTGTGTTCATACCTCAAAATCGCAATCTCCGTTCATTTGTCTCTTCTGTGAAATTGAAATCGAATTCTTAAATATGCGTTCTCTTCAATTCTTATACTCTTTCTTTCGCGTGCACACATTTTGGAACAAACGAAGCGTGTAGAAACAAGAACAGAAGTTGATAATGAAGTAAAAGAAACATGAAATATTTACTTAAACATTGTTTACCAACGCATACAAGTAAGGTATGCATGTGTCCTTTGTTCGGGTGGCTATTCAATCTCATCTTCTGGCAGTGTTTATTTGTTTATTTGTTCATATGGAGAGCTTGATTCATTTCCTGGAATATTAAATAAACACGAGGAGAAAGTAAATTGTGCCGTTCTATGAATTCTGTCTGTGGCATCTTGGTGAATATCTGGAACCGGAATCCGAGGAATAAATGGGAAACGTTAGCTTGTGTTGACACCGTAAGCAAACATGAGTATCTTAAACCGCCTACCTCTTATGACATTATATAGCATATCCTATTAGACAATATCTGAATTGTCCCAACCGAAAATATCTGGCGTGGTCCATTTGACAATAGCATGTTTTCTCCACAGTGTATTATGTGGCTTAAAAATCGAACATTATCTAGCTAAAGTACTGGACAATAACAGCTAGGTTTAATCAAATACCATGTATATACGTAAACATAAATAGAGGATGTCCATACTTTACGTCAACAATGGGATGAGGGAGAGGATAAATATGTGTGATAGTTGTTGACACGGGGAGGGGTGAAGTTTTGACAAAGGTTGATGTCAATGATGCTGTTTTGTTTTACATCAATTGAAATATGTTGAATATGAAATATCTATCTAAATATTTGAAACATATCATGTGTTTTTTTTAATGATAAGCTAACATGGAAGCAGCACATAAACAAAGCAACAATAAAAGCCAAGAGAAAGTTAGCTATCCTGAGAAAACTAAGTGGAACTAGATGGGGAGCCAGTGGGAATATACTCCGTAAAGTGTACCAGCAAGGCATAAGACCACACCTGGAATATGGTTCAGCTGCCTGGTGTCCTACATCAAACACCACATTACAAGACCTAGATAAAGTGCAATACCAGGCGATCAGGATAATGCTGGGAGCAATGATATCAACACCCATAGTCAAGATTTAGAAAATGGGAAGAATGCAAATACTTGGCGAACGCAGAGACCCAAAGGTGCTAATACATGCAGAAAAACTTAAGTGTATGGCAAGTCATCCAATAAAGTAAAGATTCCAAAATCTAGCAATGGGGCGACTGAAAAGAATCATCTTTATACACCAAGCTAAACGACTCCATAGACAACTTACAGACCTAACTGAAGTTGACAGCCACTTAAGGTATGTACCAGAACAAACCCATTGGAGTGAAAGGCATGGAATGCCAATATACACTCAGACCCACATGAAAGGAATAATAAGCGAGGACGAACTGAACAGTGTGTAGCGAAGGACAGTGACCCTACGTTTCCTGAACTAGGAATATCCATAAGACATATGGGTCAGAATATACACAGATGGGTCAGCACAGAAAGCAGTGAGTAATAGAGGTGCATGTATATATATATATATATATATATATATATATATATATATATATATATATATATATATATATATATATATATATATATCCACACAAGTCTAAAGACACGATCAGAACACCAACAGGTAAATTCTGAAATAATTAGGATGCAGAAATTCAGGCAATTAGGGTAGCAACAGAAAAACTGCTGAACTCCAATCCTGCCCACAGCCCATGGTATTCATGTCAGATGCAAGGTCAGTGCTTCAAGTTCTCCATATTGAAAACTCCATCTGGGATAAAGGTATTGGACATACTTAAACACGGGGTGTCCTGAATTATTGACAGTTGTTGAGAAAGGGATGGGGGGGGTTACAAAATTTACAAAATATTGTGACAATATTATTGTTATGAATTCCTATTTACAATATATATTAATGACGAACACAACGTTCTGGAAAGAATATGTCACTTGATATATATATCGTAATATGTATATATCGAATAATAAACAAGCAAACTAATATTGTTTTTAAATAACAGAAGTTGCAAGATTGGAATAATAATTCAGTTTGTAGGAATGAATGCAGCAAAGTGAATGCTGAAGTAGGATAAATATATGTATATGTATATATATATATATATATATATATATATATATGTTGAAGATAGGTGACACGTGCAAGAAAACGCGAATCTGTCTATGCCAGCTACCAGCTACCGTTTGACGAGATGCTGACCACATCACACCTAAAGTTTAAGTGACCAGAGACTAATTGCAAACATTCCTGATATTTTCACTAGACACCGCAATGTTCTGAATTAATTATAACGTTAGATTTTCATCTATTCACAGTACTTGAATCTGATACTGATGCGTACCTATGCAGTGATCAGGATTGACTACAGTCAATTTTGACAGGAAGGTTTTTGTCACAAAGGGGCAGACTTTGGTTTATGTGCTTTGCGTTAAGAAGTAGTTCGTTTTTTACTTGAATATAAATTTTAATCATTTTTGTGATTGTTATTTTATTTTTTGCTTGTCCTACATTCATTTACTGCTTTTGAGACTAAGGGGAATTGAACCAGTCCGTTCAACGGTACCAAATCGCCTAGCAACTATTGAACACGCGTTCTTCCGTACTTGTACTACTAACCGCATCTCCAAAAAAAATGCGATTTCATCAAGCCTTTCAAACCGTGCACACAAAGTCACCAGAACGGACCGATCGAGACAAGGACTATTACAACAACAACAAACATTCCGTACAGGTATTGAAATATCCTCAGTAACAACAAACATATAACATAATATCCGTATTAGTTTTTTTTTTAAATTGTCCTCTGGCTTCCTACTTATATTTACTTGTATATTCATTTACTGCATTCATTCCTAGAAACTGAATTAATATTTAATTCTTGTAACTTTTGTTATTTACAAAACAATGTTAGTATGCTTGTTTATTAGTTACTGTATAAGTTGACTCCCTATTTAAAGTGTTCGTTACCTAGTTAGTTAAGCTCACTATCTACATTTTATTTAGCTGATGATGCTATTTCTCCTTAGCTAGCGAAGATAAGCATGGCGTAAAAAGTCATTTCGGCTTGGTGTGCGTAAGTCAGCATATAACCGAGGGGTATAGTCAGGGATCGGAAAAATTCTGTTCCAGTGTGAGCAGGAAAGAAGAAGGTCATTCCATACAGAAAACTGAATTTTCCTTTTGATTTTGTCTGTTTCCATTATCTGCACTATTATACGCTTTGTAAGTTTGTTAATAACCGCAAAGATCTAGCCACGTAATACTGGACGGTCACGCGCAGTCGTTACACATGAGCTTGGGTCAATGTTGCAGTGATTGAGAAATGCCTTCAAGTAGTTCTAGAACTGTTTCTTTCCTAATCTCCATTTTACAGCTTAACTATGCAGAACTCACCATAGAACTGTGTTACTTAGATTACTCATGTCTGGTACGCGGACGACGTGACCGACCCAACGAATTTGAGAGCTGATAAATGAGCCATGTCTGCTTTATGAATTATATTAGTTTTTGGCCTATGTGACATTTCATGCCCTTCTCACATAGCACTCACTATAAACACCTATCTCAAAGCACGAAAGATGAGACTATTTAAACTATCTTACATACCTAGCATGGAAAATCAACAATTCTGCTGCGCATGTTTCTGTATAATGTATAATTCATGATAGACATTCAATAAATAACCGCCAAAAGTCGCTTGAATAGAAGGGATTTAGTATCATTGTTTTCATTTAATCAGTCACGCGATTTCGAACTTACACGCGTGAATTTGTAGCAGTGCAGTCTTTTTCTGTGATTGTGGGCTCTAAGGCTTCACTTGCGTCAGCAATACACAAGGAGATATTTTTATGAATGAATGTGGTATGCTGTAAATTGCTGTCGAATTATACTAACCTTTTTTGTATTAGGGCTGTCCATAAATTACGTCTACAGTTTTGGAAATTTTTTTATACCCCCACTTTGTCGCAACTTGACAGACATTTAGTGACCACCCCCCCCCCCCATCGTCAATTATATCAAATGTGTTTACCCTCCACCTATTTGCCCTCAAATTTTGTTTAGGTGTGAAAACTACACATATTTATTAGAATAACTGCTTCAGATTTTTGCAAAATAATTTCAATTTCTAAATATTTAATTCGAGTATATAAATGTTTTGTTGACGTCAATTTTTCTCAATTGTTTTTTTACATTGTCCTCTATAGGAGATTCCTCAATTTTTGTTTTAAGAACTAGTGTATTTATGTATTTGATTCATGAACTATTCACCTGGCCAGTTAACTTATCAAGTATTAGTTAGATAATTATTTAGTTAACTAATTATAGTCTGCAGTTGGCTTGTTTGTTAACCAAATCAATGGGGATTGAATTGTGTTAAATTCTCTTTTTGCTGATTCCAACTTTATATAGATATCTCCCAGAGCGCTGCTTATATACAGCCATCATCTTTCTCGATAACAACTACTAATTACTAACACAATTCGTGATACCACAATCAAATCATTCTAATGGATATTAAGTATTTAATATCGAAAAATTACCCTACAAATCATGTGGTCGTTAATAAGAGTTGAAGTCGTGCTTGAAACCGCATAATTCAAATTAAAATTAACAGCAATACCATAGAAAAATCTTGGGATAAATTTTCTTTTCCTATATCATATGCTACCGTGAACAAATCGTAAACATTAAATCTCCCAATTCTAGCTTGTTTATAACGTCTTACTTGTTTTCTGTGGCTTATATAGTATACGTCTTTGTTTTTCTCTTTGCGATTGACGTACTCATTTTCATGTATATTAGTCACATGTTGTGTGTGCTTGCGTGTGTGTGACTGATGTATTTATATAATTCTTATAAATTTGATATTTAAAACTATTTTTCTGCTTCCTGAAATTCAACGGATACTAATTCGATCCAGCCTAAGGAAATGGGTACCAAATCTTCTGGGAAAATAAAACAGGGATGTGTTATGCTGACTCCATCCCCCTTAGGTATGCATAGTGCGTGTCGAAATGACTGTCCTGAAACTTCTTTTAATATATCAATAACCAGTAACCGAATTAGCACGAATTTTTGCATGAATTTTCATTTTATATTACACGGTGATTTTATGATTTAAAATTATGCGGCTACTGCCATTGTCTATCTAAAAACACTGTATCTATTTGATGATTGTTTCAGTTAGAATTATTGTGTTCCTAAAGAATTTAATTTACAGTAATTTAACTATTAGGTAGCATTTTATGAACATAGCAGTGTCATCAATTTTCGTCCCAACGGTTTCCAACATTGTATCATGAAAATATGTATGAACTATGTAGCTATTAGTCTTATCACAAATTTCAGAAAGTGGATAACTAATTCTCAATAGAGTGAAAGATAAATCGAAGATCGTTTTAACAAATGAACAGGCAGAATTCATGGAAAAATAGAAGAGATATGAAAGAGTAATCAACATCAAATAATGTAAATAGTGTCACGCCATTGTAAAGGCGAATAATAAGCTTTTGGGTGGTTGAGATTGCTGTCCTATCTCATTAAGCGTCAATGTAATCTAGAAGACATGATGAACAGCAAAATATTCAGCCGTACATCTTTCTTATTTAATTGTACTTCTTATATCTGTCTTCATTCCATTTGTTATGGGGAAAAATAAACATGCCCGTAAATCTTCAGAAGTAAACATGGAGTCCCACAGAAGACGGATGAGTCGGGCCATTGCCACAAATAAAACGGCGACACAACGCATTTCCATTCTCTAGACTACATCCTGCTGGAAATCTAGAATGGATTATGGTCCTGCTACAAGAGAGATCCAGCAGGAGTTAGAGAATGAATGCCGAAGAAGAAGAAACACGGAACATCAATTTTCGTACTAATTTAAACTAAACTTCTTGGATATTTATTCAGTTTTACACATTTATAACCGTAATGTCATATAACACACAATCATTCCTAGATGTATGCCAAACATGGACAACGACAGCGCAAGACAAACGTAAACTTGTGACAGCTAAAATAGCATGTTTACGCAGAATCCTAGGAATATCTTTAAGAGACAGGATGAGGAATGAAGACATCTGACAAAAAATCGGCTCCTCCCCAATCTTAGAATACATCAAGAGACAACAGATCAAATGGTTTGCACATATCAGCAGATTAACATCAGACAGCATATCACAACACGCTATGCTACAAAGATACAGCGAAGGCAGACCTAGAGGCCGACCACGATAACGATGGACCACTGAAATAAAATAGGCGAAAACATTCCACAATATACTCAACACACAAAAGGGCCGTCTCCAGAAACTCTTCTACCCTTGACAACGAAAGGCAACAAAGGGTTTCAGCGAATAGATATGTAGTTTCATAGATGTGTGCCCAATTGATATTAAAGTTTGTATTATATCAAGTAAGATAATAATAACCACTAAACCGGTTACTGGTTATTAGAGTATGTGTGCACCATTGGAGTCATCAGCACAAACATCTAGCCAATCATTATTATCCT
This sequence comes from Meghimatium bilineatum, assembly GCA_034231615.1. NCBI lineage: Eukaryota > Metazoa > Mollusca > Gastropoda > Stylommatophora > Philomycidae > Meghimatium > Meghimatium bilineatum. The sequence continues at coordinate 93,764,885 of CM067299.1, forward strand.
CAGCCATCTCCACGACTGTAGAAAGATCACGTTCAGACAATTTCTTCCTGACATGAACTCAATATTTGTGTACTACCTCTTCTCTTTCCACCCACAACTACTGCAGGATATACTAACCCTTGAAAGTGCATGGTGTCTTGTTACATGTCCAAATCAGGAAATCTTACAATTTTCAACACTAGTGATTCCTACTGACCTGCAAGCTCGGCTATTTTGTATCAGGCAAATACATTCCTGTTATGTTCATTAATACACATATTTGTAACACTCATCAGTAGCACTTAATTTAAACGTGTGAATCCTTCTTGCTGTATATGCAGTGATCGTCAAGCTCTTTCATCCTTAATATAGAATAAATAGTACTAGTCATTTGTATAGCTTGATCTTCTCCTGTGCTCATTCTCAAACTCCTGCAGATGATTAGGTTGTAGTTCGGAAAGCGGAATTTGTTCTGTCATGGATTACAGCTTTGCTGCGATATATGCACCTTTTGGCCTGGCACATCCAACTTCCGCATAGCTTCTGGATCACAAACTATATGGAATGGGGCAGCCAATTCCAAAACATGAGCTTCTTGGTCCAATCTCAAACACAATCTTCCCATGACAAGAATACCCAATTCAAGTTTTTTTTTTAATGTACATACCAGAACAGATATCGCTGTATATCTGGGATTAGATGTATTTAAAGTGGAAACCTAATTACGCCGAGATGTAGTAGAATCATGGACATTACCAGAGACGATGCTAAAAACTTCTACAGACACCCTTAAGTCACTAACTTACTGTATGGATCACTAAGTCAACTACAGAAGACCTGCACATTTTTAAGAATGACATTGTGCTGACAAGATTAGCATTGCTCAACAGCATTTGGATAGCCACAACAATATTATACATAACTTACATGAGACATTGTGAAAGCCTGTCTGTTGCTCATCTTAACATATAACAAATGTATGATGGAACACTGAAGTTAAGAAGCAAGTTTGATGAATGCTAGTCATAATTGCTGCAATAAGTTCGATATTTTTAAACATGGGCACATATTTTGAAACGAATTATAATACCGTGTTTCCCATTACGTCTCAATGACGCGGAGAAGGGAAATTTTACATACTTCCTGCACTTATATATGATCCAAACTCAAATCAACAAAGACTCATGATGCGTAGAGGATTTAGTTCAGTGTACTCAGATTTCGCAATATGAACTCCGCCAATCAGAACGAAGCAGCACGCTTTTCTGCCGAGAGTACCACTCGTAGCACATAAGTCTATAGATAGGTCTATCCCTGGTGCTGTTTCTGAGAATCTTTTAGACTGTTCCCTTACTATCAGGATTTTGCTTTTATTGTTGTGAGGCGATTCTTTTTGCAAGTCTGTTCGCTACTTCGATTCCTGCCATATCGTTATGACCAGGGATCCATTGTATGATTGGATATGTAGAGCCATGACAGTGCGTTGCTCTTACTATGTGGATAATATCTTGATTTTCATATAGGTGTATGTTTACGTGATTCAAAAATTAACTTAGAATCTATAAAAATAACCATCTCTGATGAGTTGTTTTTTTTAAAGAGATTAAGTTGTTGGTGTTTTAACTAATGGATGCATTGATGGCCTCAGTCACTGCATCATAATTTGAGCAGTTTTCACCACAGAACTCGCATACAGATCCATCAGGCTATCGTATATGGATGTCATATCCTGCAAAACAGGTGACCTTGAAAGCCATTCCTTCAGTGTAGGTTGTGATCGCTGATGATGGGTAGCTGTTTATATTTTCTAGGGCACATGTCCTCAAGATCGTTAGTAATATTCCTTTATTGACTGTTTTATCAGTAATTCTGTTTGGATAGTTTTTTAGTGCACGTTCTCTCAAGTGGGTGGTGCGAGGTATTTGTTTTCTAGTTCTCTCTCTCTCTCTCTCTCTCTCTCTCTTGCGGTAGACGCATTTGCCATCCCCCTCTCCGGATGTATCCAGTAGAGACAGGTGTTTTAATCTTATTGTTTGTTTCCAAGTGTCTCTCAGTATTTTTTGGGATGGTCATACTTTTGTCTCTTGTACCTTTCTACCGCTTCAGTCAAGTGTTCTTTTCCATCTGATATCCAGCGGCTCTACATTTGTATATATCTCACATACTGCTGTAGGTGTTAATCTCATTTCTCCACAGATTAATCTCAGAGCCTGGTTCCACATCCTATTCGGGACAAGAGAGCAATATTGTTCACAATGGTCTGGACAGGAATGCTACAATTCATTACTGATCTCATATAGTCAAGATATGGTTGGCAGAGAGTCTGTTTATCTGCCCCCCCCCTTTCCATGTTGTATTAGCTAGTTTCTTAATGAGGTTTAGGCGTTTACCTTCTTTTCCTGTGATATTTTCTTTGGTCTTTTAGTATTATTTGTCTGTCTTATTTCACTCCAAGATATACAGGGTTTCTTCATTAGTTAATATTTCCCCACACATTTTGATGTTCACAGATCTTTCGGTTGTTTTATGACTTCGTAAGAAAATAGTGTATAGCTGTTTGTAATGAATTTTAGATACCACAATTAACAGTAAAATCAGATTGTGAAGAGAACTCTGTTGATCTTCGTATTTCTGGGCTTGTAAGGTATTGCATGTTTTTAGCTGGAACTTTTGCATTTATAAATGTCCCGTGTGCGAAGTCATGTGCCAGTTAAATGAGTGTTTTCAACGGGATGTGTGTACACAGAAAAATAGGACATTTGGGCTTTCCCTTTTTGTTTGGAAGTTAGTCAGATGTTAGCGAATATCCCTTTATACTTGTATAAGTAAGAAAATGTGTGCATGTCCCAGGGCACCTGCTGTGTGGTCCCAGGGTACCTGCTGTGTGGTCCCAGGGTACCGGATGTGTGGTCCCAGGGCACCTGCTGTGTGGTCCCAGGGTACCGGATGTGTGGTAGAAATCTAATGAAAAAATGCAAAATTATTTCAACACTTTTTCACTTTCTTTGCACATTTTTACACCTCACCCCCAAGTCAACACATTGCCAAGACTTCGGGGACCCCTCCACCTTGCTTAATATTAATTATATCCAAAACATCCACTACCACATAGAACACAGTTTTAAACAAGTGTACAAAAGAGCACACACAAAAACAACAACCCACAAACATCATATTTCCTGTGCACTTTCATCAATTTTCATCCATTCATCAATTTTTTTTTAAAAATTCACACAGTTTAATTGGTGTATAGAAAACGGTTTCCTTGACCGGAAAATGCACAGTTTAATTGGTGTATAGAAAACGGTTTCCTTGACCTGAAAATGCACAGTTTAATTGGTGTATACAAAACGGTTTCCTTGACCTGAAAATGCACAGTTTAATTGGTGTATAGAAAACGGTTTCCTTGACCTGAAAATGCACAGTTTAATTAGTGTATAGAAAACGGTTTTCTTGACCTGAAAATGCACAGTTTAATTTGTGTATAGAAAACGGTTTTCTTGACCTGAAAATGCACAGTTTATTTGGTGTATAGAAAACTTTTTTTGACGTGAACATGAACAGTTTAATTGTCGTATAGAAAACAGTGTTCTTGACGTGAAGATGAACAGTTTAATTGTCGTATAGAAAAAAGTGTTCTTGACGTGAAGATGAACAGTTTAATTGTCGTATAGAAAACAGTGTTCTTGACGTGAAGATGAACAGTTTAATTGTCGTATAGAAAACAGTGTTCTTGACGTGAAGATGAACAGTTTAATTGGTGTATAGAAATCTGTTTTCTTGGAGTGAACATACACAGTTTAATTGGTGCATAGAAAACTCTTTTCGTGACGAACATCTGTATAACAGGATTGGGGGGGGGGGGAGAAAGGAGACTTCTCAGTAGCTCTTTTTCCATTAGGAGGCAGTTGATTCCCTGGCTATGTTGCTGACAGCATATTGTTTCTAACATCAAATCAGGTGATCTATCCCAACTTTCCGATCTAACTAACTATCACAAAAACAAAAGTTCAAAAACTGATTTACAGTCATATAAACATATCCTTTACGTCAGTAGTTCGCAGTTGTCGACGCTAATTAATGATTGGTCCGACTATCCAAACAAGATCGAAAACAAAGTTAGTGGTGACATTCATAATGTAGTTTACTGTTCATAAACGTGTCGAATCAATTTGCTAGTGAATTTACACAATTTAAAAAGGGGTGTGACTTTGATATTGTTCACAGTTTATTCACTATGTCATTCCCCTGACTTGAAACGGACATCTCCTACTCCCGAAAGTAATGCTCCTAAGAAATTTTCTCTCCTGTCCAGTCTCCGTGCTTCGGTTAAGGCTGGTTGAGGATTCACGCTAGCTAACTCTGTCAATAATCTCATCCCGTCAAAATTTAACATACATTTCCTTATTTTTATTTCCTTTTAAAAGTACACTCTAAGAAAACTATAGGACATCCTACTTTAGTATTCTTCTTCTTCAATTTTTCTTTGTCCGCTTCTCAGTTTGCACAGCAGTCTGTCGCACACAGTTTAATTAATGTATAGAAAACGAATTTCTTGAGGTGAATATTTGCGTCAACTTTTGCCAAACCCTCTATCCTCTCCAAGAATTGTCAAACGTGTTCAAACAAACATATTCTCTCCCCCCCCCCTCCCATAAATGTTAACATATTTTATGAACAGCCCTATAGGTTTTTTCACGAGACCCTGAACTTTGAGCATAGTATGTCTGCGTGTTTCCAGCACTCAAATATGAAGCAAAGATGGGGTATTCTCCCTCTTCCATAGGAAATCTGCCTCATGTCAAATAACACTAAGAAAGTAGCCAAATATGGGATACACTCCTCCCACCACTTGTAACGATTTTCTCAATAAAGTATCTATACAATTAGATGAAAACTCCAGAAATACCAATAAAAAAACTTAAAAATGGCTGTTTTAGGTAACATTCCTTCTTACTGATAACGAATGTCATTGTTCGTCAACATTTTATCACCAACGTTCTCTTTTGCGACAATTTAATATTCTCAATCTCCTTTACAGCTAAAAGATATTTGTTGGCGATCCTATATGTTTTATGTTGATGATGCTATATATTTTATGCTGGTGTTCCTATATATTTTACGTTGGTGATCCCGTATATTCATGTTTGGGAACAAACATAAATAGCTCAGGAGACTGCGCTGTCTAAATCAAGAGAAGAATTACAATGAAACTTGTAAGAAAAGAATTGCATTGAAACTTACGCAAATGAAACATCATTGGCAAGTTACCAAAAGAAAAGACAAAATATTTATGACCAGAATATTCGGATTTCCAGAGGCAATATACGGTTTCAGGCGTGGACATTAAATAAAACAATAGCAAAGAGAATCGATGCGCTGAAATAAGATGCTACAGAAGAATTGTACCATAAACAGTTAAAAAGACAATTCAAGAAGTGTTAAGATCAATAAACGTCGAGGAGGGCTGGCTCCTTAGCAACATCCTAACAAGAAAGCTGTGTTTTTTTTCCTATAAAGAGACATAACAGCATGGAAAGATTGATAGCCGAAGGCAGAGTTAACAGCAACAGACGACGATGTTGCAGGGATATATCAGATTGCATGAACATGTTTCTAGCTGCGACAAGTCAACTCGCCAAGAACTGCAGAGTGTTCAGAGAACCTTGAAGGAAGATAACGTTCTCGAAAGAATATGTCACATGAGAATAAGATGCTATATATTTTATATTCGTAATGTTATATACTGTATGTTGTCGATCCTATCATTTTCATGTTGGTGATCCTAGCAATTTTATGTTGGTCATCCTATATATATGATGAAATATCGATTAAATTATTACCTTAATGTGGTAGTCCTTAAACAGTCCTGTGCCCCCCTCCACAATTTAATTTTTTTTTTAAATGGCTCTCTGGAAGACCTCTCATTAAAGTCACATGATACCACATGGACTATGTTGAGAAACACTGTTCTATACATGGATAACCATCTTCCTAAACTGAGAAAAGTGGGCAATTGTCGACAAAGATATATCTAAATGCTCTGATAATCTCATATTTATTTAAATCTAATGCATTGAACAAGATGTTTAGTCCAGATACATCGAGCCCGATTCACAGAACGTAACTCTGTAGATTCAAGTGAAAATCTTCTTGATTTTCTTCTTGAAAAATCATTTGAACTCGAGACTTCCACAAAATCATGATCTAAGTATACCAATACATCATATGGACACATCTTAAATAGCATATCAACATACCTTACATACCATATCAATACATCTTACATATAATAACTTCTAGTGTAGTTCTGCGATAACCTACATTCAAGGTATATTCCTTATGCAAGATATTAGAGCTTGTACTCTAATTTTTTTTCTTGTGTCATCATTAAATAACATAATTTTTTGGATGCTTCAGGGGCCATGTCCACGTGTGTTGTGTTAGACACACTAAACTGTACACAACATGTTCCGCCCGAGGACCTCATGCTAGAGTCATTAGCCGTACCAGTAAGCACACAAAATGATTGGTGTCTGCGAGTAGATATCATAGCACTATGTTATTATAGATTATGCTGTATCACGTAACCAATCATGTTATTTATTTTAATTATGTAGCTGTTTTAAACAATGGTTTACATATTTTGAACAGATGTCGCAATCGTTTTCTAAGGCTACAGTTGCTTGGGTTCTTTTTCCCAATTCCTTATGATTTAAATATCTACACTTGCTCAACCATTTATAACGTCAGCGACGCGTCTATTTCTTTTGTCCAATGATTAGATTTCCTAAAGACATGTTCTATCCATCTTAATTATCTCATTGTTCGTCAAATGTATTGGCTGTAGTATGATATTTGCCGGCAAGTTGGTATTGGTTACCATTTTTGCCTAATGCTTCCACAGAGTTATTTCTTGAAGATTAACTTTAATGTACACAACTTATAACTAAGTAAAGTAACAAATGATAATCAATCATGTAGATTTTTTAAGATGAAGGAATATTTCGCAATAGAAACAAATAGCAGAAAGAATAGATTGAGAGCTGCTAGAAAGAAACACGAAGGGGAAACACAATGAAACGGGAGAAGAGAATTCATGTATAGTTAGGTGGTAATTTGAAACGGAATATATGTCAAAGAGAAACATCAACAAAATGAAATTGAGAAGAAGGCAATAATAAATAAGGAACTCATAATTATTGTAAAAGAAGTAGCAACAAAGGACTCAAGCAAGAGAATTTAGAAGAAAAAGTCAAATTTAAAAAAAACTAAATTCTATTACTCGTAGAAAAATGAAAAAAATTGTGCTCGTAAAATTGTCTTCATTCTAGTCCTTACAGCCATAAGAGATGGAAGTCAGAGAAGTGTCACCCGACACAGGCATTAGCTCATCACTTCCAGACAAACACCATTATCTGCGTTTGCATAACAAATTGGCGAGAAGTTAAATCATGACACCCTCTATGACGAGAAATTCAAGAACGAGTTACAGTCGCTAGGTTTCCTACAACTAATTTGAATATGAGATTAAGGCAACACAAATAACTGTGCTCAGGTGCAATAATAATGGATTTCACTTGGCAGATGTCCATTTTTCGTCTATTTTTGTCCTTTTTGTTGTTTCTTATGTTTTCTAGATGTTCAGAAATATGTCTTTTTCCCATTCACAGACTCTTAAAAACGTGATGAAACTGTAGGATTGAGTCAGAAACGCGGTTTAACACCCAAATATCTGAGCAAAAACAGTTGAATCTTGTGGTTCTCGTTTCTAAATTATTCAGTGCCCATTTTGTCTTGGCAGACATGAAAGAAATCAATGGCATTACTGTTTTTTTTAATAGCTTGTGTAGAACACAATCAATATGACAATATAAACATAGAGATTGTCCCTTATCATATTATTCCGTATTATTTTTTAATCATATGTACTATCGCAATATTTACACGCACTATAATCTAATTTTATCAAAAATATAAGGTTGCACAAAGACAAAAGCCAACGCACACTAATATAACTAAAATAGACTTATGTTTAGGTTGAAAAGATCGTGATTTGGAATACACAGGCTTTAAGGCACAGTACAGGTAGATGAAACCATATGTTTAATTATTTTCCTTGACTATTTTTGTACATTTCATTTTCAGCATTTAATAATTTAAATATTTATTCATTTAGGGTTGGGGTTAGGGTTAGTTATGTAAATCACAACTATCCTAATCATAATCCAAACCCTAAATTAATAAATATTTAAATTATTTAAGGAGGAACATGACATTTACAAATATGGACAAGGGAAATAATTAAATATGTGGTGTCATCTAATTGTACTGTACCGGCTTTAATCTCCTAGTTAATAAACACTTAATGCTTCTTCATGTTACAACAGTACCAATGGTACATGAAGACACATATTTTGAGAACCCCTTGCCAATACAGCAGTGTTAATTGTATTGACCCTAGCCTGATTTACCAAAGAAAGAGTGCGTTATATGAAACGCAACAACATTGGCATAAAGATCAAAATGTAAATTCAAATACAGAAAAGTAAGCACAATTAAGTCATATTTATGTGGCTCAGGATCCCCGGTAGTGTAGTAACAAATTACGCCTCCATGGACAACGATACCTGGGTTCGAGCTCATTAATCACCCCCCCCCCCTTCCTCTCTATCTGAAGAATACAAAGCATTCGCTGTAGTTGACCTCATGTCTATAGATATAAGGATATGCTACGTTATTTACGAAGTCACGAAAGAGTTGGCATCAAACACAACCATGTTGGGAGTTTCGTACAGTATTTACAGGTTCTAGCTCTACTAACGTTAAGTGGCCCTGTGATGTTAAAACAAGTTTAATATGTTTTAATCAGGAAGGCTCGAAATGCATTATTACCGTAAACAAAGGAGCAAAACTTATCATGTCATCACAGACCCCGATCCCTTAGCATATTCTTGTATCTAGAGATGCATGCTTGATCCAACAACTTGGATATTGGTAATATGATACATGGTCATGCTCTACGTACAAATTATATCATCCTCCTAGACCTTTTTATTCCTCTTACTCTTGTACCAGTCTACATCATATTCGCTACCAGAACGCAGCTCAGAGAACATGATACATTGTGGCATGGTATACCGAATATTTTGTATCTTCTTCTTCTTCTGCGTTCGTGCTCAAACTCCTGCAGATTAGCAGGATGTAGTCCGGAGAACGGAATGGTTTGTGTCATGGTTTACAGCATTGCTGCGATGTCTGCTCCTTTCGGCCTGACACATCCGACTTCAGCATGGCTTTGGGTCACTGACCCTATATGTGATGGGACAGCCAACTCCATTCCATTACCTCCTTAATCGCCTTTTACGACATGCGCGGAAGGTAAACAGTGTTGTTATTCTTTGCTCCCCTTTCGGGCCCTGACAACACACGGGCGATATTTTGTGTGATTACAGCGCTTTTTTAAATAGCATATCCAAATTAGCATGATCATAGACTTGATTCTATAAGGCAAAAAAATAATATGGACAGCCCCGCTGAATATATCCGGTAGACTCTTTAGGTCTGTGGCTCTGTAGGTAGTGCAATGCCTATACGATCGGATAGTACAGCTTAAAGTTTCCAACTAAACTCGAACAACTTTTAGGCCGCCAATGTTTCTTTAATCGAGCTAGCCTAAAGTGATCGACATTGATATCACCAAACATATGCACAGATATTCTCGAAAATTAAAGGCGGCAGACGCGATGCTGAAAATGTTATATCAGGGGATTAGGTTCGGGTCGAATACGTCAATCTTGCGCGAGATGATCCGCTGCCAGTATCACGTAATTAAACGCATTGTCTTTGAGCGTGCTTATAGGATCTTGGTTTTGCTTTGTTAACCCTGGGAATCACACACAGCAGCAATATGAAACTCTGTGCACCCCGCACTAGAGCCTAATATATGTTGCATTTAAGTTATATTCCTTTCTGTGTTAATGGTGTGTTCCATTGCATATTTATATATTGCTGAATAATGCTGGTATATACATTATTAAAATAATGCTGAGACTCTCAAAAAGCACACAGGTCTTGTCTAACCATACATACGTAAAGTCTGATAGTCGACGAATTTACGCGTATGAGGCTACGATAGTTTATCGGCCCATCGGGTAATGTAGACAAATACTAGCAACGCGGTGTGGACCGCATCAGATATGGTGAGACACGTAAATAACCATCGTCGTCCACTGCATCGTACTTCACTTCCAGTCGTCTTGATTCGTCTTGCCACTGGTTTCAAATGAGGTCCAACAGGAGAGTGAGGTCGATGCTTTGCACAGCTCCTCCTCACTTTAATCAAAATCAAAATGCAAGTCATTTTTACATCCTCGAAATTTTTAATCCGCCTATAGTGGTCATTAAATGTATGAACTGTCCAAGAACATTTACAGATCGAATAGGACATCTACGAACTATGAATGGCCCAAAATTCTAACTGAATTTTCAAAAGTGGATGTAAACATGGTCATCACCACTTGTGATGGACGAACATACAATTTTATATTATATTCATACTATATTTACCTAAATTCCATCCACTGTATATTCCCAACTCTCATCCACTGTATACAAATCGCCTAGCAACAATTGCACACGCGTTTTTCAGTACTTGACTAACCGCATCTCCAAAAAAGATGCGATTTCATCAAGCCATTCAAATCGTGCACACAAAGTCACCCGAACGGACCAATCGAGACAAGGACTATTACAACATCAACAAACATCCCGTACAGGTATTGAAATATCCTCAGTAACAACAAACACATAACATAATATCCGTATTAGTTATACAAGGGCCGATAGGTCTTCTTGTAAACATGGATAACATATATAGACAATACAATTTTTGCTTCAAATAATTGTTTATACAAGTAAATTTTAAGTAGGAAGCCAGAGGATAATATTTTAAAAATTCTTGAGACTAACGGGAATTGAACCAGTCCGTTCTACGGCACCAAATCGCCTAGCAACAATTGCACACGCGTTTTTCAGTAATTGACTAACCGAATCTCCAAAAAAGATGCGATTTCATCAAGCCATTCAAATCGTGCACACAAAGTCACCCGAACCGACCAATCGAGACAAGGACTATTACAACAACAACAAACTTCCCGTACAGGTATTGAAATATCCTCAGTAACAACAAACACATAACATAATATCCGTATTAGTTATACAAGGGCCGATAGGTCTTCTTGTAAACATGGATAACATATATAGACAATACAATTTTTGCTTCAAATAATTGTTTATACAAGTAAATTTTAAGTAGGAAGCCAGAGGATAATATTTTAAAAATTCTTGAGACTAACGGGAATTGAACCAGTCCGTTCTACGGCACCAAATCGCCTAGCAACAATTGCACACGCGTTTTTCAGTACTTGACTAACCGCATATCCAAAAAAGATGCGATTTCATCAAGCCATTCAAATCGTGCGCATAAAGTCACCCGAACTCACAATAGTCACAAACTCACTATTGAACTCACAATAGTCCTTGTCTCGATTGGTCCGTTCGGGTGACTTTGTGTGCACGATTTGAATGGCTTGATGAAATCGCATCTTTTTTGGAGATGCGGTTAGTCAAGTACTGAAAAACGCGTGTGCAATTGTTGCTAGGCGATTTGGTGCCGTAGAACGGACTGGTTCAATTCCCGTTAGTCTCAAGAATTTTTAAAATATTATCCTCTGGCTTCCTACTTAAAATTTACTTGTATCCACTGTATACCCAACTCTCATCTAATGTATATTGTCTAATGTCTTTTCCCAGGTGGATTGTGATCCACTCTTGCCCTTAAGCGTAGGGGTGATTGGAGCTCGAGCTTGCGTTCTAAAGCCAGATGTGTTCTAAAACCTCGGCTGTGCTATGACCGTGTCTGTTCAGGATGTCCCTGGCGTTTTTTATCCATCTTTTCCGTGGTCTTCCTCTGGCTTTGTACTCTGATCTCATTTGGTTATATGCTTGTACGGGCAACTTTCGTGATGCATTCTCATAATGTGGCCAAACCACTTGATATGTTCTCTCTCTATGTAATCTGTACAAGATATTATACCTATTCTTTCCCTGATATATTCATTTCGCAATCTGTCAAGCCTGGTGACCCCGTCAGCTTTTCTCAAGCATTTCATCTCACATGTCACTATCTTTCTGTAATGTGAAGATGAGAAAGACCAGGGTTGGCACTGGTAACACAGTGTTGCTAGGAATATACTGTAGATCATTTGTCTCTTAACTTCCATCTCGATCTTGGGGTGAAGAAGTAGTGGTGACAGTTGGTAAGTTACTGCATTTGTCTTTTGGCAATGTATATACCCAACCCAAATCAATTGTGTTCGTCCTGGTCTCTTCCACTGTCTATAACAAACTCATCCAGTGTGTATACCAGTTCGTACCCACTGTATATACCCATCTCTCATCCACTATATATACCCAATTCTCATCCACTGTGTACAGCCAGTTCTCACCCACTGTATACCTAACTTCTATCCACTGTGTACAGCCAGTTCTCATCCACTGCATATATCCAACTTCTATCCATTGTTTGCACCTACTTCTCACCTACTGTATATACGCAACTCTCACCCATAGTATATACCCAACTCGCATTCACAATGTATATTCAGCGATCATCCAACGTTTATGGCACATATATCATATCCAAACTGTAAGAATGACACAGATATCGCATCCAAATTGTACAAATGACATAGGTATAATATCTAAACTGTGATATCTGTCTCAGTATTACAGTTTTACTGAGACAGATATCACAGTTAAACTGTAATAATGGCACAGATATCACAGTTAAACTGTAATAATGACACAAATATCACAGTTAAACTGAAACACTGACACAAATCATTCCATTCTATGGACTTATATCCTGTTAATCAGGACGTATGTGAGAACGAACACAATACGAAGTCGAAGGAAGGAGAAAGTAGACATTGATATACATAACATTAGAATGTAGTTACTGTGTACCTGAAATAGTTCTATTCAGTGGGTAATTCTATGAATGCACTTTATACAAGTAAGGCACATGGTTCGATTTTAACTTCAGCCAAGTGAGTATCCGGTCATTTCAGAATACAATGACAATATACATGTCGTAGACTCTGCGTAGATTGTTAGTTAAGTATTAGACTGGTTGGTTAATTTTGGACCAATGATGGAACATAGGTCAGTAATCATTTCTTTGTATGCTGACCGTCTCGTTGTAAGTTTCTGTAGTTTGTGCGTATTTATTATGACTATTTTTAATCTTTCTCAGTTGATTTTTCGATTAAAGTTTCTTTTAGGCGTGCTACTTTTATTTTTTTTCCCTCTGCTTTCATATAAGTGTTTTGTCTGGTATGTTTTCATTCATTATAAGTGCGTAGTCGAAGTAATTATATCGTCTTCGACTAATAAAACTTGACACAAATTTATTGGTTTGTTACTGCCCTCAGTGAATTCCTTCATTTTAAAATCTGACACTTTTATGTTCAATATTCATCGAATGCAATCATTTTCAAGAGTCATTAACTTGGTGTCTACTACTTCCGTGGAGATTCATATGTCAATACAGGTAGTATGAATTCAATGAACAGTGCAAATTCTGTAAATATGTTAAGGGGCTAGATCTAACAACGGATGGGTTTCTTTCTGTTGATTTTTGTAAACCATTCAATTCTGCATAGGTTCAAATAAACCTGTGCTCCATATCGGAATGGACACTTGGGAGGTGAAATAAATTATTGTTCGCTGAATAATCATGGAATAATTTTGTAATTAATATAAACCTATAGATCCGGATATTTTTATATACATAAAAAAGAACTTATTTTGGCACATGAATAATGTTATAAATTGTTTTATTTAAAATAAATCATAGTGAAATTGTTTCATGTTCCAGCTAGAGAAAAAAAATGCATATTCACATTTTTCTTACAAAATGTGAACATGTTGTAAATATCACATACATATTTCATTTTTTGGCGAAAATCTCACACGAAAATCGAAAAATTAAGACTATACTAACAATAATTTCCACTGATACCCCTACCAATTTTAAATCGCCGCAACTCATAAACTATAGCCAGTAAACACAAAATGTAAAATTTGTAAGAAAATAGATACTCTAATATTTATGAAAATGTTACTTATTTTGGTAAGCATAAAAAGTGATTTAAAAAAAAAAAAATTATGGGTGAGACTAGCTCCTAATTATTGTGAACGTCATATAATTTAAAGCTTGTTGAATGCACTTGCTACCATAGCTATGCGGGCTGATATCTCTTTGTTTGTATCAACATCGTGTGATAACTTGTGCTCGAAATAGTTCAATGTTTTAGATTTCTCTAACATACGTTCGACGTTAGACACATGCTACAGCCGAAATATTCTGGGTTAAGTGGTACGTTCTGAATAGGATGTTTTTTTCTACGATCTTGAAACCAAGATTGTGTAAAATAAATATTCAGACAGTATTAAATAACTGTTCCACATTTACCTACATTAATTCCAGAACAATGTTGTAACTGTAACTTCTTGCTTCTAAAATACACACATGCGAACATTCAGCTAAAACTACAATGAAACATTTCACTTTTTTTTTTAACACATTATATTGCACTTTAATCTGACTATATGACGTGTCCCACACATACATGTTTTCTTACTCCAACGCTGCAAGCCTTTCGGTTATGTGCAGGATGTCCAGCTTCTTCCAGTGTCATGGTCAGAAAGTATTCGATATCCTGTGTCCATCGTCGTCTTGGATTACCTTTTGTTCTCTTTCCTAGAACTTTCCTTCCTTCATGATTCACCCTTCATAAACCATTATGTCTTTTTATATCTCCAAAATATGTTATATTGAATTAGTATATGTACGTGAACTAGAGAAAAGCGGAGAAACCAAGGATTCTAGCCTTCCTAAGGAAAAGATGTTGTCACCCAACCTAATGTAATATCCCTTACATATTGCTACCATTCCCATGATGTAACTCTCTAAGAAATTTTTCTGAGTTAACTTATTCAGGACTTCCTATAAAGTCTGACTTCTTCTACTGCCAGCCGTTAATCCGCAGAAGATCTGGTGGTCTCAGTACACCATCCACTATGCAACAGCTAACGTCGACTAGATACCATGCCTATAGAATGATGGTTCCTCTTATGAAGCTCAACAAGACTTCATCTCTACAAATGGAAATTTGTTTCTCAACACATTGCATATTGATGTGAGTTGGGGGGTCATCTCAGTGATGTAAAATAATTATGTGCAGAACACCCTGCCCCCCCCCCCCCCCCCCAAGAACCTTTTTTAAAAAAACATTCGCACACGGAAACAAGATCTTGTAATTATTGAGAGTCGAAACAGATATTCAATTTAGTCCCCAAGCTTCTCTTGCTGTATAGGTTCCAATCCGGAGCATGGTTGACTGTGTGTTAATGTTTCATATTAGTTTATTTCGTGATTCATAAGTTAATATCTATCGCAGATAAGGTACTCCGGTGCAGAAACCTTTCAACAAAACAAGTATCTATTTTAATATATCCGTATTAGTAACAAACGCACAGACATGTAGAACGGAATAAGATTTATAAATACACTGTACTGCTGGATATCACATACAAACATGCATAACCGATTTTACACAACCTAAAAAAAAAGTTAACAGCCGGTACAGCTAAACATTTCGTACACTTGAAACACGAAAATATAGCAAGTGTTGAAAGAGAATTCGAAGAAGAACGATAAATGAATAAGTAAAAACAACAAACGTTGCGTGGAATTATCGAATAAAAATACATCTGAAAAACAGCAGCAATGTTGAAACTCGTTAAGAGAAGTGATTGATAAAACAAAAAAGGCCTAAACTGTGAGATATTGCATGTGAGAGAGAATAGTTGTGCAATGTAATGTTAGATTCATTGATTTACTATCAAGGGACAGCATTGCAATACTTTGCCAGATGAACAAAAATAAACTAAACCTCGTTTAGATGAGAGAATATGTAACATTGTACAAGTATTACTTACAATTAAATAAACTTTACATAAAGGAAGACATACGTAAATTTTAGTCCTATCCATATTTAAATCTCACTTAAAAGTGGACAATTCTAACAAAAACGGGAGACATAGGTCAAGTGTTAGTCTAACTCATAATTAAAACGTACTTAAAAGTGAGCACATTTTACAGAAAGGGGAACATGTAACATTTTAGAATCAACTCATCTCAATCTTAATTACTAATAACGTGAACTTTAAGGGAAACAAACATTGAATTTTATATTTAATTCATATTTCGATTTTACTTAAAATTCAATCTTGACAATCAACTAACATTTCACAACCTGTTTGTTGATTTGCCTTGTCTATAGCACACACACATTTTCGCACATCGTTCACAACCCGATAACATAAAGTACAGGAAGCTATATATTTTAATCTCCAAATGTTGCTGATGGAGAATGAAATGCTTGTGCTGTGTTTTTTCCCCACAGTAAATATTGTCCATTTAGTTCCAAGTAAAATAATATTTTCCCACACAGAAAATAGGCTATAGCTTCATAATCTGTGTCCTTGCTATGATATTTTTTAGGCAAATACTGTTTTTACAACCTTACAAAAATAAACAGCGAGAAATATTATAATATTCCCTTTCTCTTATTGAGCAAGAGCTTGCAAAGATGACTTATTTTCTTTCGGACAAATTGCTCTTTTATTAACACATTAATACTTTTTTTATAACCACAATGTTTCCCGTTTCGTATTTCACTATGTTCTTACATCAAATTTATTAAAAAGTGGTTATGAATATATAAAACAACATATTTTTTTTTAAAGTCATCACGGAAACATTCGCTCTGTCACACAATTGTTGCACAAGAGCAGTGATTTAGTGGATCTAGGTTCCCAAGCTATTATTTCTGTAATAAATATTGCTGCAGAGAAACCATAATGGCCCCACACCACAGACAAGGTGATAATAAATAAACCTTATACTGAGTAGATACTGTTATTTGATAAATAGACCATATAGTGTATATATAGTCTATTGTCTATTCCACAAGTTACGTTAGGCGTCGTGTGGAGTTACGTTTCTGTCTTTGGTCATCTTTGTTGCGCTTCCCATGGTTAGGTATAGACTCTTCGTCCAGACAATTTTTGCTCTCGTCTGACTCGCACGAGGTGGTCCACTGTCTATGAACTTGCCTCGTGTAATTTGACGTGCTGTGCCTGTGCACATTGGGTACTGAACCGTTTCTCATCCGTGAGCCTGGTTCCTTAAGGGGAAGAACTCAACAGAGGAGTTGAACCCTGGCTCTTTCGCCCTCTTAGCCGAGGTGTCGTTCACCGACATCGTGTACCCCTTGTCCAAGTTCGAGTCTCACACCACGCATTTGAGAGCAAGGCGTTCTCGAGCTGAGCGTCCTTGTCTCAATAGCACCTGAGCCCATCAGGTACTGAACCCTTTCTCTCTTCAAGTGTATTTCCGGTGTAGGAAAACCTGACAGTAGAGTTGGGCCAGGGCTAAATCGTTGTCTCTTTTGTGCCTGAGTCCATCGGGTACGGAACCCTTTCTCTCTGCAGGTGTACTTCCGGTATAGGAAAACTTGACAGTAGAGTTGGGCCAGGACTACCATCGTTGTCCCTTTCTTGCCTAAGCCCATCGGGTACAGAACCCTTTCTCTTCGCGAGCATATTTCCGGTTTAGGAAGACTCGACATTAGAGTTGGATTAGGTCTTCTTGCTTTACCAGACGCCAATGAATGGGTCTGGGTCTCTGCCTGTAAGGAACACAGGTAACTAGATGCTCGTCTCGAGCTGACGGAGCTTGTAGTTCCCCTTTCCTAGAGACTTTTCACTTTCTATTTGCAGTTCGCGCTGCCCTCTAGCGCTGTTCTGCCCTTTCATTGTATCATTGTACTCGGTATGAAATCTATTTGTCTCTCGCCATGCATCTACCTTTACGTGCATTTTACATTGGCCGCCCCTACAATGTTCGGACTGGACTGACTAGCTTCACTGTATGCCGTCAGTGTCGCTATATGTGGTGATGCTGGTGGTGTCGGAGATATTGTCTGTCTCTTGTGCAGTCAAATCTCTTTCCATCTGCTACCTCCACATTCTCGGACACGATCCCCAAATGGTTTGGCCAGAATCAGCTCGAGCTGCTGTATTTCTGTTTCCAGGGTGCACCGCGTGGAGGTACATTTGGGATCTTCGTTATCTGCTAACCCTGGGTCCGCCTAGAGCAATGCGTTCCCTTTGCACCCCAAACAAAAAGTAAAAAGTAACAATCCCTATGGATTTTCAAATAAAGTATCAAAAAGTATTTACTAAATAGTATGTAGAAACTATATATACTCGAACCAACATTGAGTTCGTTCGGAAATACCTGAACACAGATGACTGTCTCTTTAAAACTATCAATATCACAAACACAAGATAACATATTTTTGGCATATAAAAATAAGTAAATCATGGAAGAAAAAGTTCCAAAAAAGAAAACGAGAGGCTGACAAAGACTACGATGACACATGATTTCAAAGACCTTCAGAACATGATAATGGAAGAGACTGGACAGTGTGCTGCAGAACAGAGAAACTTACAGAATGGCAGTAAGGACATCGTTCTGTAAAGGACATGACACATAGATAGAAAGATATTACAACAAATTGATAATATGCCGAGTGTGTTCACCACACAGGAGCTTACTATAAACATAACAATAAAGAAACTGTTATTTTTATGATATGATATTGATAGTTCAGACATACTATTTTAATGGCAAACACCAACGTGAGATCACAGTTCACATTCTTCTAAGTTCATTATCGCACTCCTGTCCTAGTACATAATCAGGAGGGTGGAATGCCTCGTATTGTAGTTTAAAACTTTGCTACGATATCTGTACACTTCGGTTCGACTTGGGCATGTCATTTGTTTCTTAATATTAACTTTCTTCGGTTAACCAAATATTCTTAGACGCCTACTTACTGCCTGTCTGACAAGTCACTGTTACTATGCTTTGCTCCAGTTTCAAGCCCCGGCAATATTAGAGGCGGAACTATGAATCAATACTTAGGAAGAATGTTAATGAAGATGAATTTTGACATGTCTCGTTTGGTATATGATGGTGGTAAAACTTAGCACGTAGTTACTGGTCTCCGTGAATAATGTCTCCATAGATTAATCTCGATATGTCTCACTTCTGTATTTCACATGAGAATTTATTGATATTTAACGCCATTCTAGGATTAAAGAAATAATCCCCCGTCTGTTCTGAAATCATTTCACTTGGAGAAATACTCAAATAGTTTCTTGGTTATTTCACGTCCCAAGGGGCACCGTGACCGCCATGAACAGGGTTGCCATATCGACCACATAGTGGGTAAAATTCACAGCATTTGCCATTTTTAAATATTACTGACAAGTTATGTTTTTATAATTTAATGTTTTTACCATTCCTTAAACTCACTTGACACTTTTAAATATGTTCTTGTTTAAACTTACAAAATTGTAAAATGCTAGATACAAAAGCAATGCACATTTTCAATGATAGTAGTGTTTCTTTCGTAACTCTTGTCGAACCACAACTAGGAAACAGAATGCAACAGAATCGTTTTAATATAGTTAATGTAATTATTCTTTAAAATTACATTTCTACGAAATCAAGTTATTTCTATATGTTTTCAGCAGTTTTTGTACACAATTTATACGTTTTACTATTTCTTGACTATTTGTGACCGGACATTTTCTTCATAAGCTCTTCGAAATATTACAACTTCATGCTGGGTAAAGGTAAAGGTTGTTCTCATGGTAAAAGTCTGCCGTCTCTTCCTGAACTAATCCGCGGCAACTATTAGGTGGAGTAGCCAGTTCCCTTTCTTGCTATATTGCATCTTATTACGTATTGGGTACGTGTTTTGTAAATTCATCCTGGGTACATGTCTTACATTCCTTACAACTTTGTACAGTGTAAATGTATTTCAAGCTAGTACTGGAAACATTCCTTATAACTTTGTACAGTGTAAATGTATTTGAAGCAAGTACTGGAAACATTACTTATAACTTTGTACAGTGTAAATATATTTCAAGCTAGTACTGGAAACATTCATTATAACTTTGTACAGTGTAAATGTATTTCAAGCTAGTACTTGAAACATTCCTTATAACTTTGTACAGTGTAAATGTATTTCAAGCTAGTACTTGAAACATTCCTTATAACTTTGTACAGTGTAAATGTATTTCAAGCTAGTACTGGAAACATTCCTTATAACTTTGTACAGTGTACACGTCTGTCAATTTCGTACAAGGTAAATGTTTTTCAACTTCCTACAGGGCACATGTATTTTAATTTCCTACTAGTTACGAGTCTTAAATGTAAATCTCTTTAAATTTCATACAAGGTACATGTCTTTCAACTTCGTACCGGATAAATGTAATTTAACTTCGTAACAGGTTCAATTCACCTAGCAACTTGAGCCAACAAGTTGTCCGAATTCGATCAATCCGTATTTCTAAAACAAAAGATGTTATTTTAACGACGCACATTCTCAAGTCACTATAAATTTAATTGGGCCTGTCGATCGAGACACAAACAGTAACACACCAAGTGCTAAGCCGGTAGATAAAGGAGGAAGGGTTTGTGGGTTCAGACACCATCACAGTTAGAAAATCAGAAAATGAATGTTAGTGCTAGTTTGATTCTTGATTCTTGATCAGGAACCAGAGTCACTACCCAATGGGCATTTCCGTAAATTCTCTGCTTGCTATTCTAGCAATTATTTACAAGTGTATAAGCTGAGTGTTCCTGTCGATTGTTTATTGTACAATCTTCTGGTCATTCTAGTCAGTGATTATTGCTTCCATATCTCCTGTTCCATCTCTAACATTCACTGAAAATAAACTTTTCAATTATTTTTCTTTCTTTTGTTACTAATTTAGTACTGATAACTTAGATAAACGGTAAGTAATTACACCAATCTCCCTTCCCCCACTTACTAATACTTTTTTTCAAAAACTCTCACAAAATATTTCAAGAAAATGAAGAGAATACTCGCGAAAACAGGCTACAACCAATCCCGATTTTACCAGAGAAAACAGGCTACAATCAATCCCGATTTTACCAGAGAAAACAGGCTACAACCAATCCCGATTTTACCAGAGAAAACAGGCTACAACCAATCCCGATTTTACCAGAGAAAACAGGCTACAACCAATCCCGATTTTACCAGAGAAAACAGGCTACAACCAATCCCGATTTTACCAGAGTAAACAGGCTAATGAACTTTATTTATTAGGTAACCCAACCACCTTTTACCAGATAAAACAGGTTATTGGATACTTATTAGGAACCACATCCACTTTTACCAGAGAAAGCAGGCTAATGCACTAGAAGATCGCGGGAGAAAGCACATCTATGTAAATACATTGTACGGACAGCTGGAGAGGAGATAGGCACCACTAGCTAAACCATTCGCCCACTGAAATACTACAATGAATAATCATACACAGAGATTAAATAACGAAGCTCTTACACTTATGGAGAATTGTGTTATCGGCACATGGAATGTCCGCACTCTTTACGTCCTAATTTCTTCAAAATATTAATCCTGCCTAGCTTACCTTCATTGACTACTATAATTTCTAATCTATCTTTTCCTACAAATGTTGCTTTAAGACAACTATCCCAGATCAGGTCATGGAATGCTTCATGTGAACGTTGTGTCCCACCAGGCAAACATACTTTTTAACAAATTATCCTCAAAAGATCCTCAAAAAAAGGTTGTATTATTTATATGACAAAATCAGTCAGCGTATTCCTGTTTTTGACTATGACACCATGATTGTGAATAGTTTAGATGTATTCCCCGTATATGTTCCCAGATTGTCCCTATTGCTTTCTTCATAGTGTCTACATTTGCCACATTTGACCTAATGGCACCTCAATAGTGACCTGAATATTTTTGTTGTTGTTGCTGCTTTTGTTAATCTTCATGCTCCCCATTCCATTTATATGTTCTGCCATTCTCTATAAATAATGTGCTCCTTATAACTAAAACTTTATCTAAGAGTATTGTGCCCATACGCTCGTGAACATGACCTCACAAATCTAGTTTTATAATTATTTTACCCAATGACCAGTAGCCATGGAAACGTTAAAATCAATTTAAAATACTTCCAGATGGATGATTACAACTAGATATGTATCATTGTTTGCACAAATGATCCCAATTTCAAAGGATCAAAAAACTAATGTTATTGAATTGTAAAGAAACATACTAATATTGGGGGTTTATGCTGACCCAGACATTATCATACCCGTATGATGATTTGCTATGAACCCTGCTCTTTATGAAACATTAGTTGTTGTTATACTGTAAAACATAACGTGAAGGTGTATGATTATTGAGTTTTCTGATGATTATTGTTTGTTCATTATACCACTTCTGGGCAACAACTTACTTCACACACGTTTCACAAATAAATCTGGCTATCTATATTAATGCGAAATTCTTTCCTCACAAGCCACTATGAGATGGCGTAGAAATAATAAGTTATTTGGGTTTATGTTTGTAAGGCCTTAGACAACTGAGAAATCCCATTTGGGTTCGAAAACCATGTCATAAAATATGTACCAGAGTGTGTCAACCAGCAAAACAAACGATTATTACTAATTATCTATCTTACTATTTCTTATGGTTTTTTTCGTAATTATGTTTAATGAAGGCAAGATTGAGTGTGAGTATTACATCAGGTGGGTTTACCCTTATTTAACATGGATACATGTCTTACAACGTCGTTTATACTTGGTACATGCCTTACATGTTCGTACTAGATACATATCTTCTTCTACATTCGTTATCAAAATCCTGCATATCATGATAGTGTAATCCGTCCTTCATATCATTGTCTACTGTCTATCCACAGAGGATGTTATCGTAGATTTCATACTTATCGTTTAAGCGTAGGCGTTTCTGAAGGAGATGTAGTCCGCGTTCCATAGCCAGGTATGTTGCTTTGGTTAAGGTGTAGACATGTTTATTCAGAATGGCCTTGAATTTATTCTATCTACCTTTTTCTAGGTCTGTCATTGGCTCTGTATCCTGATTCCATCTTGTTATAAGCTCTTATAGGAAGTAGATCGTTCATTCTTATATGATGTCCGAACCAAGTTATCTGCTGTTTCTCCATATATTCAATACATGATGTGATACCTATGATCTTTTTGGTGTTCTCATTTTGCATTTTGTCGAGTCTGGTGACTCCAATAGCCTACCTTAGACATTCCATTTCGCAAATTTTATCTTTCTCTTACGTGTAGATGTCAGTTGCCAAGTCTGGCATTGGTAACATAGTGTTGATATAAGGATTCTCTTAATAATGTGTGTCTTTACTTCCATGTTGAATTTTGAGTACAATGGCAAAGGTGACAGCTGATATGTTTTGAAAAGCATATGGTGTAATATGAAAGGCATTTAACTTTTGACATCTTGTTTCTATCTCTCTGTAGAGTCGTCCGTCTTCTGTGTAGATACTTCCTAGGTACTTGAACTATTTGACTTATTTAATTTTTGTATTTTCTCTCTGGGTGTTTAAGTGCTCTGTTGATCTCGTTATCTGCATAATTTATGCTGTTTGTGTGTTAATCCGCATTTTTTATGTATTGTATATTCTAGTAGTAAGTTGATGTGAGTTTGCAATTTTTATTCTTCATCGTATATGATGATGTAATCGTCAACGAAAAGCAGTTAAGTTGTTCATTCTCTGTTGTTTCGTTATATATCTCATTTTGTGTTTCTTTTATAATTCTGCCTATGTAGACGTTGAATAGAATAGGCGACAGCACACATCCCTGTCTGACTCCTGCTTTGTTGTGAGATGATCTGATAATCCATTTGTTGTTCTCACCTGGCTTTGACTTTTTTGTGTATAATGATTTGATGTTATGTAGTGGTTGTTCCTTGATTCCGTATATTTCTAGCGTTTCCCATAGTATGCCTCTGTTTATTCTGTCAAACGCTATTTCTTGGTCGACAAAGATGGTGTAAACATCTGCATATCATGATGGTATCATAGGTCCTGCATATCATGATGGTGTCATACCTCCTGCATATCATGAGGGTGTCATACGTCCTGCATGTCTTGATGGTGCATTACGATGAATATCGTGCGCTATATCATGGTTTACAGGAGGTTAGCTTCGTTATATACGCTTTTGGACCTGAAACCTCCGACTAATGTATTCGTGGCTTTTTGGTTGCTTTGATCATATATGGAATAGATCGCAGCAAGCCCCCATCCCAAAAACACCTTACTAGCATCTTAAATTATGCTTGGTAAGTAATAATGTCACTAATATGTATTCCCTTTCGATGTTTACACTTAATTTGTCAGATGTTCAGCAAGTAATTAAAAAACACGATTTTGGAGTGTTTAAGTGAGACAGGTGTAGCATAAAGACAGCAAGGAAGGGAACTGGCAACCTCACCTAATAGTAGCTGCCGCTTAGCACATGAGAAGTCATCTTCATCACCGTCAGGATATTTCTGCCGTAAAACCTATATTTACCTTTATAATACAAAATGTGTACATTAAAAAGTTATAAGGACATCTTTCAAATAATTTAGAAAACGTTATTTAAAAGTCACACACAAGAAAACGTCTTATTGTTATGTAATCACTTCTTTAATCGCTTCATATTTTCCGACAGATCTAAAACGATTGCGTCATTTAACCTGCATACTAATTCTAGTGAGGAAGACCTTCAAGATTTATTTAATCCAGTAGTCACAGAAATTAAAGAGAAAGGACTCTTCCTAAATATAAAGAAAATAGAAGTAATGGTTATTTCAAAGAAACAAAATACCACATCTTGCACGATCAAAGTGAATGATATAGTATGAAAACAGATCCACCAATTCAAATTTTTAGGTACAACTATTACAGCAGAAGGAAGAAGTTCAACAGAAATAAGAAACAGAATAGGGCAGGCAAAAAAAACATTCAGAAAAATTAAAAATATATTGTGTAATATGACCTTGTCATTAGAAATGAGAGAGTTCTGCAGTGCTATAAATCTCATATGCTAACATATGGGTGAGATTCTTGGACAATAAACGAATTGGAAAGTGGAAAATTAGAGGCAGTAGAGATGTGGTTCTATAGAAGAATGCTGAGAATACCATGAACTGCCAGAAAAACTAATGTGGAGGTCAAATGCGAATCAGTAATAAAATCAGTAATATACGAAAAAGACAATCGTCATTTTTTTGCCACTTTATGAGACAGGGAGGTTTGGAGAACATAGTAACAATACACATGATTGAAGGTAACAGAGACAGAAGAAGACAACGTGATAAAATATTAAACAGTTTGACAACCTGGCACGGCAGCGAACAACAGTGAGCTTGATACATAATACTGGAGACGGAGAGCTGTGGAGAGCCACGATCGCCTACGTCAGCATGGCACCTGATGATAATGACAAATTCTAACTGAACACTTTACTCCAGCAAAAAGATATATGACCTAAAACTAAATCTATCTGAAGACTTTATTTTAGCAGGAAGATATTTCACCTACAAATTAATTCTAAGTGAACACTTTACTCAGAGCAGGAAGATATTTCTTGACAAGTCAGAAAGATGTGTAATTTTGCGTGAAATATTTTATAAAAAATAAGTATTTTCTACATGGAACAAAATGAGTAAAGTACAATAATACGACGTAAATATTATAGAATTTTGACATAATGCCTTTAAAAAACTATGCAATGACACCACATGAAAAGTTGTTTATATTAACATCATTGACATAATCAACAATAAAAAATTGAGTCGATGTATTCTTGGACCTCACATTCATTACTTCTTCTTTGATGCAAGGTATCCAATGAATGCCTGTTTTCTTCCTTTAACAATTGCAATTACTTGCATGGACAAAGATTCTGTTCTAATGATAGAGTATTCATTATTCATTGTATTTTACATGTTGAATCTTGCAACTCATATTTTGTAGTGGTTCTACGCTTCCTCCGTGTTTCTTCATTTAATAAATTAATAGTTAAACACATTCTATATGCGGCCTTGCTATTCATTTCTAAGCATCACGCAACTGGCAATATCTAAACGACACCTCACTATATGTGCAATGTTCTAAAACACGATCAAGTTCTCGTCAGTCAGGAATGTATGTTTGTCTCACTAGCAGCTGTGATCAATACGAACTTATCATGGTAGAGATGCACTGCGTCATTCAAACTGTTACACTATTCCACATTAAAACGAATTATTTTCATTCATTTTATCATTGAGCTTATTGTTTCCATCCATCAGTTACTCTGGCATCCAAGACTTACTCTAGCAACCAATTTCCATTGCACTGCGCATATTTTCGTTGTAAAGGATTGTCAATGGTGTATGCTGTATTGATTCTGTTAACGTTATCTACTATTCGTTGATGAACAACATCACATAACTGGTTAGTTAATCACCTGCTTCTTAATCCGGTGGTCAAAATAGATTTCCAATTGATAATGGATATTTTTGTTTCGCATATAAATGGTCCTGGGTTCATTCCCCAGTTAAGGCCGAAGTGTTTTCAGATCGCAACAGCTCTCGGGTCAGCCCAGCCTTAAATGGGTGTCGGATTAACCCGGTAGGTAAAGTCTGCTAGAGAGAGGAAATGGATACCGCTCACATGTAGCAGAGCCACAGAAATGTATGATCGCTAACATCTCACACCCCTATGGCGTTAATAAACGCTATGAGTTAACATTACTTTTACTCCGTAGTCCAGGCATTTTGAGAAATAGAAGAACATTTCCTATAATAAAAGATGATCGTTCTTTTTCTGATGAAACTCCAATATATACGGTCTACATTTTCTGTCACCAGCAAAAATACGACTGTAACACTGATGACACTCCAATATATACGGTCTACATTTTCTGTCACCAGCAAAAATACGACTGTAGCACTGATGAAACTCCAATATATATAATGTCTACATTTTCTGTCACCAGCAAAAATACAACTGTAACACTGATGAAACTCCAATATATATACGGTCTCCATTTTCTGTCACCAGCAAAAATACGACTGTAACACTGATGAAACTCCAATATATACGGTCTACATTTTCTGTCACCAGCAAAAATACGACTGTTACACTGATGAAACTCCAATATATACGGTCTACATTTTCTGTCACCAGCAAAAATACGACTGTTACACTGCATTGGTCATATGATTTTCAACGATGTATACACGGAATTTACTTATTATTCGTTAATAGAACGACATTATATTTTCGTTACTATTGTACCTTGTCTTACTTTTCACAGTACATAATGCATTTTAGCACAGCTATAACAGTTTTTTCCTGATAGATGCATGACCTAAAGATAAAATATAAATCTGTATCTCAACTAACACACTTTAAATTGGTTTCTTGTTAAACATTGTATTGTTTTATATGACTGGATAATTATGGCCGATATATTTTAATTTTTCCTCTCAGAGAAAAACATCTTGTTCATCATCATCATTAAGTGCCGTCTCCGCAAAGAAGTTTAGCTGCAACGTATCTCCAACATCTCCTGTCTCTTGTCTTGGTGGTGCACTCTGCTATACTTAACCTGTCCATCGTGTAATGTTACTCTCCCACTTGTATCTCTGCCTACCTCTTGCTCGCTTCCCTTTGACTTTACCCTCAAGTAAGGTCTTCAATAAGGTGTCATGTCTTTTAATGTGTCCAAAGTATTTTATTTGCCTGATCTTTTTTTTTTCTTAAATCTTGTTCATATCATGATATAAAACCATAGCTTTCGTGGACACCTATTATATGTATCATTATTGTCTATGTCGGAATCGGCCATTGTGACAAATAAAAAAAGGCAACACAGAGAATAAGATAAATCCTTCTATAAGATAGATACAGTTAGAATTCTATAACACACGCAATAAAAATATGTCTTATCATCCAAATAGTTACCTTTCTGTGGTCCCAAAATCGAGTCAGTGCCCAATTTCCATTTTATTTACTTTCGTACCCTCCAAGAAAACGTCGTGGCTCTAAAGATGTCTATATAACCCACATTGAGAATCACTGATCTTGTCACCATATTCATTTCTATTCAATTCGTAACATATTTCCCCTCGGGTGTCCCAAAGAGAACATTATTCAAACATTCGAATTTATATTATCAACTTCAACTCCATCATAATTCATAATCAACATTGTTTCCAATTGTGTCTAAACAGCAATGCCACGAATCAACACTATGAGTTTTCTGCGCGTACTGTTCAATACAGGACTGATTTAAATATCATTTCGATCACATCATTATAAGAAATAGGAGAGGTCTTGCTGTGTCCATGGTGATTACTACTGCTCACTGTGAACATCGTCTCATAGTTTTGTTATCAGCATTTGATCCTTTCTGTGATCGAGTATGCATTGGCAATTATAATTCTCAGGAAAGCGGAGACTGAAAAAAACAAGATAGCATTCAAATTGAGGCCATTCGTATCATTCCTGATGTACAAAGAGATATCGCATTAAGGGCTATGACATTTCTGCTTAATTTCGCAACTACACATCAGTACATATAACCAAGAACAAAAACACACTGTGCGAAGCGAAGGGATAGAAGATACTAATAAGGCTGCTCAGGTTTTCGTGTCGTAGGAACGAGCGAAACACAGCCCCAACTTTGTCACTACTTTGACTACTGGCGTAGATCGAGCAGTTTCACTTAGTCCATGCACGGTCACTGATAATTTTTCGTGTTTATTTCTGGTTAGTTTTGTTTCTTGATACAACTTTCCTATTGGAAACTATTAGTTTCCTATCAACTTTGCCTGTTGTTGCATTTAATTCTAAACCTCTTCTCACATTGTGGTCAATAAATGTGTACTATGTTTGCTGATGTTAAGTAGCATTATTTGATGTAATAATAATTTTTCTAGCTGTCTGTGGAATTGTCTGCTGGTGAACTAGCTTCGTATAATTACATTGTTAATTGCCTCATGTTCTCGCGAATATTGAGCCCGGACTGATTTGAGACTGTTTCCAGCATAGAAAATGTAGGACATTACACTTAGACTAGAGTTGCTTCGTGCTATTAGAGGAGACACTGATCATCGGGAACTGGAGCAGTTTGTCCGAATGTGAGTTTTTATACACACAGTGATATGGAGAACTGTACAATTGGTTTCCTTCCAAGTGCTCTTCATCGTCATGGGATATTTGATGACAGAAAATATGTTCTCATCCATGGACACTGTTATTACTCATAAGATTCATATCTCATTATCGTGAGTGTTACCTTTAGCATTGTGTTCCGTCCTCTAAAGAAGGGTTGTTGTTTTTTTTGGGTAAAAATTATCAATCTACTACTTAGTGGCTTATGACCCTCTTCATGCCTCAACATTATCTCGCTATCTTTATATATAAGTCCAACCAGGCTTCTCATGCTTGTTTTGGGTCGACAACTATACACTTGCATGGTGATTCATACGAATCTTGCAGATAACTAGATGCATCCCCAGCTTTTACAGCCTTATCTAACTACTAGCTTTACGAATCGCATTATATCGAATGAACACATCTTGCATAGGAACAAACAGTCTGAATATGAATGTTAATGCTGTAACGAAAGCAAAATTCTAGCTGGATGCACACAATTCCTTCTTGTTCTCTTAGAACGTAAATTATTATGATCAGAAACATCGATACAGAATAACCGTTCTCCAGATCTGTGTTCATAAACTTAGACATGATCTAAAAGGCCGATTTTATTATTTCCGTTTGTCGACCCTAGTTGGTTTTGGCATGCAACTCCAAGTATATAAATGGTAAGCAACGAAATTCACAATAATCAAAAACGTAACGAATGAAGTCTTGTTTACTTTCTGTACAGAGTTTTTCTTTACTTTACTTTACTGCCGATTGTCTCGATACAGGTTGTGTGAGCGAACAGATGCTTGAGTCGTTGAAGAGTCTGAGACTGCACAGCGTAATCTACATATGTCTCTGAACATTAAGGCATCACGTACAATGAGTAAGCAGCAGACAATTTAATGAGGCTAGATATTTTTGTAGCTGGTAGAATGACGGAACTGGATGTCTTACTGAATGACAATAGAACCCTAAATAGTACAGCTTTGTCAGTCTGGTTTCCTACGCCAGGCTGTCAAGTTTAAATTGCAGTTTCAGATTGGTGTATCTCTTTTATTCTGTTTTATATGTCGACTCATTTCAGAAGTGTTGCAAGTACCAGATGACTGCTGTATTCATTGTTGATGTACGTTACAATCTCAAACAGCTGGACTGTGACTTTCACCAATAGAAGACCCACAATAATAATTCAAAAAAGCTGTTTTGTCATATTTTCAATTCTTCAAATACATTTCTTTGGCCATCGTTAGCACCTTACACAATGTATATAAATAGTAGGGGGTGTACCAGATTTCGGCTCCGGCTCCAGTAAATCCGGAATCTGGACATTTTTACAAATCCGGCTCCGGTCAAATTTTGCCGGATTTAGGCCGGATTTGTGTTACCTAGTCAGGTGAATTTTATGTACATGTTTCATGAGGTCAAGCACAGTAGCACTTCCAGTTTTCTATTTCTCGCTGATGTAAATAAGCATTTTAAGAAAAAAAAACCATTCATTTTGAATTTTAATGGTGCATTACTTCATGAGTTTGTGGGACTTGAATATTTAGAATTTTCTTTGGTCTTGCCGATAAAATAAAATGGCATCAAATCTAATTTATACAGCACCGTTTGGGATTACTTCAAGGCTAAAGACGATGATTCAGCGAAGGTAATATGTAAGTTTTGTGTCAAACAGTTTTCGCGTGGACGATCAGATCGCCCCAAAGACTTCTCAACATCATGAATGTAGACCCATTTGCGATCGATGCACAGGAAAAGCTATGACGAAATGATGGAAAAGAAAAAATCACTGGAGGCCAGTGTATTGGCGACCACATCTATGCTGAATCTAGGATCGGATTTGCACAAAGAAAGCAGCAGTACCCAGCCGTCAATTATGCAGGCATGGGACCGGGTCAAAATTTGGGACATCACAATCCCAATGCTAAACGCATTCATGCTGCCGTAGCCCGAATAATAGCCATAGATATGGAACCTTTTCAAGTTGTTGAACGACCAGGTTTCAGAGAGTTGATGCATAAAATAGAAAAAAGGTATTAATTGCCTTCACGAAAGTACTTTGCTGAACATGTCATTCCTGACATGTGTCAACGTCTGAAGGTAAAAATTGCAGCAATGATATCTGACACTGATTACATATCATTCACAACAGATACGTTGACAGCTGAACACACTACTCGGTCATTTATGGGCATCACTGTCCATTGGTTAACAAACTCCTTTGTTCACCGCAGTGTAGTCTTCCATTGTATTGCATGTGATGAACATCATACGGCCATACACGTGCTTGCACATTTTGAAATGATGCTGGATGAGTGGTCAATTGCACGTGGGAAGAGCCATATTTTAGTGAGAGACAATGCATTTAACATTTACCAAATGCTTTCGTGATGGCAGCTATTCAAGTGTTGGATGTTTTGCACACACACTACAGCTGTGTGTGCGTGATGGTCTTTTGAGTCTAAATTATGTTGCTGACAGCATCAATACTGGAAGAAAATTGGTAGGATATTTCAAACACTCTTCTTCAGCAACCAGTCGTATGCATGAACTTCAAAATGAATTAAACCTACCACAACATCAGCTTATTCAGGACGTGACAACACGATGGAACTCAACGTTTTATATGCTACCACGTCTGTTAGAACAATGGCAGACATCATTTTGTACTGTGTTGAAATTGATTCGGTAACTGGGCTAACGGCACAGCAGTGGGAAGTCACGAAGAATGTGGTAGCTACTTTGGCACTGTTTGAAGAACTCACTCCTGAAATAAGTGCAGCTCAGGCATCAATATTTGTTGTGATCCCATTAGTGAATACACTCATGGCTTTCCTCCAGAAAGAAGGTAGTGATGCCGGGATCAAAACTATGAAAGCAGCCCTGTTTGAAGCTGTTAGCAACAGATTCGTGGACATTGAATCTAACAGTATTTACACCTGTGCCACACTACTGGATCCTCGATTCAAGCTGTGCTTCTTCTCCGAACGTGGCAGAAGTGATGCACGAGCCCATCTGACGTTAGCAGCTAACTCCATTATTAATTCAACAAACATAGTCAGTGCACAGGATCCATCAGCTACTAGTAGCAGTACTAGTGTTTTGACTTCTGTGAGCTCTGCCACACAGTACGAGTCCAGCCTATGGAGCTGTTTTGACACAATTGTCGATGAAAATCCCATCGCATATCGTTCTGCAAGTGCCGAAGGCAATAGCATTAACACTGAGGTGACACAGTACCTGTCAGAGCCACTTCACACTCGACAGTCAGATCCAGTTTCATGGTGGCATGCCAATAAGCAAAGATTTCCAACTATGGCTAGACTGGCGAAGGCATTTCTTGCACCACCACCTACAAGTGTGCCATTGGAAATGCTGTTCAGTACTGCAGGAGACATTATCACTAACCACCGTAGTAGCCTTGTACCACAAAACTTCACAGCCATAATGAAGACTGACTGACTGAAATAGTGAAAGTACTGAATGAATTTATTTCAATAAATTCAATCTGTTCAATGTAATGTTGTTGTGAGTTGTAACTGAGCTGCGAATTTGCCAACTGAAAACAATGTGAAAACTAAAAACTTAAAACTAAAAATTAAAATTACTAAATTAGCATTATGTGCTAATGTATTATGTTTCATCTTGAACTTAATATTACTTATTCTAATGTAAATATGATTATTTTAAATTTAAATGATTTAATATGAGTATATGTCATCTTTGTCATGTCTATCGTAATGAACTGCAGTAATGAACAGTCGAGTGACTCCACTCACCTAAGTCAAGTGATGTAGTACATTATTCAACTGTTTTTTTTTTAAATTTGTAAATCCGGCTCCGGCGGGATCTCACTTCATAAATCCGGCCAAATCTTGCTCCGGTCGGATTAAAAAAAAATTAGTCCGGTACAGCCCTAATAAACAGTGACCAACCAAAAATACAGCAGTAGTCGAAAACGTCAAAAAATGCTTATTCCCCATAGAGGCAAACTTTTATATGTGGAGAATGGGGCTTAGTACATCCAAAAAAGGCTGAAAACTAAGATTGATTAGCCCATCCCATATATAGAGCAGGATCACAACCTTGTCAGGGCAAGCACAGAAACTGAAGTCGGAGACACCAGCCCGAGAGGCGCTTCAGCAACCATGGTATCACGTAACCCTTATATTTAACATGCTTGCACGACAAATACATTAATGGTGATACGAATTGTACGATGTGAGGAAACAAACCTACAACACAAATACATACGAAATCCAGTAGCTATGTGGTTACTACACAGACTTGTAGAGTCTCGATGTCATTGCTCGATTTCAAATCTAAATACACAAACATTTTAAGATCACACGTAGCAGAGCTGTAGATACCACATTGAAATTTGATTGGGGAGGAGGGGGGATAGTTAAAAAGAATTTCAGGATATTTATTTTTATATAAATCATTTTTGGGGGATACTTTTGCATATTTTTCTATAAATTGCGAGAATTTTGGGATTTGCTATCTTTCTTACTTTCTTCTTAGTACTAAAATGCCATTTTACATTTTCTTATTGGACATGGAGGAACACACATCCTTCAAATCTATGGGCCTGACATGGGATCCCAAGAAAGTTGACCCTACATTATGAGATTGGTACTCGATTAAATCTAGGAAAGTAGAGAATCCACTTATTGTTGATCACATGATGCCCAAGGGTGTCGCTGGTAATAGTTTTCTCATAATGTTTAAGTGGAGACTTTGTTACCGTAGTGAGACTCGATACAGCAAACAATGAAATAATTTTTAGTGGTAGCAAAAAGCAGTATATAATAGTTGGAAAAGTAATTTAACTCAAAATTATTGTAGATATTGCACAGCGAAAAGTAAAATGTATAATTTTACTATGTACACAACTTTTAAGAACTATCATAGCTTTCATGTTTAGTGAAAAATAATGTTGGTACACTTTCAAAACAACATTAAAATAACTAAAAGTTAGTTAGCAATTACATATTTGTAACTGCGACATGAATGAGTGTTGATAGTTGGATAGATGTAATAAAACTTCATAGAAAAGTATTATTGTTGACAAGTTAGCATGTGCATAGTAACTTATTACACAATTTCGAAGTTTGGTCACTTGTGGTTATGTTTAGGAACAATTTGGTAATATACAATTCCAACCTTCTGGCAACCTTGATATAAATCGATGATATATTGTTAAACGATGTTGTTTGCTTCAAATGTTACAGATTAAAAATGTGTACAGCATTGACTTCATTATATCAAGTTTCCTGATAAATATTCCGTTGATGTCAAGAAATCGGTAAAGTCGTCTGCCGAGAGTACAACTCATAATATGTAACTCTGTAGTTTCAAGCATAAATCCCCAGGGATCTCCTTGTGTCTAATGACTATCTGTCTTATTTTGATATATTCGCTCAGACGAAGATCTTAGATCAAAATGTCAACTGTTTTTGTCCGTATTTATTTTATTAGAATTGTTTTTATTTTCATTTATTACTAGTGATATGGATTTGTAAATAGGCTTAGCTGATTGTTGGATATGATATTCTCTGATTTTTCTGGTAATTTTATATATATATATATATATATATATATATATATATATATATATATATTGTTGAAAATGAGATCACAACTCTTTATTAGAGTTATTTTTATTACTCTTATGAAGGATACTCATTGATTGGACATCTTTCAATCTATCGACTGTGTCCACATGTTTATTAACTTCTAGTGGTTACTTGAATTGTACTCACTTCATGATTTGCGAGGTCATAGGTCAAAACAACATCGTTAATGATTCAGGATATAATAATTTGACCATATTATTGAATGCCTATAACAGATTGATGGTCCTCGAATAAATGCAATTGAAAATTCAATGCGCAAATATGGTTCATCTCACTACAGAACAACGATATATCATCAATGACGTTGCAGACTGGACAATCACAAATTATAGTGGCCACACAATTTAATGTCTTTAGAAGCAATATTATTCGTCTTTGGGTGCAAATTTCAACGAACTGGTTCAGTGGCAGCCCGGTCGTGCTGTGGAAGACACAGAGTCACATTATCTGCTGCAGACTGCGTCACCTTCATACGACTTCGTCACCTCAAGAATCGATATGTATATGCGTCGTCCACAATTCAATCTGTGCCAGCAGCTCGTGGAATTTCAATTCAAACGGTCAGGTATCGGCTGCGACGCTGGTCTTTCGGCTAAAAGACCTTACACAAGTTCTGTTCTTACGGATCGGCATCGTCAGAATCAACTGCAGTGGGAGAACCAGCATCGTCAATGGACCGTTCGGAAAGACTGGATACGAGTTTGGTTTAGTTAAAGTCTGAAAGTTTCTACCTGCCCAAGTTCAAACATTAATTTCGTAAAATGAAATAATGTTGATACACGTTTGAAATACAGTTGCGAATTATTTTTAACAGTGTATTCGTATATATATATATATATATATATATATATATATATAATTTTCGGTTGGTTGTAAGGTTTAAAGGCAACTTATGATTGAGATGATAAATTTTCTGAAGTTTGTCATCTTACATACTCATCTACCTTTATTACTTTCATCGCGCGGAACAGTTAAACATTGTTATCTGGTGTATGGCATGCATATTATATTTAGAAAATGCTTTCTAAATTGGCATACAGATATTCGGGAGTTAAAGTACAGATATCACGTCTTTGCTAACCCGACATGCAAATGTTTGGGTGTTTAAGTACAGATATCACGTCATTGCTAAGCCGACATGCAAATGTTTGGGTGTTTAAGTAAAGATATCAAATATTTGCTAACCCGACATGCAAATGTTTGGGTGTTTAAGTACAGATATCACGTCATTGCTAACCCGACATGCAAATGTTTGGGTGTTTAAGTACTGATATCACGTCATTGCTAACCTGACATGCAAATGTTTGGGTGGTTAAGTAAAGATATCAAATATTTGCTATTCCGACATGCAAATGTTTGGGTGTTTAAGTAAAGATATCAAATATTTGCTATTCCGACATGCAAATGTTTGGGTGGTTAAGTAAAGATATCAAATATTTGCTAACCCGACATGCAAATGTTTGGGTGGTGTTTAAGTAAAGATATCAAATATTTGCTAACATTACATGCAAATGTTTGGGTGTTTAAGTAAAGATATCAAATATTTGCTAACCCGACATGCAAATGTTTGGGTGTTTAAGTAAAGATATCAAATATTTGCTAACATGACATGCAAATGTTTGGGTGTTTAAGTAAAGATATCATGGGGTATGTCACGATGTCCATCTACTAGTACTTTGTTGCAGTTTCTCTGACAAATCTACAGTTTTTGGTACAAATGCCCGCATTTGTTATGGTAGGTATTTTTATTTTGAATCTCTTGACACTTTCCTAAAATAAATGTAATAAAATGCGTCTTTTTTCACTGTATTCGTATGTCTAATGTTTTTATCTTCATAGTTATCTGGTGCGTGTCTAATGTTTTTATCTTCATAGTTATCTTGTACTCATATGTATATGCCTAATGTTTTTAAATTTAATTCTTATCTTGTACTCGTATATATAATGTTTTTATCGTTACATTTATCTTTCGGGAGCATTGTTTTTCTTTCTTGTATTTTTATACTGATTTTGTTTATTATCACTGGTACCCTAGCAGGTTCGTAGACAGGGGATTTGAGGTGTTCAAACCCTTCCCCTCCCTTAGCAAATCAGAAAGTGGAATGGCACTTTTTACTACACCCAAAAGGAGAACATTACTACGGTCCTGTACTAAAGCATATATATATGAGTTTTGGAATGCATGTAACACGCGTGCATGGTAGAGAGAAATAGAGATAGACAGCTTATAAGCAACCCTCCTCTTTTCCGTTTTCGTATACTTCCACTTTCAATAAACGCATCTATAGATGCGTATATGCGTAAGGGAATCCAGAGAATGGTGTCCCACAGCTGTGGAGAAAGAACTGCAGGCTTTAATCAGTGAGAATACCAAAGAGGGGTATGTGATTATATACACTGATGGATCTGTGATTAGGCATGTTCGCAGTACTTGGGCCTTCACAGCCAGTGCGCATGTAAAACGATCAAGGAGGAGAGTGGTGCATTTGCGGACATTACGAGTAGTATGACCATGGAGACAATGGCAGTGACCAAGGCATTTGAGTGGCTACGCACACATAAGGTAACGCAGGTCTGTATTTTTAGTGACTTTATGAGTATGATTAAGAAGGTACAAGTGGGTCTCGTTCGCGAACAGTGGATTGAGGCCTTGAAAAAGGCGAGCTTGAAAGTGGTTACATTTATTTTCATTGCGGAAGATGTGGGCGTTCGAGGCAATGAAAAAGCGGATCAACTGTCATCATGCGCGATTGTGGCACTGGACGATGGGGCAATGGATCGCGCTGACGTTTTGAATTCCTTAAGAGATATTACACGCAAGAGTGAGACTAATGTGGATGATGATTCCTTTTCAATGGCTAGGATTAAAGATCAGGGATTGAAATGCGGTGTTGATAGAAGTGAACATTTTGGAGGGCACAGAAGAATGGTGGTCAACCAGCATAGGACCGGTACTGTCAGCAGAAGTGTAATGGCGGATACACTTAAAGAGAGATCAGAGCAACTATGGACGTGTCCAGTTTGCAGTGATGATGATCTGACGACTAACTAACTAACTAACTAGCATCTAAAGATAAAGAAATATGAAGATAAAATCATTACTTAAAGACAGTCAGAACATGAGCAGGTCGCTAAACTTATTTGCAATAGATGTCAATGATTTTACAATTAGGCACAAAAGTAGTTTAGATGTTTGTTTACTTGTTTGAATCACCGTGAACTGTGAGCCATTTCCTCTTGCTGTCTATTGATAGTGTATTAGTTCTCCAGAATTTTCTTTCGTACACTGAGAACTTCATCTCTCGGTGGTGGGCAATTCTTTTAAAAGTAGTATTCTACCAGAATGGAATCAAACTGTAATTGTATAGATAAATTATTATTCTTCTATCGTTCGATATGTGCGATAATGCATGGAAATATGGTTGTTGCGGTGTCCTTTTTATCCAAATTTCACTGTATTCAGCACCTTTACTTGCTAGAAAAGATTGTGGTCCCGCCAGAATATAATAGTGACCAGACAGTCTTTGTTTCCAGCTTCTGGTGGCTGGACTAAGCCATATCTTCTCGCAAAGCAGATAGCCTCGATGAGGTATAGAAGAATTGATATTGGGCTTCCAAAAGATGAAGGCTTCACTATATAAGCATATCATCTACTTTTCTGCTGCATGGTCACTGTTCTGACGAGCCAGCGTGAAGACTTACAACCTTGCACACGCTAAGATGGTTGAATATTTATAAACCAAGGTTACGTTCCAGCAATTTTGATAGAGCTACGTAAAATATCATGACTTTTTCGACTTTCAAACAACATCAAATTCCATAAGATGAAATTATTAGGTTGTCACACTAACTAACACATCCCTAACATAATCCGACCTACCTTCCCACGCGCGTACTTAAATGTTGTTTAATTATGTCCTTCTGGCATTAAATCCTTTTCTATGACGCACATTTTGTGATTTCTTACTTCAAAACGAAAATTGAACACATAAAAATGTGAATGACGAACAACAACATAGAGACAGGTACAATTATTATTGAACAGGTGAAAAAAAAAGTCAGATTATGCTATTTTGCCACATAAAAAAATGTGTAAACACTGTTCCGGCATTGTCAAATAATGCACTCTACCAGACAAGCAACAAATCAACGCTGATATGTTTTGTAACTTTAGAGAAATTGTATTTAAAAACAAGTAACACTTGAAGAAAAATTGAGCAAGAAAAATATAATGTAATTTCTCTTTGTTTGTTTGTTTGCTATTCCCAGTAATTCGAGCGATTTGCTTTTACTTCCTATGTGCATATAATCTGTGGTTTCTCGGAGTTTTCTTTCACACCCAGCAGACCTCAGCTTTCGGCTTAGTGTAATGCCTATTGAAGAAGGTCTGTACTCAGAGAGAGTATGTCACATACATGTAAACACAATGGATGAATATTGGGAATATCTGTACAAAAGTGACTACACAATTTTGTATTGTTGTATTTTTTTATAGCCAATCTTTGTGCTCACAAAAATTCGTGCTAAAATCGGGCGTCTAATTTAGACGTCTAATTTATAAAGTCACTTTAAAAATAAAATCGTTACCTATGAAATTTAGCTTGAGATTTAGAAAGTTACGGGCTCTATGTTATGCAATTGGTAGCAAGGGTACTCATCTGTAGAAAGATATGGAGTAAATTTTGCGAAAAGTCAAGTACAGAGAAGTAAATCCTCTATGTCGGTTAATCTTTTATTACGCTCTTTATTCATCAACTCGCGATATGGATCACCATCTTCAAGTGCCGTCTCCACAATGAATGTTGATGCAAAGGACCTCCATCACCGTCTGTATCTTGTTTTGCTAATGTAGTCAAGCAAAATGAATTAAACAGGTTACTAAAAACACTTACCTTGCCTATTAATAAAAATATATAAAAAAGTATATATAAAAAAACATACAATAAAACTAAACAGGACAATTCTCCACGTATCGGCTCAAATTGAACCTTTTTCAAGAGACAAACAACAGAAAACAACACAATAAAAACAAAATAGATGACTAGATTTTATCAAGCCCCCGTCTCCATAACGTTTTGTTTTCTGTTGTTTTCTGTTGTTTGTCTCTTGAAAAAGGTTCAATTTGAGTAGATATGTGGAGAATTGTCCTGTTTAGTTTTATTGTATGTTTTTTTATATATACTTTTTTTATATTTTTATTAATAGGCAAGGTAAGTGTTTTAAAAACCTGTTTAATTCATTTTGCTTGACTATTTGTTCATTAGGTTACTGCGGCACCATCCACTTTGTCGGACACCCTCTGACTATTTGGTTATTTATATTTGCTAATGTACTCGGCTAAACTGTTTCCTCTCCATCTCATGATGTTCTTTCTCCCACGTGCATCTTTGCCTGCCGCTTGCTGTCCACCCCTCGACTCTACCTTCAATTAAAATCTTCAACAATGTTTCATGTACTCGTATTTAATAATTTAATGTAGTACCATTTTGATCACTCAGGTGTAAACCCATGTTTGTGTTCTCAAAACTACTAATTAAACCTGGTTCTAAAACATATGTTCAATAGTGATTCATCAAACTTGGTTCCAAAACATATATTAAATAATGGTTCATCAAACCTGTTCTAAAACACATATTCAATAATGGTTTATCAAACCTGGTTCTCAAAAAAATATATTATCAATAATGGTTTATCAAACCTGGTTCTAAAACATATATTCAATAATTGCTCATCAAACCTGGTTCTAAAACATATATTCAATAATTGCTCATCAAACCTGGTTCTAAAACATATATTCAATAATTGCTCATCAAACCTGGTTCTAAAAAATATATTTAATAATGCTTCATAAAACCTGGTTCCAAAACATAGATTTAATACTTCTTCTTCTACTGTATCCATTTGTGTACAGCAAGTTACACCACATAACTGGCTGTCACAATCGTATTATATGTGCCTGTTAAACAAAACATAATTTAAACTTAGTGTATGTGTGTTTGTGTTTCTCGAGTTCTAAATTAAAGGTTGGCAGAATAGGGCTCGTCAAGCCATTTCCTCCTCCTCCCCCCCCCCACTCCAAGGTTTATTTCATATTACTATATGAACAAGTACCTAGCTGAGAAAATTAAACAAAATACTTCATATAGCCATGTTGTACAAAGAACATAATCGAGTTGTAAAAATCTATAACGAAACACCGGATGTGGAGATAGGTATATGTCTACAAATGGCTTCCTCCCATATATTTGTGTACCATCTACACAGAAAGAATAATGAGAAACATAAGAAATTATCAGGCGTATACATACATCATTATGTGCAGAATAGCGTGCATAAGGCAACCAAAGCTTTTCAATGCCAGCGACGTGATGCTACTGTGTGTAGTTTTTGCATGTTGTTGCGATCCATAGTCATACCCTCTTTAAGGAGTATTCTGC
Source organism: Meghimatium bilineatum (assembly GCA_034231615.1). Lineage (NCBI taxonomy): Eukaryota > Metazoa > Mollusca > Gastropoda > Stylommatophora > Philomycidae > Meghimatium > Meghimatium bilineatum. The sequence goes on from CM067299.1 coordinate 93,806,169, forward strand.
AAAGAGTCTCTCGTGGTGTTCCTCTTTTTTTATGCCACATGGTACCCATTTTAATACTTGGAAGTGACAGTCTGTTTTAATTCATTCTAAGTACATGTCTGATATAAGTCAATCATCTATTATTAGCCCATATATCATTTTAAAATAAGCGTAGGTGATTCCAGAATGTATATATGCATACGGCACAGTACTTTCAACAACTAGCATGAAATATCTGAAAAAAACTGATCTATAAAACAACACGCGCAAACACTCAGTGCATTGCAGGACCTGCACTTAAATGCAAAACAAACAAAAAAACTCACAATAAAGATTTCATCACTTGTGAATAATTTGGTGCAAACATAAATAGTTTAGGGGGTTGTGCTGTAGAAGAATTGCATCGAGAGAAGATTGAAATACATAAGTGAAAATTAGCACAGGTGAAAAATTGTATAATGTACCAGCTGTAAAGATAAATTACAGCTGATTTGAGCAAGTCTATTTCCAGTTAAATTTACGACTCTAACACTAAATTAACCAGTTCCATAAATTGTTGCCTTCGAAATGAATTTCTACAGGATTTTCAAAATATGAAAAGAAAAAAAAATAATTCAAGAAGTAATAAGAATAATAAATGTTGCTGATGTAAGTCTCATAAGGAACATTTTTGACAAGAAAGTTGAGATATCTTTTGCCCACATAGAGATCTACAACAGCTTCGAAACATTAATAATAGAACATTTGGTTGATGTCAGCAGGCGTAAGGGTTCCTCAAGACGACGACGGGCAAGAAATAACTCAGATCGTGTAAACATGCCTTTGGCTGCGGGAAGATCAACTAGTCGAGAATAGTGAGAAACTAATGACATCCATAAAGATGACTATGTTCTGGAAATAATACTCCACCCGAATACATAAATTGAACTCTACTATGTCAGCTTTTTTTCAATTAAATCGTTATACCATAAACTGCAATATTGTAATTTTCTGTCTATTACAATAGGATACCTGTTATCTATGCAACTTTCGTTATATTATAATATTATATCTGTTATCTCAAAAGGTCATGGGTTCGAATCTGGCTCGTGACGTGTATTTTTTAACAATGTGGGTTTTTTCGAAAATCCCTGTGGATTATCACTTAAAGCTAGGAAGTCACGTGCTATTAGTGGTACTCTCGGCAAGTGGCGTGCCGCTTCTCTGAGTGTTCCACTGTGGGAAACCGATTACAAGTGAAGTAAATCCTCTACGACTTTAGAAACCTTTTTGTATATTGGAACTGGAATACTGAGTTTATTGTATCATTTTATATTCATATCAAATTTCTCATAGATCCGGTAATACTTTAGCTAACAACCGGGCACTCTTGACAGAAGCTGATAGGATCTCTATCGCAAAAATGAGAGTTGATATATCCATATGTATGTGAAAGATTGATAGTCAACTGTGCGTGAGAACTGAATATGTGCAAAGTGTGTACAGGACTAATTTCGTTGCATCGGTTTCTATATGTTCTATTTCCATCTCAACAGAGCAGCATACCGCCTGCCTAGAGTATTGCTCATAACAACGTATTTTCAAGAAATAATCTAAGAAATCTCCGAATAACATTCACTTGAAAACACATGGTCATGATCCGGTATCCAACATTAGCCTCTTGGGCAACAGTTAATTGTTATATCAACAGCATGACACTTCGGACACGTCCAAATGTGCTTCGATCTCATATTCAGTGTGTCCTTCAGCATGTGGTAAGTGACTGCTTCGATCTCATATTCAGTGTGTCCTTCAGCATGTGGTAAGTAACTGCTTCGATCTCATATTCGGTGTGTCCTTCAGCATGTGGTAAGTGACTTAACCAGTTCTGTGTTTATTAATAACTCTTCTTTTTATTCCTATATGCCGCTCGTTTCTTGCAACGTCACATTAACACTACCAGTCCCTGTATTCTAGCAGTAGACACTGGAGAAGAAACACACCCCCATATCTTCCAACTGGTCCAACTCTTTATTTGCATTCAAAGTATCAGCACGACACATTGAACTGTATTAGTCATTGTAGCAACGCTGGAAAGTATATCTACTCTTTCATTTTGATTAACACTTATGTGTCCATTTAGAAACATAAAGGTAGCTCTTCAGTATCGCGTTCTTCATCGGCTGCAGCCACCTGGCGTAGATAGCCCGACTAAATCGTTCGATACATACTCATAGAATATGTCAGAAAACAGACACTCATTGTACCTAAAGACTAGTCATGTCACTGCCCAAGTCATTGCCATCACATCCATACTCATACTACTAGTAGCTGTATAGAAAGCACTACTTTCTTCCCTAATATATTTCCCACTGCATTGAGCAGTGAATCTCCGAGCAATTCGAACTTGAGTATACGAGCATTTAGTACGTACCGAACCATAGATACATCAGTGCAGATCGGTTAATCCCGAACCTTTTTTTTTTGTCCCGTAGATATCTTGTCGATTTGTTTTCCATAGATCTCCAGCCTGCATAGTATTGGATTTTCCTAAATATATGAACTTCAAATGTGTTTTTTTACAGCTGCCACAGTGCTGCTCACTTTGATCGGGTGTTTTGTAGAGTGGGCAATTGTAAAATAAGCAGAACATTTACAATTTTTAGTCATATCTTTATTTTTAATAGTACATCTTGTGCACCTCCCATTTTTGTTCTCGCAGACATTGACCCCCTGCAAGCCGATATAGACAATTCAGGGTCAATATAGACCACTTTCGGAACTTATGACAAAGACAATATTTTTTCTATCTGCGCAATTTTCACTGATTAGATCCTAGACTTCTGAATCTTTATGCACTGAAATGTCATTGTCCCGTTTCATGGAAAGTATAATTACCACTTCAATGAAAGTTGTAAACTTAATAGGCTTACTGTCCCACTCTTCTCACTCACAAGGTTAATATCGTTACCACAGCGCAACACAGATTGCCATCTGAGAGAACATCATCAGCATATGGTTAGCAAAACCAGCTTACTCTCTGTAAAAACATCGCACATCAGTATGTGGTTACAATGTGAAACTTCAATATTGTATTAACATTTGTGGAATAATTGTATCATATGAAATCATAAACAGGTGCACAATCTTTGAAATGTTGAATTCCGTTTTTATTTTTATGAAACAGCTGCTAAAATGATCTGCTATTTATATTTGTAAACGTTATAACAACGCTGAAGAAACCTAGAAAGATGTATGGCAGCTGTACTTGCATATGTTCACTGTGTGTGTTACAAATACTCGCAGTGAGTTATTAGAGAACTAGACTAACAATCAAGATCAACACTTCTGTGTGTTTATTAATAGACTAACTAATAATCAAGATCAACATTTTTGTGTGTTTATTAATAGACTAACTAACAATCAAGATCAACATTTCTGTGTGTTTATTAATAGACTAACTAACAATCAAGATCAACATTTTTGTGTGTTTATTAATAGACTAACTAACAATCAAGATCAACATTTCTGTGTGTTTATTAATAGACTAACTAACAATCAAGATCAACATTTTTGTGTGTTTATTAATAGACTAACTAACAATCAAGATCAACACTTCTGTGTGTTTATTAATAGACTAACTAACAATCAAGATCAACATTTCTGTGTGTTTATTAATAGACTAACTAACAATCAAGATCAACATTTCTGTGTGTTTATTAATAGACTAACTAACAATCAAGATCAACACTTCTGTGTGTTTATTAATAGACTAACTAACAATCACGATCAACATTTCTGTGTGTTTATTAATAAACTAACTAACAATCAAGATCAACATTTCTGTGTGTTTATTCTAATGTGGATTACTGACTCGTATAGTTGTTTACAAAATAGTATTCTTATTCTACATTCTTTCTTACAAGAATTCTTCTATCTCGATGGCAAGATGATTGCAACACTCTATATGGAGCAAAACACCAGCTCACAACCATATGAGTGTATCATACAATGAATTTGGACAAAGGTCATGAATCCATTGATTCATAAACAGCAATAACACAACGAACTAACCAAACGGGATAGCAATAGACACATAGAAAATATTTAGAAAAATGTTGCTTCGGATTTTAATGACAAATATTTTTAAACACAACATCGATTTTGCTATAGTGCGTTCATCAATAGGTGATCACCTATATTGTCTACTATCTCTGTAATTACTAAGCGTATTGGCATCATATTTTGCATGAGTGTATTATTTCATAACCACATTAAAGATGTATAATTAATTATTATCTAGACTAAACGGATTTATCGTAGCAGTCGCTATGAATGTCGTTTTTAAGGTAGCTTTACTTGTTTATTGATAGTCATACAAGTAGACGGAGTTACGGTAAAAAAATGACCATATATTCTGTCAATGAGGTCATTTCTGAGGTCAATTCTGTTGGTCTTATTTTTTTTTAATTTTTTTTTCTCCGGCTGTTCATTTTCTGTTAGGCAAAGTATAAATATACATGCCACTTAAAAACACGATACAATAAGAAGACATCATCCGTGATTTAATAATTTTGCTGTGAAATGACATTCTTGTGCATCTTGTCTTTTCTTGTTTTGGCAAGACAAGATGCGCATAAAATTCATTTTATGCATCAAATAGCTCAATCATGGAAAGGACATTATTTTTTGCATGAGTACGACATTAAGTAAACGTTTTGTTTTAGAGATTTTATAGTCATATCTTAAAATAATAGCTAACCTCTACTCTCTTCAAAGGTGTATATCATACTCGACGTGTTTTTATTGTGGTGTCTTCAACATTTCATGTTTTCGCAATTATTTAATAGCGTATTTCTATTACAATGGAAATTTACAAGCAACATTTCCAACTAAACTTATAACCATGTCTTTGAAAGTTAGCTTCGTTACACTGAAAAGTATAGTTATTAGATTGTACAAACATTTTTAACAAGAGGCCCGACGTCATATACTCTATTTCATAGTATCTCTAAGCTATCAAAAAGAACACAATATGCCATGGGTATAAAAATGCACAACACTATCAAGGTGGCTACGAGAAGATAACCACAATTTTACAAAACCAAAAGAAACGAGAGAAAGAAAAAATGTTGTAGATAACTTCGATGAGGAAATTATTAAAAGAGCAATGTATAGACTTTTGGATTACAAAGCAGCATTGACACTAAAGAAATTGAAAATGTATCTAGAACATAACAATGACATTCACATTGCGAAAACTAAATTATGGAAATCTGTAAGGGGTGCTGAATTTACATTTAGAAAATGTACATGTGGCAGAAGCATCATTTGTGAGAAACGTCATTTAGTAACTATCAAATGTTTTTGAAAAAATAATTTGAGAAAAAACCGGGAGATGCGTAAAGAAACTTATATTAAATATAGAGCTGAAATATGATTAACTCTTACCACACTAATAAAGAGGAATGGCAATCTTGCAGATGAAATTATTAAGAGATGTGTGCCGAGCAGCAAAGGTTTAAGATTAATAATGGCACATACAAATAGCAGACATAATGGTCTTTTTAAGAATGGTGAACTCATTTTCATTTCCAAATCTACGGATAATCGAGACCACAATGCTGAGATGAATGGTCATATATTTAGAGAGTGGATAGACTTCCATCATTAGATAGACCCTTCTGTCTGGTTATGGACAACGCTTCCTACCACACTGTTATTGTATGTGAAGATAAGATTTCTACATCCTCATCTATTAAAGAAGAAATGAAAAATATGGCTAGAAAAACATATTCCATTTACTGAATTACACTTTAAAAACAGAGTTACTGCTGTTAATAAAGAATACACACAGAGCAAAGACTTTCCACATTGATAACATTATATATCAACATGGACATAGATGTGTAAGATTACCACCGTATCATTCACATTTAATTCCAATATAATTTGTTTTGGCTAAAATTAAGGGAGCAGTGGCAAAGGAAAATAAAACATGCAAACTTAATGATATTCAGAAAATTGCAAATAATATGCTCTCCACCATTGACAAAGAATTAAGGATAAAATTTGCAGAACTTAATTGAAAGTGGAAGAAGAATATTGACATAAATATGTGTTAAGCTTCATGTAACCAACTACAATTATCGATCTTTACGATTCTTCGTATTATGCATATATGATTACATTTTCTATATATTTAAAAAAATGTTTGTTAATAGAACAAATATAAAGTATATTTTTTAATTGAAAAATAATAAGAGTTCAAAACAAGGACAGGAGAAGACCGAAAAAAATAAGTATTTAGATAACATTAATATAATAGTGAACATATACAAATAACACAGCTGAAGTGACATACCTATCATTGTAAAGACCTATGAGATATTGATATATAATATATACCCTTGCTAAACAGCAATACCATATTTAAATCGTTAAACGTAAAAGGTGTGATTTTTTCATTTGATAAGAAATGAAGTTTTCTCTAAAACAATCACGCAGAACAAAGTAGAAGGTGTACGGGAAAGAGGTGGCCAACATAAGGGCTAAACTAATAATATATAAAGGCTGGCAACTTTTGAATTTCTCCGCATTGTGGCATGAACTCAGAAAATGTTTTGGTCGAAGATTCCAGAATGACAAGACTAGTACTTATAATGTTCATGCTAGGACGAAGATGACGATGAATATGGTAAGTACAATTTATGCACAAAAATGTAAATTATACTACAATTTCATAAATGTTTAACTGTTAACTGTATTTATTATCGTTGCATATAATCTCAATACAATGAAAGAAAAATATTACATTATAAATTCTTCACTCTTATCCATGTTAGACCAAATGAACGATACACCTATATCAGAAAATACTGTAAAATTTATTTTGACATAAAATAAAAGCATTGCTAGCATAAAAAAGCCCTTATCATTCGTAGCGACTTTTGTGATAAATCCGTTCAGTCTAGATAATAATTAATAATAAATCTATAATGTAGTTATGACATAATACACTCATACAAAATATTAAGCCCAAACGTTCAGTAATTACGGAGATAATAAACAATATCGGTGATTAGCCATTGAAAACGTCTTAGTTGGTAAATGTAACTGTTCCTACTTTGTTGATGCTGGATATGAAGATCTACTGTATCACTGGCATGCGCTTTCTTGTTGAACATACTTTCCTGACCAGTATAAGTGATGATGTAAAGAAATGTATCTTAATTTGTACTGTATTTTCTCATCTGTACAACGTACAGCAAACAACATGACAGCAAACTTTGTACCAAAAGTAACGTCACGCACTTCTTTTTCTTCTTCGTCTGCAATTATTTGTCCCAACATTTTCTAGACATCCATATTATCCACTTCTCGTACCGACAGAGAGTGTTGCTAGCGCAAAGACACGATTTAGTGCCTAGATGCCCTCTATCATTCACTCTTCATAGCGACAACAAGTGTTTCCAATATACAAACTATAATAGTGTTCACTATATTCCACTTCTCGAAATATCCCCCAGTGTTTCCAGCACGCAGAGTAGAATCCCTCCAGTGTTTCCAGCACGCAGAGTAGAATCCCTCCAGTGTTTCCAGCACGCAGAGTAGAATCCCTCCAGTGTTTCCAGCACGCAGAGTAGAATCCCTACAGTGTTTCCAGCACGCAGAGTAGAATCCCCCCAGTGTTTCCAGCACGCAGAGTAGAATCCCCCCTCAAAGTGTTTCCAGCACGCAGAGTAGAATGTCTCCAGTGTTTCCAGCACGCAGAGTAGAATCCCTCCAGTGTTTCCAGCACGCAGAGTAGAATCCCTCCAGTGTTTCCAGCACGCAGAGTAGAATCCCTCCAGTGTTTCCAGCACGCAGAGTAGAATCCCTCCAGTGTTTCCAGCACGCAGAGTAGAATCCCTCCAGTGTTTCCAGCACGCAGAGTAGAATCCTTGTTATAATGTATTCGATCAATGTATCACTTCTATCAAGTGTACGAAAATATTGGCAGCATACAATCTAGTATGTTTAAATTAAACATGTGAATCACCATTATGTACCATCTCCGCATCGACTATATATTGCAAAGAACATCCATCATCATCTATTGCTTTCCTGGGTGGTAAATATGTGATATATTAGAAATAAATATAAGCATCTAATTATGATAAAATGTATTTCTTTTTAGATTATCCAGTCTATAGCCCAAAAGTCAAAGTTATCATATAAACTTTTTTTATATCATAAATGTTGTATTTATACCTTACTGATGTGTAAATCATATGAGCACGTTTTCTCAATATCTTTATTGACTTTCTGAAGATCAGAGGAATTCTGAGCTTCTGATATGACTGCTTGTTTTTCAAAAGTGTTCGATATAAACATCAGTAGAATTTACATTTTATTTCAGCACATAATGTCTCTTTTTCCGTGATTTCCACATTCTACGATAAAATATTAATTTAATTTCTTGGCAACTATGTGTTTAATATTTTTTTTTAATTTAAGTTTACTTCAATTTCTCTTCATTATCATTCTTGGCAACCATTTCTTGTACACAAACTAATGTCAGAGGTTTGCTAAAATTATATTTGCTGACTGTGTCATATACAAAAATAAATACGCATGTGGTTGCGTCTGTGGGTTTCACCAATGGCCCACTAGACATACCACCCATGCAACAGAAAACCTTAGTGGATGAAATGCCGTTATATTGATGTTATCTTCTTAGAGAAATTTCATGGCATGCCATCTATACAATTATGCTTTTATTTTGTTATTGAATTGTGTTTCATGTTTACCTGAATATATATGAATGCACCCTCTGTTGTTGGGAGGGAGCCAGAGATGTACACAGACTTCCCAGAAATCCACAGACTTCCCAGCAATATAATGCCATTTAATGGCATTGGGTCAAAGGTCATGAGCGCCCATGGACCGCTGGATAAGCAACGAACCAACCAACCACAAAAATAAATACTTATAATTTTCACATCCAAGTGTAGTTTTTTTCATGGACATTCAACTTCAATTACATTGTTGGTATTCTTTGATATACGGAGATGTTCATGTTTCTTGAATGTCATCACTCATATATAGCACAAGCTTCACAACACGCCTTCAGCTAGTGGTGTGCAGTGATTTTTATCAGTTTTTAGTATGCAATTTTTATTATACTCCATAGGGTTAACAAAATCCAAATATTCTGGCATATTTATGACACGATTAAATAAATGAAACCTCCATGATTTTGTTGAAATGATTAGGAAAATGAAACCTGTATTATTTTGGTGACATGATTAGAAAAATGAAGCCTCTATTATTTTGGTAATATCTTCTTCTTCTTCTTTCTGTCCTCATGTAACTTTCGGTGTTGAGGGGAGAGTGAGTGTACGGTCTTTTGCCCTTCTATTTGCCTCCTCTGCTGTTATATTTCCGAGTGTCTTTAATACACTATCTATCCACCTTTTACGAGGGCGTCCAATAGGTCTCCTGTTTTCGTATCGTTTGTTAAGTGTTTTTTTATTATACTTTGCTCTTTCTGTCTGGTTATGTGGCCGTACCATTTAACTTGTTGTTTCTGTATGTATTCTATTGTTGGCTTGATCCCTAATTGTTTCCTTAGTGCTTCATTCCTGATTTTGTCTCTCAAGCTAACTCCAATCATACGTCTCACACATTTCATTTCAGTGGTGTTAATCTTATGTATTCATTATATGATTAGGAAAATGAAGCCTCTATTATTTTGGTGATATTATTAGGAAAACAAAAACTCCATCAGTTTGGTGAAATGATTAGAACAATGAAAACCTCCATCATTTAGGTGACATAATTGGAAAAATGAAATGTCCACCATTTTTCGTGAAATGATTAGGAAAATTAAACCTCCGTCATTTTTATAGCTTTTGTATAAACAAAATTAACTTTAATCGGGTTTGAAATAAAATGTAATCCTTCTAAAACGTCTCAATTTGTTGTGAAAATACTTTTTTTAAAAGAACTACTACGAGTATTGAACACATGGCATTTCTGTGAATTATATTCCCACTGAGGTTACTTTAGTCTCTCAACCACTACGCTTTAATTTTCTGTAGCTCCATTTTAACAGAAATGTATGGAGTTGATCCACATCTCATGTTTAACTGCTTGAACACCTGTCACAAAGATGGTACCGTCGTTGCATCATTTCTCTATGTGTATCATGTCAATTTATGTAGCTATTTTATATATTCCTTGTCTGTGGTGTTTTGACCTCTGACCTAGTTACAACTCTTATATCTCCACATTACAGTTAATTCGGCCATGTTAACGTCTATAGTGCCGCTGTTACTTGTACTTTTCTGTTGTGTATGTTGTCTTGATCAATACATTTTGGTCGAAACGGCGATTTGTATGTGTTATTATGTGTGTCTCCAGTGATTAGCAAAACGTTATTACCCTGTTACTGGCTTTACCTGTTGAATTTTAGTTTTGCGCAGTAAGTACATAATACTCAGGTGGAAGACAGGTAATGAAGTCCTACTGAATGACGACTAAAACACTACACACTATCACTAACGGATGTAAATATGGTACATACAACAAAACAAAACACAGAATATAATCAAACAAATGACAATACACGGGACAAAGTCGACGTTTCGGACCAATAGGCCTTTTTCAAGATCACGACATAACATACAAACATTAAAATAACACAAGTAGAAATGAATGCGTATCCGAGTGAAATGTGGTAGTACGATAGATACCGGAAGCATACGAACAGGAAGTACACAAAGACGATATTACAGGTGGAACAAGAGGAACAAAACGATGTCGTAACAAAGGCCAATACGACCGAGAACTAAGCGAAAGAGTGGTCGGAATTGAGACCAAATGGCTTGATGGTACCCAACGCGAAAGTGAGACGATTTTCTAGGGCGTACCTAGATCTATCATCGGTGGTGCAGGATCTGATGGCAGTGACCTGAATGTCAAGGACACCATGGTAGTCAACGCCGTTGAAGTGATTAGCCACAGGAGTGGGTGTTCTGTGTTTGATAGCATGCAGGTGGTTACAGAAGCGGTCGCTCAGTCTAAGGCCAGTCTCACCGATATATTGGTTACCACAGCGTTTACATATGATCACGTAAATAACATTACGGGATTCACATGTAAAGGCCTCATCGATGGAGAAACTGGCCTTGGGGAATGAGATGGAGCGCATCTGAACAACATAAGGACATGTGTAACAACGACTGCGTGAGCAACGAACGGTAACAAAATGGTCGGTGCAGAGGACCAGAGGTGGCTGTGGACCAAGATGTCCTTCAGATTTTTGTCGCGCCTATAGGCCACCAGAGGTAATTTGTGGAAAGCGTCACGGGTGTCAGAATCAGACTGGAGAAAGGAATAATGTTTAAGTAGAATGCGACAGACAGTCGAGTTATGGGGATGGAAGGTAAGAACCAGTTAAACCCTATCAGAGGAGGTTTAACTCTGAGAATTATTCAAGGTATCATGGCCAGATAGCTGACATACACGGAGCCAAGCCAATGAAAGAATGCTGTCAGGGAATGAGCGTCTACGAAAGAACTCAATCATCTCAGAGGATTTTTCGAGAAAATCGTCGTCATCGCTACATAAGCGACGAAGGCGAAGAAGCTGTGAGTAAGGTAGAGAGTTATGACAGGCGGGAGGATGGGAAGAAGTGTAGAGCAGAAAGCCATGTGCATCAGTGGGTTTATAGTAGACTGATGTGCTGAGGTATGGGGGATGAATAGTGACAATGATGTCCAGGAAATGGACAGAGGTGGTGGAAATGGTAAATGTGAATTTAATAGCGGGGTTGAAATTGTTGATGAAGTTGATGAAGCGAGACAGTTCTGCTTCTGTCATGTCAGTAATACCTATCCCATCATCAATGTATCTGTGGAAAAGAGATGGGAATGGGCCATCGTAGGTAGACCAAACTAGATGTTCTAGATGTCCCATGAAAAGACAGGCATAACTAGGCCCCATCTTAGTGCCCCTGGCCACACCACTGATCTGATCTAGAAAATGTCTATCGAATTCAAAAGAGTTGAGTGTGAGCACCAGTTCAGCAAGGCGGATAAGGGTTGGAGTAGATACAGAAGGATGCGGACTCTTGCCTAGAAAGAACTGCAACGCCCTAAGACCATCGGCATGTGGTATAGACGTGTACAAAGAGCAAACATCAAGCAAGAACAGGCGATCAGAAGACAAATGCACAGAAGAAAAAATGGTGAGAGCATGCTTGGTGTCTTTCAAGAATGAAGGCAGTGCCTCGACTAAGGGCTGCAAAATACTGTCGAGGAAGTCAGAGATGCGCTCTGTAGGACAAGAGCAAGCTGAGACAATAGGTCTACCGGGATTCAATTCCTTGTGTATTTTATGCAGCATATAGAAGACAGGTCTGCCTATACAGCTTTTATCGATGCAAAGAGCCTTGGCAGTGGTGGAAGGTGGTTGTCCTGGATGAGGGTGTTCACTGTGTTGTTGGCCACTTTCTGGTTAGATACCGTCGAGTCTGATGTGCGAGTAGTGTAGAAAGAGGGGTTAGAGAGTTGTTGGTGGCCCTCCTGGAGGTAAAGGTCCTTGCGCCACACAACAACGGCCCCACCCTTATCTGCTGGTTTGATGACAATATCATCCCGGCGGCGAAGATTCGCCAATGCGCGAGATTCGTCAGGTGTGATGTTGGAGCGTTTTATACGGCTGTGATGAAGTGATTGGATGTCATAGCGGGTGTTCCTGATATACAGATAAAGAGCCTCGGATGAACCAGGTTTAGGAGTCCAAGAATGTTTCTTCTGTTCATATCGAGAGAACAAATCATCAGTGGCAGATGACGCTTTGCCAAAGAAATGATAATGCAGCCGAAGACGACGATAGTAGAGGTGGATATCCTGAAGAAGCGAATATTGATCAAATGCAGGACGGAGGGGGACAAACTTGAGGCCCTTGTTGAGGACAGAAATGTCACTGTCAGAGAGACTCATGTTAGGAGGAATTCATCTAAAAAATCTGAAGGTCATCTTGGTCCACAGCCACCTCTGATCCTCTGCACCTGATCATTTTGGTACCGTTCGTTGCCACGCAGTCGTTGCTACACATGTCCTTATCTGGTTCAGATGCGCTCCATCTCATTCCCCAAGGCCAGTTTCTCCATCGATGAGGCCTTTACATGTGAATCCCGTAATGTTATTTACGTGATCATATGTAAACGCTGTGGTAAGCAATATATCGGTGAGACTGGCCTTAGACTGAGCGACCGCTTCTGTAGCCACCTGCATGCTATCAAACACAGAACACCCACTCCTGTGGCTAATCACATTAACGGCGATGGCCACCATGGTGTTCTTGACATTCAGGTCACTGCCATCAGATCCTGCACCACCGATGATAGATCTAGGTATGCCCTAGAAAATCGTCTCATTTTCGAGTTGGGTACCATCAAGCCATTTGGACTCAATTCCGACCACTCTTTCGCTTAGTTCTCGGTCGTATTGGCCTTTGTTACGTCATCGTTTTGTTCCTCTCGTTCCACCTGTATTATCGTCTTTGTGTACTTCCTGTTCGTATGCTTCCGGTATCTATCTAACCACCACATTTCACTCGGATACGCATTCATTTTTACTTGTGTTTTTTTAATGTTTGTATGTTATGTCCGTATATTGAAAAAGGCCTATTGGTCCGAAACGTCGACTTTGTCCTGTGTATTGTCATTTGTATGATTATATTCTGTGTTTTGTTTTGTTGTATGTACCATATTTACATCCGTTAGTGATAGTGTGTAGTGTTTTAGTCGTCATTCAGTAGGACTTCATTACCTGTCTTCCATGTGAGTATTATTTTCTATTATGTTCTACTAGCAGTACCACCTTCTATTGATTACGCAGTAAGTACATATTATTAACCGCTGCTATTTTTTAGACTCAATTGCTCCAATCGAAAATTAATATTCCCTCCAGATAAACAATTGGAGAGACTGCATACTACTGTATCTTGATCTCAATATATTTACATAACATATACTACAGGCCATGTTCTTTTGTGGTAGCATGTTTTATAGATCAAAATATACGCTTCACGTTAACAAAGATCTTCATATAAGTAATAAAACGGCACTTATATCAACTATTGACTTAGAGCACAATGTCTGTTGTTTACGTTATAGACAATGATAGAGGTACTAGCATACCACAGGCACGTCATAATGGACGGACTAAAAATATCAAACTTTCTGATGTCAGTGTGATGTCATTAGTAAGCACAATTAAAGGATAGTGTAACTCATACAGTATTTAATAAATAACAGCAACAATAAAGATTATCTTTATATTTTGAGATATTTTAACGTACATTCTGGGGCAAATAGGGAAGGGATAGAGGAATCTAAAGGACCTTTCGGTGATACGAGAAGCAATATTAACGACAACGGTTATAAACTGCTAGATACATGCAACCAGCACAACCTCTTTATAACGAACACCTTCTTTAGACATAGAAAGTTACAAGTGTACACATGGAATAAAAGGAACAGCGTGGAATGCAAGAGCCAGATAGACTTTATACTCGCACAAAAAACAATAGACGAATAATAACAGAAAAGTAATACCTAACATGTGTGCAGACACTGACCATAAGGTAGTAATAAAACAGTCAAAACAGAGAGAAAAATACATAACAAGCACAAGAAAAGCACAAACCATCAAGGGCAACTAGATATACAGAAATGTCAAGGGCTAAACATGCGCGAAAAATATATCCAGGACGTTAACGAATAATTCACAAAACTACCAGAAAACGCCCATCACAAAGATGAACAAAGGAAATATTTCAAAAATGCCATTAGTGAAACAGCAGAAAACATATGCAGATATAAAAATCATAAAGGTACGAAATAAAAAATAACAGTTTGGTGGACAGAAGAGCGCATTGAAGGATAAAAAACAAAAATACAAAATATGTGTAACAAACAAAACGCAATAAGGTTACTAAGAATACAAGACAGCGAAGATTAACACCAAGAAAATCTGCAAATCTGCAAAAATTAAGTCATGGCAAGAATATGGAGAAATGCTTAACAGGAATAGATAAAACGCACCAAAGATGTTCTGCAAGAATGTACAAAATATGAGAATTCAAAAGAGTTATCTTCATTCCGGACGGCAGGTTGCTGCCATGGAACATACCTTTTTACTTCAAGCAAACAGGTCAAACATCATTGACGAACGTAAGGCTGCAAAGCATACTCTGACAACATCTGTGAAACCAATCGGTGGTGAGGATAAATTAGTATTTTTCATGGTGAGAGAGACAGTTAAAGAGGGCAATAGATGAAAATGTTTACATTCTTTCGAAAGACATAGGAGGCGATTCCATCAAGAACTTTAGACATGATATCAAAATACTCTTAAAGGCAGGGCACGTACAAGAGGAGTGGTAATATGGTCACATCCTTTCCCTAGCTAAGTCGGGCAAGGGCATCACCTATATTAAGACTTATAACATCTTCTCGCTGCCATATATATATATATATATATATATATATATATATATATATATATATATATATATATATATATATATATATATATATATATATATATATATATATATATATATATATATATATATATATATATATATATATATATATATGGCATGGCAAGGTGCTAGAAATTTATTATCGTAGATGTGTGGTCATCGATCTAGAAAACCGTTCCATACGTTTCGACATATGCATCGTTCAGACCTAGTAGAGACAAGAAAAACTATTCGAAAATGTTAGCTTACGTTATTTACAACATTTTCGCAGAAAAAACACGAAATTGATCGTGGTGAAAGATCTTAAAGATGCATATAATAGAATTAGTTTAGGTAATTTTGTCTACTTGCAAATATGCCTCAACATGCACATGTAGGTTATTTGATGGGTAGTCCTGGTGTTAATTTTATTTATGTTGAGATTCTGGTCCTCGGATATCAGAACTGTAAGTCGGGATTGTTATGAAGGGCTTTGAACTCTACATTTTATCGCCTATACCTATACAAATTGGCTGCGTTTGGAGGCTGAGTTACCTATACAAATTGGCTGCGTTTGGAGGCTGAGTTACCTATACAAATTGGCTGCGTTTGGAGGCTGAGTCCATGATGCTCGTTATTTATTTACATGACCTCCTGTTGTACAATCTCATCATAAAAATATCTGAAATGGTTGAGAATGGAACATAGCATGTTATAATAACTGTCACTATGATACCCCTGCTACAATATGATCATCAATCTCTCAAATTCAAAGATCATCTTGTTCTCCTTGAATAGCAATATAGTCACTGACACACTGCCAGTTGTCACCTACATGGACACCAATATCAGCATAGAATTATGTCTCTTGCGAACAATGAAGAAGGGTATAAGTGTAATTTAAAGATATGAAAACAAACTTATAAATCATCATCAAACTGGAACGATCAGCCACTAAACCATGATTGATTTATAGAGACTGGGATCTGAGCACCTTAAGGACCTGTCCGGTCTGCGCTGATGTTAACTGGCAGTCATGACTACAAGCTCGTGCACGATCAAACATATCATGTTTTATCTGTGGTGTAATATGGTGTAGGATTACTTAAACTATCATGAACTTAAGTTCATTGTTTGGAAAAATTCCAGAATGTTAAAATGAAGGAAGTTCTAGGATGCACCAGAGACACATCTATCGCAGTCGATCTCTTCTAAGCCTTCCCAGAATTAAAGTACGAAATCCAGCTGCGCAGATGAAAGAATAAAGTCATCATCATCTATTTATATCAGTTTTTAGACAAAGAATAAAGTCGTCATCATTGATCATCATCTATTTATACCAACTTTTAGACAATACAAAAGGAAGGCACATCAAATTAGAAAAGTCTTGAATGATGACGCAGAAGAGTCCGTACTTTATTTTGTATGTGAATAGTTAAAAATAAGCAAATAGAGAAAGATGTGACACATATTGCTAAACAGATAAGAAAGAAATAGCATGTTTGGGCTGTCCTCAGGGCAGAGGTAATGTTACAACTCATTCACTAGTACTCAACGCCACAATATTTAATTATTTGTACCAGAAACTTCAGTAATTAATAAACAGTGGTGCAGGATTGTAAATCGGCAAGAAAGCGGCAGATATACTGCTTATCCCAAAACATTATGTATCAGAATATAGACAGAGACTGTGACAGCGGGCCTCACTTGGATGATTCCGCAACTGTCAACATTCATAGTGTCAGTATTTCTATCAGACTCTCAGAGCATGCGTCGCAATATGGTAATTTTTTTTTAAATGAATGGGTCACGCTTCTCAACAATATCAAACGTATCACATGGTCCGACTGTCCAGATCATATTGGAATCACACAAATTAATACAATCAATCTCAACGTAAGAAAACCGCTATTTCATCCCTTTTTATTTTTCTTGTCAATATTGACTTGCCTTACGGCGCACAGTTTATTGGAGTCCCTGTATCACTCATTGTTTTATTGGGAGCAGAGCAAACAACAAAGCTATAGTGGATGGTACAGTTTTGATAAGAGACAATACTGAATTAATTAGGGCATCCATTGTTACACTACATCATCACAAGGAGGAGGCCAGAAAGAGACGTATATGTTCAGAGAATTATAAAACTGGCAGTGATCAGGAAATATGAAAGAAAGTGTGATCTATTTTGAAGTATCTAACAAGCAAATAACTGACATGGACACATGAGCTAAGGTGATGTACATCCTTATATACACTTAGATTGATGACGGTAGGGCCGTAGATACATCTTCTGAAAGGGAAAGGGTTCTTATCGAACAGGTGACATGTTCTTTCCAGAACGTAGCTTTCTTTATGAATCATATGAACTCCTTATGATTCTGGGCGAGTATCCCAACGATCTGACTCGTCGAAGAAAGGGCAAATGATTTCCTATGCGAGAGGGGAAATTCAACCCTAAACATTTCTGTCATATCTTCATTCTTGCCTGAAAAAAATGGTGATTCTTAAAAGAAACCCCCTGTGCTGTGATGATGATAAATCAAGAATCAATTAAACGTAGTACCTGGTCACATTTTCAGATGTATATGTCGGTATATAAGTTTCTCCATTGTACTAAATAACAACAGTTTGAGTTAGCAATCAATCTCAGTTTTGTATTCCTTGTTTGCTATTTTCTTGACATGTTTACTCTCACTATTTGTCATATAAATATGTTCCTCTAATGAATTTCCAACTTTATTATAAATACAATCATATTAGTTGGAAATATGATCCCCTTGTCTGTATTATTTTATCCATTCACCTGTGATGGGTTGTTTCCATCTTTTTCATTCTGTTTATCAATGTTTTCTGTCTTTTTTAAAGCATGTTTACACTATTTTATTTTACAGCACATTCCACTTCTAAACTCAATTGAATAAGTGATAAGTTTATGTAAACGTAAGGCTTCTTTTCACCTGTGGTTTTCAACAAATATGTATATTGGTTTTGTCTGCTCATATTTCAATACGAGTTCACGTTTTCTTGTGCACTTGTTAACTTCTATTGTTGTCTATCAACTGTCTATTGCTTATTGGCTATGAACCAATGTCAAAGTACTTCAAATAATATCATTAGGTGTTCAGTCTTCCTTGTAAATTTTGATAGGTATGTAAGCTTATGGCTCCTCTCGCATGCTGGTTAAATATACAGGCATCGCTCTAACGTGAACGAGATTATTCTTTCTTGTGTCACATTTAATACTAAATTCACCCAATCAAAGAATGGCCAGAGAGGTTAGAACGCTAGTCTCACACGAGTGAGGTCTAGAGTTCGATCCCCACTAATTACTTAGTTTTTTTCTGTCGGAGGGTAAATTAAAAAACTCACCCTGTACATGACGTGGCGACAGCAAGAGCATACGGCCTTTATCACACAGCTATTCCCTGCAAAATGCAGTATTGACAGTTTTTTTTTATAGAATAGATTCGTCATCAATTGCAGAATGTACCTCCACAAGTGAAACAGATTAATCTTAAATAATTGACTTCATTGTACTCGGTTTTCTCCATATGTACACTGTTCCTTTCAACAAAACGGTACGCTGTCTGCCGCGAGTACCACTCATTGCACGCAACTCCGTAGTTTACAATGATAATCCCCGATTAACTCCCACCCCCACCCCCACCCCCAAACCGGTGAATTGTAAGCAATCTAAACAAGAAATAAGAGAGACAGAGGCTCCATTATTAATCGTTAATAAGCAGATTTATTATGAGTCGCCCGTGTGTTTGTGACAGGAAATATTCCCCATCGAGTTGCAGTATTCATGACGTGAGGTTGACACTTAAGAAGTGACAGAATTAATTCCCATTATTTTGACAATTTTATTATGTAGTTATTCGGCGGATATACAAAAATTCTTTAGACTAACGGGAATTGAAGCAGGTCCGTTCTAACTGCACCGAATCGCCTTGCAACTTTAGTAAACGGGTGTTTCATACTTGACCAACTGCATCTCCAATAAAAGATGTGATATTGTTGTCAAAACATTCAAACTGTGCACTTATGTCACTGAGAACTGACCAATCGAGGGAAGGACTATTACAATAACAACGAATATCCCTTACTAGTATTGAAATATCCTCAATAACACAAACATATACTTTCAAAGTATTAGACGTGTGTTGATCTTTTGGGTCACGTGATTAGACTAGATGTCCTAGGGGGACTAAATATTTTAAGCGGAGAATTAAAGACTTGGGGTCTTTGTTACCTATAATATTTTATGGTAGTGTGTCCTGATATAACCTAACTGGACTTTGTTGTCCGCTGTTTGAAAGAGCTTGCCTTTTCAAAATAGAGGCAAACTCATTAACTACCTACCATTTTAAGCGGATACGAGAATTATTAGATTTAAGGTTATTTTTTACGTATGATCTGGAAAGAAGGAAATCTTTTTGTGAGAAACCCGTCGCCAGAAACCCGTCAATTTTAGAATTTGGGCAGGGTTGAGGTAGGAGAAAGCGTGAATTGTTTAACTAGTTCATTATTTTGCTAGAAATTCTTTAGTAGATTGTAGCGTGAAATAAAACATTATTGTCTTTGATTTGAGCAGGAGTTTGTCGCTCCGGAGCAGAGCTGGGAACAACATGTACACAAATTAGCTGTTTTGAAGCTAGGTCGTTTTACCCTGTATAGGAACCAGTGAATATTGAGAAGTCTTTGTCGAGAACTCGGGATGTCAGGAAGGAAATCAGTTATAATGATCGCACAAGAAAGGAGCTCAATCGTTTCTTGTCAATTTATGTGATAGGAGATACAAATTAGGAAATGAGTTTATTAGTGATAGAATTAAGGAGTGATTAAATTGTTCTAACCTTAAAATTGAGTAGTAGAGATGCAAATTCAAGTGTTAGGAGTAAGGTGATTTAACTAAAAGTTAAGTTTAAAAATATTATAGAAATAGGAGTGAAATTATAAAATAGAAAACAGGCTGCTGAGAAGCCGTGACACCCATTAAGGGTTCACAACCAACAGACGTTGTGGAGCCTAGAAGTTGAAGTTGTTCCAGTTTGAGAATCATTGTAATGTTTCTGGCAAATGAAGGACGTGTCAGAAAGTTATTGAGCTGAAATATTTATGAGAGATAGTAAGTTCTCTCCAACGTAATTGTGTAGTTGATTCTCAGAGTTAATATGTTTAGAGAATTTAGTTTCTCTCCAGTGTGTTAAATCGTTGAGATCATAGTGAATGAGTTCAAAGAGAGAAAGTTTCTCTAAACATGGGTTTATTTGTGTGGAGGTAAGGTGGTAGTATAGAGAGGATGAAATTCCTCTCCAACGAAGTTCTCAAGGTAGCTGAAAGTTAGTAAAGAGGGACTGTCATGTTCCTCCAACGAAATTGTATACGCCTCACTATTCCTCTGATAACCTGTACTGAAGGTTTCATCGTTTCCTGAGATGAAATTATCGATGTCATTAGCCTTTCAAGTCCAGAGTTCCTGAAATAACCTGAAATAAGGTTATAACCTTTTTTGAAGTCGTCTACTAAATCAGGTCTGCCAGGAAGTGCAGATACCGATGCTGTCACATGTTGCAGTCGAGCGGCTACATCAGAGAATCTTAATCCTTTCTTTGAAGAACCGGGGAATCCAAGTGGAGAAGAAACGCAAGCCTGTGAGAATAACCGAGTGACAAATCTATCGTTTAATAATATAAACAGTGAACAATTCATATCAAGGTCAGACTCTGACTTTCGAAATTTTATGTGGAAAATTAACTTTTTTTTTAATGAACTGTAGTTAAGTGAACTGAAATTGACTATAGGATGATTTTCTTAAAGTAGTTAGCTTATTTATTGTGATGGATTCCTAGTAGACAGCTGCGGTTTTTGGAAAGACAGGTAAATCTAGGGTGTGTTTTTGTCTAATGTCCAGGGATGCTACTGATCTCAAAGAGTAATAAACATATGTTGATTGAAAGTAGAGTGTTGATCTATATATTTTGTTAAGATTTCTGTATCTTTTTTCCTTCCTACATGTTATGAGCAAGATTGCTATTAAACGTCAATTATACCTATAAAAGACATGAGGTTTTTCTACGTCTTTCTTGAGTATTAGATTAATTATTTCATGTTTAGCTTATCTTTCTCAATTCAACAACAGAAACATCCTTAGAAGTAAATTTCAACAATACACTAAAGAGAACCATAAACTATGAAGGAAATCGGGGGCCACGTATGGATGACTAACTCAACAAAAGTTGCTGATTTACAAGTCAAGATAATTACTAAAGCAGGTGTAAGTGGAAGAGTGCTTATGGGAAACACTTGTCAACGATAAGTATCAGAGTGTTGATAGGAACACTATGCAATATTGAAGTAATCTGAAGATTAAAAGGAAATAGTCATTTTTGTTCACATTGGTGCCTTTTCGTTCACATGTTTCCGGGTGTCGAAAGGGAAAAAAGAATAGCGACAGTTACCTGTTTACCAAAAGTGATTGTTCCCCCTTCCACCTTAAAAATGGTCCATAAGTTACGTTAAAGTAGGATCTTTGTCCCTGGACACGCGGGCGTGGAAGGAAATGAACGAGTCGACAAATTAACTAGCCTCGCCACCACAACAGATGGTCAGCCTATGGACTGAGTAGACATACTCATTATTCCTCGTGAGCCCTCACGATCAGAGCATTTTGAGATGAGTGAGTATGAGTCAATATCGAGAATGCGAGAATTAGGAGTGAGGATGGTTGTGACTCACAGAGAACACCTGACAAGGATTTCATAAAGAGCAGTGAAACAACATAGTACCGGAACCATCAGCCGTTATACGCTGAGAGATTTACTGAAGCGGAGAGCTTAGCACCTATGGACACATCTGGTGTGCCAAGAGGATAATCAACATAAATAATGCCTAAAGTAGAAGATTTCAAGCCGAAAGTGTCTGCGCCATCCTCAAAATGACCCATAAGTCACGTTAAAGTAGGATATGTCAAGCCGAAAGGAGTTGATATCGAAACGATCTTGTAAACCATGACATATCAGATGTCGTTCTCCTGCCTGCATCCTGCTTATCTGCAAGCATGTGCAAGTGTGGGAAGAAGAATTTCTTTATCCGAAATTTATTTTTATTAAATATCTAAAACAAAACTCAGACAACACATAATATAATTGTCTCTATCAGAAATTCATTGTTTATTACTTTATTTCAAGTGCGAACGGCCTGTCTCTAATTCATTTATTTATTTCAAGTAATCCCGGTAGATATTTCATTTATTTCAAATATATGCATTATGTCTGTTAATTAGCTCCTTATTATTCCTTAATTTTATTCTTCTATAACTCGAAGTCTCAATTGTGTTTGTATGCTGCTTGATATATATATATATATAATTTATAAATCATGTTGTACATCATTTATAACACTACTGTGCATAAAAATAGTTTCTGTGACATCGGTGTATTCGCAATTATTCAAATTATCACATAATAAATTTATCTTGACGTTTATTATTTTTCACATAAATTCAAGAAGGAATCATGTGAATGACTGAAAAATACTGTAAAACTGAAGGGAATTGCGCCATGTCCGTTCTAGCGGCACCGAATCGCCTTGTAACTCAATTAAACATGTTTTCCGTATTTGACCAACCACATCTCTAAAAAAAGATGTGATCTTGTCAATATTTTCATCATGTGTACTCAAGTCACTGAGAACGGATCAGTCAAGACAATTACTATTGCACCAACATCAAACACCCAGTATACGCATTGAAGTATCCTCAGTAACATAAAAATAGATCATCCGTAGTGACTTGAGTACACTTGTTGAAAGTCTTCACAAGATTACACCTGTTTGGGGGAAGTGGTTCGTGAATTACGGAACATCTGTTTACTTGAGTTGCAAGGCGATTTGTTGCCACTAAAACGGACCTAGTTCAATTCCCGTCAGCGCTAAAATCATTTTCACATATAACATTTCATTAACAATACATTATTGCATATATGCGATTAAGTAATATTCCGATGTCTTTATTAAAGTACAGAGCACATCTCAGACGGGCAAGGCACATGACTCAACTTCAACCCCAGGCAGTTGTGTCTTCGAACTGTTCTTATTATGTAGATGACATATCATATTCTTTCAAGAACGTCCTTCTTTTCGCAGGACGTGGCCTTCTCATGAAATCGATGAGACGGCATGCTGCAATCAAGGACATGTTTCAACAATGAAATGTCACTTGTTCATGAATGTTGTTTTTTCTGCGGTTTTTTTCTCTATTACTCATCATCATCAAGTGTCGACTCTGCATCAAAGTTTGGCTGCAACAGACCTTCAACATCTCCTGTCTCTTGCTGTGGTTGTGCACTCTGCTAGACTAAAGTGTTCATCTTGTGATGTTACTCTGCCACTTTCATCTCTGTCTACCTCTTGTTCGTTTCTCTTTACCGTCAAGTATACAAGGTGGCATGTCTTTTAATGAATCCAAAATATACTGTCAGAAGGGATGTAGGCTGTCAAGAGCTACCTGCTCACAGCTGATTGGATTATTTCATCATTGACACGAAACGTCATTAATCAAAATACAATAATAGGTTCAACACTACTTCTATATGACATTCTGCTAACCGTAGTCTTGTATCAAGCAGTATGGCAAACTATGATTATCTTTGTATCTAAGAATTCATACATTATCCCACACAAAATATTCGGATCTCAGAAATGAGATATTTCTGTAATGTATTGAGAAAAATATAGATGCATGTCTCATAATCAGACAATACGTTAGAATCTATTTCACATCTAAAATGAATGA
This sequence comes from Meghimatium bilineatum, assembly GCA_034231615.1. Classification (NCBI taxonomy): domain Eukaryota; kingdom Metazoa; phylum Mollusca; class Gastropoda; order Stylommatophora; family Philomycidae; genus Meghimatium; species Meghimatium bilineatum. The sequence continues at coordinate 93,830,446 of CM067299.1, forward strand.
GAAGCACAAACCTCGCAAATCATGGAAATCAAAGAGTCATTGATCCAGTCTTCCCAGGGGAATATAACTCATAGACATATTTTGTGACAAAAGTAGATCATCTCTAGCGTACTAGGTTGGAGTGCAATCGTGCGAGTAAGAATATGACCGATATGTTATCTGGCTGCTTTCTCTTTTCGAAATCCCCACTCAGAAAGGTAGAAGATGCGATCGTATATCATTGACATCACGTGTCGTCCCCGCAACGAAGGTTGGCTGCAACAGACCTCCAATATTCACTGTCTCTTGTTTTGGTGGTGCTCTCTGCTAGACTGTAACATGTCCATCCTGTGATGTTATCTCCCACTTGCATCTCTGCCTACCTCTTGCTTGACGCCCTTTGACTTTACCCTCAAGTAAGGTCTTAAGCAAGGTATCATGTCTTTTAATATCTCCAAAATATTATATTTGCCTAATCTTTATTTCCTGTAATACCTCTTCTTTACATATTATGTATTGTTAGAATCTCTTGGTTGTCTTCTCTGTCAATGATTTACTCTATGTTGTGGTATATGTAAGTACATAAGTGAACTGTCATCTGAGATAGGTTATGTATCAATTTACTGTTTTAAAAATCATTCATATTTTTTGACTGATGCGTTCTACCTTCAAGGAATCTCTTAAATTCACTTTCTCATGCTCTCTCCTTTAAAAATTGTTGCAATATGTGATCTATTTATTTGCAAGTAAACTCTCTGTAAACACCATTAATGTGTTTATAGAAGATGTTGCTAAGTCAACGCTATTTTGTAACCATCAACGGTACACTATGGCTGATGCGGTGAGCATATTATTTCTGATATGACGCAGATAACTAGACTTTTACCACATCCTTAAACTTAGTTCTTTAGTTTTACTCCCTCCTCTCTTGCTACTTTCATCATAATACCGTACGAGTACTGTTTGTTGTCTGTCTGCTGCCTTTCGTCCTGATGCAGGATTTCTAGTCAAAATGTGGTCTGTCTTTGTTTTGTTGCAAAATGTCGTGTTAATTATTTGTAACACTTATTCCATATATCCGTTTAAAACTATAATTTCCTGATTTTTGTTTTACTCGACAACTAATCCTTTCTTCTGTATTTATAGTTCTTAATAGCTATAGAAAGACCTTTTGAGCCAAAGATGGCACTTTATGTAGTAGCCATTTATTTCTATGTTTAGCGACTAGTTGCTAGTCGCTGTAGATCTTGTGCATTGCTATGCCTAATATTTAGCTTTCCATTTCCTGTTGATTGTTCTGCGTAGAGTTGCTTTTGGTCGACTTACTTTTTTCTCCTTGCATTCAACGTGTTGATTAGTTTAGAACGTCTGTTTTCATCCATTCTAAGTACATGTACAAAGTAATTTCAGCGTCTTCATATTTTAAAACGTGACACAAATCAGTGGTTTGTTTCGTTTCCAAATTAATTGCTTGTTTTAAATTTGTCAAATTTATGTTTAATATTCTTCCATAGCACTAGTTTTAAAAGGTAATAAATATAGTGTCTATTGCTTATCTGGATTGGATTTCCAGCTTTCGTCTCCGTATGTCAGTACATAAAGTGTGTACGCATTAAACATTTAAAATTTTGTTAATGTGTTAAATTATTGTGATTGTCATATACTTCAAAGCGTGTTAGATTATTGTGATTGTCATATACTTCAAAGCGTGTTAGATTATTGTGATTGTCATATACTTCAAAGCGTGTTAAATGCCCCTGCTGCAAGAAATACGAGGAATGATTATTTTTTCTATCACCATCTCGCTGAACTATAGTACAGATTCAATTCTTAATATCTTGTTTATTCATGTTGATTTATATATTTTAATCGAATTTTATTTGTACTTTTAAAAGAAAAATCGTAATTCAAAGACAACAACATAATTCATTGGTTTGTTTAAATAAAACTAAGAAAATAATTAGATTTGTTGAACATTAATCATTTGGAACACGTATCACCTGCTTCAGTTACTGGATTTCAGGGTTGCTGGCGTTTTGTACTTGACTCTACGTAATGAGACAAGAGAAAGTTTTGTGACAGGTTAAATTATTTTCTGCTGAATGCAAATTCTGAATAAATGGAACATTTTCATTGCAGTAAAACTGATTTGATTCATTATGTGGCTAACGTCCAATAGATTACATCAGTTTTAGTCATATTAAAACATGCTCAGTGATTGTCTTGTTGGCAGATTGTCTACTATAAATATCATTAGAAATGATTTCAGTTTTTATATAGGGTAACAGATATCCCGATTTACCTTAGTCAATTCAAATTTTTATCACTGTCTTTTCTAATATTCTTTATGATACACAACTATTATTAACTTCTAATATGCTTTATGATACATAAATAGCAATATTAACTTCCAATATTCTTTTACACATAACTATCAATATTAACTTCTAATATTCTTTATGCCACATATCAATATTAACTTCTAATATTCTTTGCGACACATAACTATCAATATTAACTTCTAATATTCTTTGCGACACATAACGATGAATATTAACTTCTAACATTCTTTATGACACATATCAATATTAACTTCTAACATTCTTTATGACACATATCAATATTAACTTCTAATATTCTTTGCGACACATAACGATGAATATTAACTTCTAACATTCTTTATGACTTATAACTGTCCTTTTTACAAGCTTGTCACAATGAATATTAAAAATTGAAACTTTCGATACAGCGAAAGCAGACCTAGAGGCCGACCACGAAAATGATGGACTACAGAAATAAAAAAGGTGACAAATTCCATAATATACTCAGCACACAAGAGGACGATCTCCAGAAAACTATTCTACCCCTGACGCTGAAAGGCAAAAAATGGTTTTAGCAAATAGATAGAAATATGCCAAATCTGTTCTTCAAATATGGTCTGCATGTTATATTGCCATATACTTCGGTTATATATCAATGTTTGTTGATGTGTAGAGATCAATCGATTGTAAGGAATGTGAGAACCATACATTCAGGGTATTTTGTTTTTCGATAAAAATAACTACACTATTTACCAACCGCGTAAATTATGAACTTACAATTTTGAAATACATATCTATCTCGATGGAAACCAAATGGCAAATCATAAATCCAATCTTCAAACCAACATTGTGTTATCAATGTCAGACATGGAAACTAACTTAAGAACACGAGAAAAAGCTTACTACGTGTAAAATGAGATGTCTAGGAAAAGCAGCAAACAGAAGAAGAAGAGATCATGTGAGGAATGAATAGATTACAAGAAATGTTGGAACATCGACGTGGGTTAAAGTATATGAAAAAACAAAGCCTGAAATGGTTTGGCCACTTAATGAGAATGCACCCTTATTTGCTAGCAGAAAGAACATACAACGTAAGAATCGATGCAACAAGAGAAAGAAGCAAGACCACGCTGATGAAGTTACCAACATTCCACTGGCTTCGTGTACTGTTCTTCCTTTTGATCTGGCAGTAAAGGCGCATCGTTGGTGACGGATGACCGACCCGTCCGTGTAAATCACAACATATGTGTCATCGGTAATCTCGCAGATTAGTGCCTTGACCTCAGTATCCACGCTTACGGCGCTGTGTTTCCTGCACTCTCTATTGAGTGTAATGACGGTCTTGACTGCCACTTGAAAGACCATAGGAATAGGTATCCATTCCTCGTCTGGATTTATGTCTTCTTGGACACAGATATGTTTTGCTGTATCCTAGGCCCGACCTATCCACAATTTGCCTCTCTTGAGCCTGCTTCCTTCACACGAGGAAGCTCGCTGTGATGTAGTGGATGATCTATGTCAGAACTCACTCTGAGGTATGCAGGATCAAGCTTAATTACATCATATCAGAGTACGCATATTTCCAATAGCAATTTATTGCTATGAAGCATAGACACTTAAAAATCAATGACAACGGCAACTGCTGTCTTAAAATGAAATGCTACAGAAAGATGTTTAGAACAATATGGTTAGCGAAAAAAGGCGAAACATGAAATGATAAAATCATTAAACGTCAAAGAGTGTTTGGTTTCTAAACAAAAGTATAACAAGAAAGCTAAGGTCATTGTGTTCACCATATAAAAGGGAATTCCACCCAAATAAAGAGCGGATCAACTGGCGTCATGCGCGATTGTGGCACAGGGCAATGGGGCAATAAATCGCGCTGACGTTTTGAACTCCGAGATATAGTACGCGAGAGTGAGACTAATGTGGATGATGATTCTTTTTCAATGGCCAAGATTAAAGATCAGGGATTAAAATGCGGTGTTGCTAGAAGTGAACATTCTGGAGGGCGCAGAAGAATGATGGTCAACCAGCATGGGACCAGTACTGTCAACAGAAATGTAATGGCGGATACACTCAAGGAGAGATTGGAGCAACTATGGACGTGTCCAGTTTGCAATGATGATGATCCGATGACTAACTAACGTTGACTAATACGATGACTAATGTTGTTCTCAAACTCCCACTGGTTATTTCTTGTAGAATCACCATGGATGGACTAGATTTCCAGTAGGATGTAGTTAAGGAACGATATTGCATTGTTTCGCCCAATAGTTTGATATATCCAACATCGGCGTGTAAAATTTTCAGTGATTTTATCACTTCCACTGAATGGTGGACATCTTAATGGTAGCCATATTGTAACGGTATATGCTATTCAATGGTGGACATCTGTAGCCATATTGTTACGGAATATGCTGTACAATGGTGGACATATGTAGCTATATTGTTACGGAATGTTCTGTACAGTGGTGGACATCTGTAGTCATATTGTTATTGAATATACTGTATAATGAAAACTAATTTGAAAGCTAATCACAGTCAATCACGATTGTCGTTTTCAAGCTTGGCAGCTATCCTTATCGACATAACCACAGACGTCCACATAAAGAGGCATAACAGCAAGGAAGATTATTAATAGAAAATATGATCGCATTTAACAGGGATAAAGGCTGTCCAAGAAGACGATGGATAAGTGACATCTCTTTCTCTTCTTCTTATGGTCCATGCCATGTGGCATTGGTTATCATGTCTTTCCACAGCTTTCTATTTCGGATACTGTCAATCATTTTCGATACTGATGTTCTCGTATGCCACAGTCCTAGCTTGCCAAGCATATTTACTCTTGTTCTTCCCTTACCCCTGTAGCTTGTCTTTTGTGAGTTCAAATTCTTGAGATTAGAACATCCATATCGAAGACTACGATATAGAACGAATATCTACCTCTATCTATATATGTTCCTTCTGCGCCAAACACAGTGCATAGGGCAGAAACCAAAGATCTGAAGTTCGAGCGACGCGACGTTACTGTGTGTAATTCTTGTATGTTGTTGTGACTAGGTGATTGTTGTTCTGTGAATTCTCTCTCTTGGTCTTCCTCTTTTTCTTTTGCCATCTGGTACCAATTTTTTAATTCTTGTAGTGGCAGTCTGTTTTCATTCATTCTAAATCATGTCCGATGCATCCATCGTTTTCTTCTTATTGAAAAGATTATGCCAGCTTAATAATAATAGTGGATACTGCTCAGAGGTAAGTGTTCTGGGAGCGACGGGTTTAAAACACACAACAAACTCATGTTCAAACTTAAAGACATGATTTCAATATAAAGAGCTGTGTTGTTTAGAATCATGACATTTGAAGAAGACAGAAGGTCACACTACAGCTTGTCTTACTTGACACATAATGCAATTAACGTGTCATTGTTTCACATTCAGTTCATTGTGTATGCACTGGATAGAACTACACATGGTTAGTGTAACTAAAGGACATCCTGGTCTATAGATTTGTATTGAAACGTGTTGACAGGTGATCGTAAATTGTCTAACATTGAACGAACGTTCCGTGATGAGTAATGCAAATGCGGCTATTAAATTCATTAACCTATAGATTTTTTTGTCAATGAATTACTGAAGGAATGAATGAACGTTTGAAATGATCAGTTATTTTGTAAATATGTGAATGTCTCTTCCTGTTGGTAACTTGTATGAAAACTTGAGTGAGAAAATAGAAAAACGTAATCACGTGATTCATTATGTGCTTATGTCTTACCAACATAGTTAGTGATACAGTGCGAGATAATAATGACAAGTGACAGACAATTCATGATTTAATTTATTTCCTCTTCTTCTGCGTTCGCTCTCTGATAATCACTACGAAAGCCTGCGCGATATCCGCCTGGGAGCGTGAATACGTTGTGCTGTTAGTTCCACAGCAGAGATGTATTTGCACCTCGGCTGGTCCAGCGTATCTGAGACCCGGACATCCTTGGCCCAGCACACTCGTTTTCGTTATATCTTTAATTAGGGTAGTGGACTTCCCTAGCCTGTGATAAGCCTTTCTATCTACCGCAAGACGGCGAATGTGTATCGACGTTTTTTCACTAAATGTGCCCTTGGACTTTTCATGCGAAAACGAGTCCCTGTGTGGCAGGCTCCGTGGAGACGGAAGTCAGGGATTTACACTTGGGTCAACAACTCCTTGAGCACCTTGGAATGTGATGATAGCGAAGAAGACAATTAACATCCAACATAGATTTTTTCTATGAGTTCTTTTTTCTTATATCAATTATCCACCGAAAACGGATGTGTCGGGTCATTAATGTAAATAAAACAAAGACACAGAGCATTTCAATTTTATTAACTACATCCTGCTCGAAATTTAGTAGGTCCATTGTCCTGCTACAAGAGAGATCCAGCGGAAGTTTGAAAATGAACGCTGAAGAAGAAGAAGTATCAATTGCAGGAGTTTCTGCAGAGATTTTTACCATATCAAGAAAACTTCAACTAACAGTTATTGCTATGCCATGAGAAGAAGCTTCTTGCTTAGATGTCGTCAGTTCTAGCAAGCACTAGATCAGTGTTTCCCAACCTTTTTTGCCCCACCTAAGTCTTTCTAAAATTTTAATATCTCCCTTTGTAACATATACATATTTTTTATATTTAAAAAATTGAATTATTCCCTAAATGAAGCCTAATTACAACGTATTCGAATTGCCCCTTGAACAATAAAATTGCCCCTCTGTAGGGCGTGGGCCCCCATGTTGAGAAACACTACGCACATGCAATACATAACGTACATGGAACTGTGATGAAAGAATGTCTACGCACAAACATCAACGACACGTTGACATAAAATAAGCATACGTGGCCATACAGAACAAGCAACAAATGTCAACAGCTATTGTGTGTAAGAGCACAGGTATAATTTATTAGTGCGCATTATTTATGTATGATCAGTGTGCGGAAATAAATGTCAAATCGTGAAATTCTAGCTAGCTTTCCTAAAGGAAATTAATGACGAAGCTATACGATAGAGCATTATCTAGACATCGATTTAGAAGTTGAAATGAAATATTGTATAGAATACAATATCAAATACAATTATCAGTGTTATTCTTTATAATACTTAAAGAACATACTTCTCAAAAAACAATATAAAGAAATTTCATTATATTCAATCTGTTAACTGATGCAAGTGGGCAAAACATTATGCTTAAATGTCACAAATACATTCATTTTGAAACAGATTCTACCACTCATATCTTTTTTTATGAATAGTAAATTTCACATATAACTGTATTTTGGGACAGTTAATGTCACGCACAATTTCATGTTGGGACAGCTAATGTAATACATACCGTAATTGTGGGACAGTTAATTCCATACATACGATCTTTTATGAATAGTAAATTTCACATATAACTTCATTTTTGGACAGTTATACAACACATATCTTCGTTTTCTGACAAAACGACACACATCTCTTTTGGGGGTGGGGTGGGGCAATTAACGGTACACATACCTCTATTTTTAACAAATAATGTCACATACTTTCACTTTTACAAATTAATACCACACAATTTGGACAACTAGTGTCACGCATACCATCATTTTGGAACAGATAATACCACAATACCTTGACGTTTGAACAGTTTATATCACAATACCTTCATTTTAGGACGGTTAATATCACAATACCTTCATTTTGGGACACTTAATATCACAATACTTTCATTTTGGGACAGGTAATAGCACACATATCTTCATTTCGGGATTATTTTTAGCACACATTGTAATATATTATTCTCTCATCGCGTACATACGATTATATTTTGGTAACAACAGCAAACGAGCATTGTATTTATATTTCTTTCATTTTCAAACTCCCACTGAATATCTCTGGGAGCATGTCAATGTTAATACTAGATTTTCAGAAGAATATATTCCAGGGAACTAAAATAGGATGTTCGTCAAATTAGACATGTTGAGTGGATGATAGAAATATTAGTAGCCAGGGAATGGACAAGAAAGCTTGCTGTTTCTGGAAATATGCAATGATGGGACAACAGACGCAAAATCAGACTCGTCAAGCTATTTGTATTGCCTAAGGCTTAGATAATGTAAAATAGCAAGTTGTCAGATACCCCTGTACCTTGCCTGCCGTCTTGTGTAACTTCAGTGGAAAAGAAAGTGTGTACCAGCCCTATCTCACAGTAGAAATGTCCAACTCAGCCTTCAAACAACAAATAATATGCAACGCTTTTAGATGCTGATTCAGTGACGAAATGAACACTTACCGGTATGTAATATCACTAGTGCAGTGAGGCTGGTTCATAATCAAATGACGACAATCAACAATTACCTCGGCAAATATCAATTGCACATTATAGCAAAATGTTAAATATTGTTGAACAAACACATTAATAGAAGGAAATGTTGCTGACAACAGAGCAAATTTCCGATTAAGACAACAATGGACAAGAGACAGTTACAAATTTTTAGACATGTCCTTGTTTTCAGCAGTCACTTCGCACAGAATCGTTAGAAGTTCAGAGCGTCTATAAAAAAAAATAGACTTCGCTCTGGACAGAAGATATGATCTGAATAATAGGAATGCTGGTTTTCGAGTAATAGATTGAAGGATTTAAGGATGAACAATAAGATGCTTGTATAGTTAGGCCATCTGATGAGACATGATTCCCTTTATCAAACTATCATGAAGCTGCGAGAGGGAATGTTTACGAGGACAAATAAATGTATATCTTTATGATATTAATATCATAAAGAATAGAAATAATGTAGTTTCTCTACATTTAAATATAGAGCTAAGAACAGAATGAATGGCACGAATTTTTTTTTCCAGAATAGTACCCCTGCGACGCTGAAGAGTAATGGGCCTCTTGGCTTCTTCGTTCGCTCTCTGATAACCAACACGACAATGTCTGTGATTTACACCGGGGAGGGTGAAAGTACGTTGTGCTGCTGATTTCACAGCAGAGCTGGGTGAATTTTTTTGCCCTGCGGCCCAGAGCATCCATTTTCGTCAAGGACTTCATGATGATCTTCTTCTCGTTTACATTTAACATGTTTACACAGCCAGTTAATTTTGTTGTGAAGACATGCTATCTACACGTGTTGCAAGATACATTGGTTACTAATGCGCCTCTCGATCTGCTATCTCCGACTTCAGCACTAGTGCTTGCTTGGACAGGACAGTGATCCTGCTCGATGCCATGGATGATCCGACTAATCTTAGTTTCCAGCCTCCGTTGGCTGGATTAAGTCCCATCGTCACTTCAAGGAGTTGGACGATTAAGTTAATGATTATGGTAAATGAGAAGCTTATTAAAACTGTTATAATAAAAACGAATAATAAAAATGTTGGCAAGCGAGTGACGTAAGGAAAGATTGATTGTTGTCGATACTCAAATACTAGTGAGTAATGCTACTCTTGTCAGTGCAATGATATTCTTAAAAATAGTGCATGTCTTCTGAAGTTCAAAATGATATACAGTAAGCTAGTGACTGTTAAGGGTGTCTGTAAAAGCTTTTTGCTGGCAGTTGAAAGATACCTTCAGTCAATAAGGTGTTTCACTGTCACTGCTTCATTGGGAAGACAGTAGTGTCTACAAATGGGTTGTTACTTGGGTTTCATACGGTTTAAATGGCTATTGATCCATGCAGGTCCTGTTGGAAACTGAAAAATAAGGGATTGGTTTCTCCTGCAGAGTTTATTTATGGTATCATTGTACTTTGGCTGTATCATTTCAATAAATTCATTTCAACCAGTCAGCACAGTTTCCCATCTGTCAGCCAGATTTTCCTGCTGTTGTTTTTGAGAATATGATTGACTGTTCCCATACTTCAAGGTCTTTGCTTTTGTTGTTTCGATGCGCCTATTTTTACAAGTCTGTCCACTACTTCACTATCATATTCCTATTCGATATCACTCCTCCTGTTTCTGATTCAACTTGCAGAAGGACTCATTAAAATGGGCCAGGAATGTCCACCCGGCAACCTTCCACCTAAACTAGCAATGAATTCTTGTGGATTTAGAAAACGAGGCCGCTGTCATCTTTGCCCAAGACAGATTGGCAGAAAATGTAAGGATGTTTGTGATATTTGCAACAAATTTGTTTCTTACCAACATAAGAACATTGCTTGTGACCTTTGCACTGTGTAACTTACATATGCTGGGCTCATACGTGGTAGTAAAATATTTAACCATTTCTTTATCTAAATACACTGTAATAATTCATAAATTCAAATTAAAAGAATTTTCATTAACAAAATATATGGCTTTAGTTAAATTAATTAGTACAGTCCATAGTGCAGTCCAACCGGTAACAAGTGCAACTAAAAAATCCTGATAGTTTGAAGGTTAATCAAGAACTTGTGAAATAAGAACACTTATTATCCGCAATAAATTAGAAAACAAGATAATGTCAAGCGGAGAAACGATAGACAAAATTGAAAAGCATTTATTTGTCTGTAATGTAGGCATGGGCATATTATTGATTGCATGTGTAGGATGATGAAGTGAGGATGTACAGGAACAATGCTGTGAGTGACAGGTACATAAAGAGGAAGGATTAGTGCAGCAGTGGGCTCAGATTGAAAAATAACGGAAATTAGAAAAGATAAATGGAAACTTGATTCGGAACAGGAAGTCAGCAACGCCTAAATACAGGCATAATAAAAATCGAATAACGTACAAGTGTAAGAGACTGAATATCACAATTGGAAATATTAGAAGAGAATAAAAAGCAGAGAAAAGAATATTTAGAAGATTAAATGGAGATGAATTCTATAACACAATGAACTTCACAATGACTTCAAACAATGTTCGTGATCAATGTTCGTAACCTTGACATGGCAGATACGTGGGTATTACATTTTCAAAATGCCAGTACTAGATTAAATACTTGCCACAGGTAAACCATGACCGTCTCCAGTTTAGAAGACATGTACACAGAACACGCAAACATAACGTGACAGGCCCATTTTGATTATTTCCGTCCATTTCGTTGGTCGACCTTGTCTATTTTTACCATGCGGCACAAAGTATATAAATATTGACCAGAGAAAAACACGATAATAATCAAAATCGAATAAAGTCCTAATAAATTCTGTACAGAGGTTTTATAGTGTTGTCGAAAGTCATGGCTAAAGTGTATCTTACTGTATGATATATAAATCAAGCAAATAATTATGTCTTTGTGCCAGGATACCTTTAAATCTTACCTGCCATATTTGTTATGGTCACATACTTTGACATAACCTATGTGTACTAACCTCAGTGTTTAAAAGTGGCTTGTTTCACCATATGAAAAAACAAGTACTCCCTCTTACCTTGTCAAAAATTGTCAAGGATTCAGGTAAATTATGCTTAATTATGTCTTAACAAAAAACCACTTCACACTTATGACTCCTAATCAATGTGTATGCACAAAGTGCAACAAATGCATTTGTTTTCCATGTTATAAATAAAAAGCTTACCCTGTACATGGCGTGATGAAAGCAAGAGCATGCGGCCTTTATCACACAGCTACAAAATCCCTCCGTGCAACTCCTTAACTTTATCACACAGCTACAAAATCCCTCCGTGCAACTCCTTAACTTTATCACACAGCTACAAAATCCCTCCGTGCAACTCCTTAACTTTATCACACAGCTACAAAATCCCTCCGTGCAACTCCTTAACTTTATCACACAGCTACAAAATCCCTCCGTGCAACTCCTTAACTTTATCACACAGCTACAAAATCCCTCCGTGCAACTCCTTAACTTTATCACACAGCTACAAAATCCCTCCGTGCAACTCCTTAACTTTATCACACAGCTACAAAATCCCTCCGTGCAACTCCTTAACTTTATCACACAGCTACAAAATCCCTCCGTGCAACTCCTTAACTTTATCACACAGCTACAAAATCCCTCCGTGCAACTCCTTAACTTTATCACACAGCTACAAAATCCCTCCGTGCTACTCCTTAACTTTATCACACAGCTACAAAATCCCTCCGTGCTACTCCTTAACGGGAAACGCAGTATTTGACTTTTTTTGACAGTTTTAAAAATCTTTTCAATCTAATCGGTTTCCTAAAATACATATATGTTGACTTCAACATATGTCACACACCCACCCCCACATCCTTGCTAAAGTTTTCAGACTCCTTCCCCATATAATTGGTGAGAGTAGTATCATTAAAGTACAAATAAAACACACACCAAAGAAAAGACAAGTGCAGTACGAATATTTGCCTATAAAACAATGTTCGTGATCTGCTGTTGATATTTCACTGTGCTCAACGAAAATCCAGCAAAATTAATATGACATAAGAGCTGTGAAATCTCACTTAAGATTGACAGAAGTGTGTGACACCTAATGATAATTTAATCACAGAACCAACAAGAAAGCACAATTTGGGTTACCTTGACTGGAACACAGATCTGTTCCAAGTACCAGGACATTGTCAGGAAATTATCAATGTTCACCAGTTGCGTGCACTTTCTATGGCAAGGAGGCCTTTATTTGACTTTTCTTGCGTAAAATTCGCAAAAGCCAAAACCCTTTGTATTTAGCCCCTGGATATTCTGGTAGTGATTCTAAAGAGCTGTGGCATATGTCTAAATTTTGGGGCGTGTCTTTCGGAGCGTGGTAGCCAAGTTGATAGTGACTTTGCTTACTATCACCAGATTAAAGCGTGCCATGTTCGAAACTTCGTTTGTACAGAAATTAAATTCGGGTCGTGATTTCTCACCTGACACGATCGCTCTTCCATATCTGACTTAGCTGTAAATGGGTACCAGGCGCATGCATTAGGAAGTTACACACAACAAAGAAGGGAACTGGCCACCCCAAACAATAGTTGCTGCGGCTTAGTACATGAAGTTATCTTCATCCCCGACGGAATCTGCTGCCAGGGAATCTAGTTTTACCTTTACCTTTGCCTTATACTCAGAAAATTATGTCTTAAGCTTAGTAGGGTTTATGTCTTACGCTCGTGAGCCTATGTTTAAAAATCGGTGGGGGCGGGGCGTCCTATGTTCTAAACTCGTTGGAGGCCTATGTCTTAATGTCTGGGATGTAAACCTCAGGGAAGCATACGTCTTAATCTCAGGGGCCGATGCATGTAATACAATTATATCCGCCGGGTGGGCCAGAAATTATAAATTGCTTGGGAAGGGGAGAGGGTCAGGAAATTATTGGCCCCACTGGCTGTATTTTGTCTGTGAAACATTTTTTGTCCGCCTCGATTTTCGATGTTTCACCTTGTATTACTTGCGAAAATTGAAGTATTTATTCTCCTGAAGCCCCCCCCCCCTCTCTCTCTCTCGCTCTCTCTCTCTCTCTCTCTTTCTTTCTTTCTTTCTTTCTTGTCTACTGTACAAACCTGTTCTAACAGCCATAGTTACATAGCTAATGCTTACTTGTGTTTCTGTTCAAGTCTAAAAAAACATACACCGCTTTCGTGCGCTCTATGTGTTCTGTTTTCGTTGCGTACCATAAATAGAATGCAGTCAAATTGATTATACTGCATGAGGATTTGAACCCACAATGGTTACGAGGTACTATTCACAATGTTACCAAGAACAAACCTCCTATATATCTCAAGCGCCAAATTTATAAAAGCAATTTGATGATCCAATCAGTTCAACTTATATCTAACCTAAGTTTAGATGCAATGAGCAGATAATTATGATATATTTTACATTTTACTGCAAACAGCAAATGGCAGAAAACATATTACTTGTGTTTAAGCTTAGACCATAACTAATATGCATGCTTCTGTGCTTCATGCAAAGAATACTGAAACATAAATGTATATAAATAAACACGACATACATTCACACAACATGATATACAACATGACATACATTCACACAACATGATATACAACAAGGCAAATAATGTGTTGAACAACTGAAACGTTATCATGAAAAAAGGCATCACTTTCCTTTGTGACTGAAAACTAAAATTGGATACATTTTTCATGTTGAATGCATGGTTCATGTTTGATGCATGGTTCATGTTGGATGAATTTTATTGTTGGATGCATTTTTCATGTTGGATGCATGGTTCATGTTGGATGCATGGTTCATGTTGTATGCATTTTTCATGTTGGATGCATGGTTCATGTTGGATACATGGTTCATATTGGATGCATGGCTCATGTTGGATGCATGGTTCATGTTGGATGCATTTTCATGTTAGATGCATGGTTCATGTTGGATGCATGGTTTATGTTGGATTCATGGTTCATGTTGGATGCATGGTTCATGCTGGATGCATGGTTCATGTTGGATTCATGGTTCATCATGGATGCATGGTTCATATTGGATGCATGGTTCATGTTGGACGCATGGTTCATGTTGGATGCGTGGCTCATGTTGGATTCATGGTTCATGTTTGATGCATGGTTCATGTTGGATGCATGGTTCATGTTGGATACATTATTAGTGATTCCGAAGGGAAAATAGCAAGTCATTGAATCCTGGGATTTTTATTTTTACTAGTATCAAAGAAATTAAGACCTCTGCTAAAGAAAGTATTTTCTGGAATACCAAATTTGTGTACTTAAATGAGTACATGAACGCTGGAATTACTGTCAATTCTCGAATGGTGTATAGGAAAGTTAAGTATTTGAGATGACGCCTGCGTAGTGTTAAAATATCCTCTAGGTGGTTAATTCTGGAACACAATGATTACTGTCACACACATCACGCGCTACAGTTGAGGTTCTGTTGAACTTTAAATTAAAACCTGTTCAAATGAAAATACACTAAAAAGCATTCTAATGGAGATATACATAAGCAAGTGAGAGTAAGACGCATATGAAAATTTGTTTAAAATTATTTGTAATCTACTGTTTCAGCCAGAGATCCCCACAGAAAACTCTTGGGTAGAAACCCGTGACATGGTCTTTTTTTTATTTATCTTTAATGTAATACTGTATACATTCTGACGTAGAAAGCAAGCACTGTATAGCGGTTGTATACAGGCAATGTGCTACGTCACATCAGTATACCATAAGCCAATATGAATCATATCACGGAGACCGTGGTGGCTGAATTATAAAAACTGCAACCTCCACTATTATATATGAATGAAATTATCTGATATAAACTAAACTGTACTAAGGTCCGCGGTTGAAAGAAGTGATCTATCATTAGATACGGCTTGCTGTGTAAGAATAGAAAGTCGCTTTTTCAGCTGGTTCCCAGTAACAACGTGAGTAAAACAAGGATGTGTTCTGTCCCCAGTAGTGTTTTGCATCGCGAATGACTGTGTGATGAGGAAACGCACAGACCAAAAACGGCTAGGAATCAAATTGGTAAACAACAAGACCATAGAAGATCTAACCTTCGCAGATGATATTCTCTCCTGAGTTCAACACACCAAGAAATCCAAGATAAAACAGAAAGACTCAAGTTTTTTGCACAACAGATAGGCCTTCAAATAAACACACATAAATCGAAAATCATGAACTTTACCGGCCTGATAGTATCAAATAAACTAGATGATAATATACTAGACAACGTTTCAAATTTCGTATATTTGGGATGGAAGATAACAGCAGACGGGGATACCAACTCAGAAATCAAGACTCGAGTCGCTCTCGCCTCCAACGCCTTTAAAAAACTCTCAAACATCTGGAGATCGAAGATCGCAAGTAAACACATCAAACTGCAACTATTCAATGCAAGTGTTATTCCATCATTAACATATGGATGTGAAAGTTGGAAATCTACCGCAATAATGGATAAGAAGTTAGTTGCCTTCGAGAATAGATGCCTCAGAAAAATCACACTTATTGGAAAGACTTCAAATCAAACGACATACTAAGAGAGGAGACAAAACAAGAATATGTGACGAACATCATCAGAAAACGCCGCTGGACATACATCGGCCACATACTTAGAATGAATGAAGACATAATTCCACGACAAGCCTTCGTGTGGACACCCGACGGAAACAGAAAACAGGGAAGACCAAAAACAACGCCCAGAAGAACATTTATGAATGAATTAAAATCAACAGGCATAAATGCACAAGACCTGCAATCCCTAGCAAGTGACCGACAGGTATGGAGAACTATGACATGTGCCTTATGTGCCAAACTTAGCAAAAGAGGAACTGACTGAAAAAGTGTACCTCAGCGGTGAAGAAATATTTCGCATGTAAAATATTACGTCTGTGGCTACCATGGTAACCGATTCAAATCCCGGAGCAGGTAATTGTGCATCCTGATTAGATATAGATCAAAATATACATTATTATTTTCAATGCGCAGCGGAATTCTGGGAAAATTTTAGTTGACGTGGATGAGTAAAGTTGTGGATTATAGAACATTCCAACTACTATTGTCGCATAGAACATTTTCGTATAGAACATTGCAACTACTGTTGTTTAATGTGGTGTGGGTTAGTAAGGTTGTGGAGTATCGCCGTATAACACATTGCAACTACTATTATCGAATGTTTAAGCACCGTTGACACATCAAATCACAATGCCATTAAATTTTGAATGTCAGCTTATCTGCGCTTAGAACTACCGGTAAGTTGCAACAAGTTGAGTTTCTGAGATGGTCCACTAGTCTTTCTAACACCAAATCCAACAGTTCAATTTGTTCGATATATTTCATTCCCTTCAATATTTGGAACACAGTTTGTATTCATATCATATTCAAGTTCTAATATTAGCTCGCAACTTTTAATTCGCAATTCTCACATATATATTAAAGTTCAGCAGGCTACCATTGCTCTCTGTACGATATGGATGCACGACTACATTTAAGATAAATAAACTGGAATAAAAATAAATTCACTCCCTATCATATATGATAATTGCTGATACTCGGTGTACAAAAATACCAGAATTGATCATACGATAACCGTGTACAGTGTTTCATTGTAGACGAATTAACCAACATTCTGTCGATTGGGTCATAAAACTGATTTATCTTTTTTTCAAGGATCAGTTAATCTCTGCTCGCAGCCTATTACATATTTTGAAGTTCTAGACATCACAGACTCGCATGAAACCTGCAGTTTCTAAGATCATATCAGTTTCATGTCTGCTGATGATCCCAATACTTCGCAGGTAAGAACATGCAGCCAATCGTGCTTTATGTGCATGTATAGGACTATTTTTTGTATATCCAGCAGTTTAGACGTTACTTTTTTAAAACAGACTATATTCTAAATCAAATCTAAAAACAAGCTTTTCAAAAACATTAAGTGTGAATCTGACGTTTTTATGTAATAAAGTATCACGAAAAGTGAGCTATAAATGTATTCGATAAATGTTTATAGAGATCAGGAATGGAGATTACGTTACCTGTATCACTTGTATATATCAGACACTTATATTTTTTTGTAAATTATATTTTATTCAGACACTATTTATTATTTAAAAGTTCCATTTTCTCCTCTCCTCTGTCCTTTTTAAAGCATGTTTACTTTTAATATGTTTCTCTGCTTCGTATGTATGTATTTTCTCTTTTTAAATGTTTTTTGCTTCAGATGTATGTGTTTTCTCTGTATTATTTTTGAATTCATTTTCTATTTATCTTCACCTTCTCTTCATTTTCCTTATTTACATTTCTTCTGGATTTATGTTTATTTTCTTTATTTTTACCATCATTGATTTTATTAGCTCTATTTTTCGTATATTCGTTTATTCATCATCATGTGACATATTCGTTCCTGAATGTGATCTTCCTTATGGATTCTCTGAACACACCGCGATTCTGGGCGAGTTGACCTATCGCAGCTAGAGACATGTTTAAGCAATCTAATATATCACTGTACCATTGTCGTCTTGGGTGCCCTCTTCCCCTGCTGCGGTTAACTCTGCCTTCAGCTATTAATCTTTTGATGCTGTTATGTCTATTTATATGACTAAAAAACACAGCTTTCTTGTTATGATATTGTTAGGATCTTGTTAGGGTGTAGGATTTTTTGGTGTCTGATTTCACTATCGATTTGTTCATTATCTATGCTTCAATTTCTGTATTTATTTTCATTTTCAACCTTTTCATATTACCGTTTTAATTATTTCTATTTAAAGGTTTCCCAATTTTTGATTTATCTTTAGTCATTTTCAAGGTTTTCATTTTGTTAACACTTTCTGTCTTTTTTTGTTTTAGTTTTCTTTTTTATTTCTTGATCGTCATTGTACAAACACCTCCCCCCCCCCCCCAACCATCTATATTAGCATTTACGTTCAATTGTATCTTAATTATTTTTTTATTGTCTTACTGTCTATTAGCTCTTTATTTCTAATAATAGGTATGTCTATGAACTTACTCTGACTATTAACTTAGTCTATGAATTTATTATGTCTATTAAAGTATATCTTATGTCGGTTAGGTTATGTCTAACCTTACAAATCTATGAATTTTCTGTCTATTACGTGATTATTTATCACTTGTGGTAAAAATGACGTAGGAAATGAATGTGTGTGTTGTTGTTTGTTTTTTTGGTTGTTTTTTTTTTGTTGTTGTGTCATTCCTTAAATGGATTTCTACCTGAAAGCTACGACAAACTACTGAAATAATTTGCCTAGAATCGAGCTTCAAGACGACACAGACTGCATTCCGATAGCCGTTCGCAAAAATACCAGCAACATAATGTGAGAACCATGACCGATTTAGGGAAATTAGAAAACGTGAACAGGAAATGAAACATATGGATGTCAAAATATTTGGATTATGTGAAATGAGAAGGTTGGCGGCAGGAAGTATAGTATGTAAAGACTTCAAATAATATACTCTGGAGGAGACCAACATAGAAATGGAGTAATCGTAATTTTAGACAAGTGAAGGCAAGATCTGTTAAAGGATTCTGGGATAAATGAGACATAGTTCTATTAGTAGAGGGGCAGGTCATTTACATAAATATTATTCAAGTTAGGTATTAGGCATAAGGTTTGTTGATTATCCGCTTCGCGCAACGGACACGTCCATAGATGTTCAGATCTCCGCTTCAGTAAATCTCTCAGGGTATAACGGCTGATTGTTCCGGTTCTATGTTGGTTCACTACTCTTTTTTATATCTTTGTCAAGGGTTCTCTGCGGGATACGCCCATCATCATTCCTAATTCGCGTATTCTCGATATTGACTCATGCTCATTCATCTCAAAGTCCTCTGATGGAGAGGACTCACGAAGAGCAATGAGTATGTCAACCACGGTCCATAGTCTGATCATCTGATATGGTGGTGAGGCTAGCTAATTCACTGCGTGTCCGTGGACAAAGGTAAGCATGCATTTTCATAGTGATATCCGCATTTTAGCTCTCTCTCTCTCTCTCTCTCTCTCTCTCTAATTACTTCACCTATTCCCTACGTACATAACCTGTTTTGATATTCTAAATCATAATAAGTGAGTCACTTAGTATACATGCATGGGAATATGCTTGCGATTCCAGCCGGTTAAGTTAAAAACCTTTGCAACCTCGTTAGATGTTGGCTCATTATAGCGACGTTTATCAGATTGACGATCGTGCTTGAAGACCATATTTACTATTGGGAATCCTCTTCCAATTTGAGCAGAATTCTGAATTTCTCTTGTTTCGATATCACACATTAAGTGACTCGACTATGCTTGTCCATTGTGTTGACAACAGCCAGTTACCACATACTGAAGAACACACTGAATATGAGATCAGAATACCTATGTATATTTTCGAAGGGTTATGATGGTGATATGAAAATTAATAACTCGTTACAATAGGGCGTATGACCATTTATCTGACCATTCATCTGGTTTATCATACCAATGCCAGACTTGGCAAGGGACATCTACACATAAGAGAAGGGTCAAAACGTGTGAAATGAAATGTCTAAGGAAGGCTGGTGGAGTCACCAGACTCAACAGTGAGGTAATCATAAAGATAATAGGTATAACATCATGCATCGAATATAGAAACAACATATAAAATTGTTTGGACATATTATGAGGGAACAATCAACTTCCCATAAGTGCTTCTAACAAGATGGAATCAGGATACGAAACCAAGGGCAGACATAGAAAAGTATGGATAGAGAACAACAAGACCATCCTGAACAAACATGACTACACCTCAACCAGAGCAACACACCTGGTTCTGTAATGCAGACTACATCTCCTTCACAAAACCCACCGCTCAACAGCAAGTGTGGAAGCTACTACAACACCTCCAGCTGGGGATGGATAATAGAGAACAAATAGATTATATATCTAGAAGGGGACCGGGGACCGGGGGCAGTCACATGAGCTATTAAGACAGTTTAATATATGCATGATAGCAATGGGAACGTTAAAAACTTGTTAGGTGGAGTACGAACATTCTCATGGTCCACCATCAGGAAATATCAAGTGTGGACTCGGAGTGTGAACGGGTGACTGAAATAAATCCAGTGTTCACAAATACGGAAGTATGGTAGTAATGTAGAAATATTATTTGTGACAAAATCATCATCGGCCCAAGCAGAACAAAATGATTTTTTTCTGATTTAGGGGATCCAGTGAATTTCTGACTTATATCACGTATACAAATGTGGGCACCAGAAGACACGTATATAGAATTGATTTATATATGTATTGTGAACGCGGACGTAGATATGTCTCCGGCAAGTTTAACCTAAACATAAGCTAATTTCCTCGTTTTCGTAAGATGTTTACATATTTTGGTTGAAATCCATCACAGGGGAAAGGAAGTTACTGGCTCTTCTGCTTGCTTTCTAGTACTGAATGTCATGTTATGATTTCCTAAAGGGGGGGGGGGGGGTTGCGGCCTCCAACTCACGGTTTAACGTCTTTATCTATAGTCTTGATTGTGAGTTATAGGATCCAAACTTATTGAATTTTTTTGTCTTTCAAAGGTTAAATCAAAAACCTAATCTGTTTACGTCGTTGTGAGTTATATAACAAAACAATCTTTACTTTCTTTGTTCTCTGCGTGAAGTCCCCTAACGGAAGAAGATGCATTAAGGAAAGTTTTTTAAGAGGATTGTATTTACGTCCCTCAGGATCAACGCAATCAGAAAGTACTCTTCTCATTTATCCCCCAAGTCAATCAAAGAAAATTCTATTCTCATGGGATAACTCTTGTGTCAGGTAATTGGTTGTAAAATCTGACACTTCAGATGGAACTCTTCTTACTCATTATCTCCCCTTATTCAGTACACAACCTGGTTGTCTTATCTTATACATCTTTTCACAAAATCGATCCGGCATGATTCCGGAACACACTCTTTAAATCAATTAACGATAATTCTCGGAATCCCCTGTGTTTATATGACTCGAGTACAATAACACACAGCGATACCTTAATCTGTTTTGACATTGAAATCAGTGTGTCGGTTACTATCCGAACTACTTAGAGTTAGAGAAATAGTAGATTCGAATATTTCAACGAAGCGAAGATACTGGTTAGAGAGGATTGACATATTAATAAGAAAGCCACGATGTGACAACTTAAGCTGTTGATTTACTGATACGGGGGGGGGAAGGGGAAAGTAAAAATAATAAAAATAAAATACATTGTATATGTTTTATGTAAAAGTGACACGCACTTTGTGAAATGTTTGTATGTTAAATTGACTAGAGTTCATCTTGTTACAGGACAATAACTCTGCTAGAGTTTATCTTGTAACAGGACAATAACTCTGCTAGAGTTTATCTTACAACAGGACAATAACTCTACTAGAGTTCATCTTGTAACAGGACAATAACTATACTAGAGTTCATCTTGTAACAGGACAATAACTCTACCAGAGTTTATCTTGTAACAGGACAATAACTCTACCAGAGTTTATCTTGTAACAGGACAATAACTCTACCAGAGTTCATCTTGTTACAGGACAATAACTCTGCTAGAGTTTATCTTACAACAGGACAATAACTCTACTAGAGTTCATCTTGTAACAGGACAATAACTCTACCAGAGTTTATCTTGTAACAGGACAATAACTGTACTAGAGTTTATCTTGTAACAGTACAATAACTCTACTAGAGTTTATCTTGTAACAGGACAATAACTCTACTAGAGTTTATCTTGTAACAGGACAATAACTCTACCAGAGTTTATCTTATAACAGGACAATAACTCTACTAGAGTTTATCTTGTAACAGGACAATAACTATAATAGAGTTTATCTTGAAACAGGTCAATAACTCTACTAGAGTCCATCTTGTAACAGGACAATAACTATAATAGAGTTTATCTTGAAACAGGTCAATAACTCTACTAGAGTTTGTCTTGTAACAGGACAATAACTCTTCTAGTGTTGTTTCAACTGTGTTGTTCCATTTCTCACTTCGTAATGTTGTTTCAACTGCGACCCATGCTCAATTGTTCCCTCAGTTGTGTATTCCAGGATATCCGTCATTTGTCCAACTCATTGTGATATCGGTAATGTTTCTAGATAATGGCTGTATATTATCTGATGTAAAACGCATATATGCTATTGCCTGATCCATGGTATGTCCGAAATTTATTGGCAGAAGTGCAAGTATGTATCTCATTGTTGAACTTATGGTATCCGTAGTACATCCCAGACGAATTCACATTCCTTCATTCTGATATGTTCCAATTGCTGGTATTGTGTCCTCGACAACGTCAGTAGGTCTAGACCATAATCTATCAATGAGAGCACTAATTGGTTGTATAGAATGGCGAGCAGTCACTGATCTATGTGTGCAGATGTCAGTGTTTAGAGAACCTCGAGATCTCTATTGCATCTCTGTATGGTTTGCTCGACGTGTCACCCCTATGAATAATTGCCCCTAATTATTATTTCCACATAGTGAATCAGTTAACACTTTGAATAGCAAAAGTATTGTCTGACTCAAACAGTGTAATAATTAGACAACATAATGATCCAACTCAAACTTGGCATGATACCATTTATGTTAGTCCAACAAAGTCTGAATAATAGTCGATCGCGGTCGCGGCGATGTTTTGTCACTTCTTGCGGTACAAAGCGTCTTAACGTAATCCATGAATGTTGAAAATGAACAATAGCGATATGAAAATGTCCTAACCTGCAATTTTTTTTTAATTCTTAAGTATTTTTAAAATAGTTAAAATTCAAGTTTTTCATATAAAACAAAAACACGAATCGACGTCTCGAACACAAAAAACTTTATCAATATACGCAGGACTAACAAAAACTGAAACTGTAAAAAAGAATTACACCTCACAGAAAACGGGTTTACTACAATCTGTCTTTCATTTTTCCCGTTTCTTAATTATGTTCTCCGTGATGATGTAGTTACTATTGCTACAGGTATAAACTATATCCGCTGATATGTTTTGTCATATTTTGACTCAACTAAGATGACGGAGATTGTTGCGAACAAGAACAATATAAACAAAGATTCTTAGAAGAATTTGAAATGTTACTTATAACTACCAAGACAATTGTAGAAGAATGGGAAATATTCAAGAAAACCATAATGCAAATACCGGGAAAAACGTGTGGATACGTGAAATCTAAAGGTAGAAAACCCTAAGTAACACCATGGTGGAGCGAGGAAGTCAAAGACGTCATAAGAAATTTAAAAATAAATTCAAGAAATGGTCTGCAAGCAATGTGCAAGAAGATTATATCGAGTACGGGCCCGCTAAATAAATAACAATGAAAACCATTAAAGATGCTAAAACTAAAGCGTTGCAATAATATGGCCAATCATTAAGTACAGATTACAAAGAAGCACCAAATAAATTATACACGAAAATTAAGAATATGAGAAACTGGGAAGATAAATATGAACCAACCGAAATAATAAATGATAAAAATGGAAAGGCAATCAATGACTAGAACCGAATCATGGAAAAGTGGCAACAGTATTTTTTTTAAATTGCTAAATTTAAAGAAAGGAGGGGACGACAAAATACTAAACAATATAACGGAACAGTTAGAACCAAACATATTACTAGCAGAAATAGAAAATGTCATACAAACAATCCATCAAACAAAGCGACAGGACATTATAACATACAAGTTTAATAAATCAAAGCAGCGGCAGATATAGCGATAAAATAGTTCCATACGGTTTTTAATATAATATAGAACACACAAGGCACACTAGGAAGACTAGAAAAACGCCGAAATAATACCTATCTGGAAGAAACAAGCAGCAAAAAAGATTGTACTACGTACAGAGAAAGACAAAGTATACTTCTAAGGCACACTGGAATAATTTTCAACAGAATTCTAGACAGAAGGTTACGAGCATTCATAGAACCACATTCATAGAGCCAGTTTTTTAGTCCTGGTCTGCCACAGAGATTGCATCTATCTCATGTGATTTTCAATGTATACACAGTACATATCACTAGCAGTAAAATCACAGGTGCTGTCAGAACTATGTCGTACACTGATGACATCTTGGTGTATAGACAAGGCAGAAAGCAAGAAGTGTGCGTCGTGGAACTACAGAAGGAGTTCTACAGACCGACAAATTGGTGTAGAGATACAGTAGCAGTGGTAAATCCTTCTAAGTCATTCGTGATTTTTCCTTGAACAATCACATGGTAAAAACACCGTTAGACACCCATGCTACATGTATCGTTATCCGAGAACCAGCACAATGAGATATCTGGGCGTGGTTTATTTTGGACAGAAGTCTGGGTTTCAGGGAACATATTGACCACGTTATCATAAGGACATCAAGAGCTTAGCAGCAATGAAGGTTGTGGCTGCTGCGCAGTGTGAGCAGAGGTTATTATTTCTTTTGTACCAGGGTTTGGTGGTGACTGTGGTGGAATATGCACTGGAAATTCTGACTCTTCGCCAAACTCAAATCGAAAGACTGGATAGAATCCAGAATGCAACAATGCATATCATACCTGGGAGCCCACGAGACGCATCGACAGGAGATATGCGGTACCTACTTGACTGTCCAAATGCAGAGCAAAGATTATAATATTACGGTGCACGGGCGTACATTCAAATACATACAGATAAGCAACACCCGTTTCATTCCCAACTACAGAAAGTTAAAGGCAGCAGACTAAAGAGAGGGAAATCGTGGATGGGACGTGCTGGGAATGTCATATAAAGCGTGTGCAGATTGCAAGATGTGAGATCAGGTGCGGAATGGATAAGTCTACCCACTTTTTTGAGAGTAGTAATACCACTTAGCAGGGAATGCAGAGAACGGTGTCCCACAGATGTGGAGAAAGAAGTGCAGGCTTTGGTCAGTGAGAATGCCAAAGAGGGGGATGTGATTATATACATTCATGGATCTGTGATTAGGCATGTTGGCAGTTCTTGGGCCTTCACAGCTCAGTGCGCAGGTAAAATGAATAAGGGAGGAGAGTGTGGTCTTTGCGGTTATTACGAGTAGTATAACCAAGGAGACTATGGCGGTGACCAGGTCATTTGAGTGGGTATGCACACAGAACGTAACGCAGACCTACATCTTAAGTGACTCTATGTGTATAATAAAAGAGCAGATCAACTGGCGTCAAGCGCGATAGTGGCACAGGGCGATGGGGCAATGGTTCGAGCTGATGTTTTGAACTCCTTAAGAGATATAGCACACGAGAGTGAGACTAGTGTGGATGATGATTCCTTTTCAATGGCCGGGATTAAAGATCAGGGTTTGAAATGCGGTGTTGCTAGAAGTGAACATTTTAGAGGTCGCAAAAGAATGATGGTCAACCAGCATAGGGCCGGTACTGTCAGCAGAAATATAATGGCGAATACACACAGGGAAAGATAGGAGCAACTATGGACGTGTCCAATTTGCAGTGATAATGATCCGACAACTAACTAACTAACTAACGCAGTCAATATCCAGTTGGAACGAGTGTTGGGCTTTCAGATACATTCTGCATACACTCTGGCATGCGACAAGGATGTGTTCTATCTCTCTAAACAAATCAAGCAATAATATCAACAACAAAAGAACTAAAACAACATATAAATAGACTCACACAACATGTAAGGACTTCAACATGAAAATAAATACATAAAAAGCGTAGGTTATGTCAATCGCTGAAACAGAAAGAAACACTATTCTAATCGATGTCCACCAACTTGAACACGTGAAATAATTCACTTGTCTTGGAAGTATAATATCATCAAATGGGAAAAACTTCAAATAAATTCAACATAGGTGCAACATAGCATGCTGGATCTTGGGGCAGGTGTCTCCTATTTTCAAAAACAAATATGTGAGCATGAACACCAAAAATGCGCTATATAAAACGATCATCATAGCATCGCCATGCTACCAATGTCAAACGTGGACACTAACAACAGAATTCCAAAAGAAATCTTGTTACAGCAGACATGACTTGTCTAAGTACAATTTTTACGGAGTAACAATAAGAGACAGAATCAAGAATGAAAACATCAGAAGACTAACAAACACAATGCTAATCAATCCTGGATTACTTCAGAAGACAAAGAATTACGTGGTTGTCACATGCATCCAGACTACCATCAGACATTGTCCTTCAAAAAGCATTACTATACGGACACGATGGATACAAAGCCAGGAGCAGACATTGCAAACGATATATTACAGAAATAAAAGAGTCAACTAAAACAAACATATACGAAGCACACAAAAAAGCCATCTCCAGAAACCCCTTCTAACCCTGAAGCTGCAAGGCATAAATTGGAATAAAGCGAAAAGAAAGATTATCGTGAACTTTAATAACACTCTTTTAAACTTCATTTGGCAATCTCCCATGTTATCTGTAATTGGTACTCGTGTCTGGTCAACTTTAGTATTGAAACACAATGTGTGTATCAGGAAGGAACTTTGACAGCCTTATTCAAATACTAATTCACAATCTCAACGTTCGTTGAATTCTTGATATAAAATTATTTGTAACTACAAATACTATTTGTCACTGTCGAGAGAGCTCACACAAAGAGCTTTGAACCATCTACTTGCATTAAAAAACACATTTAGCTAAAACTTCAAAGATTTCTATAAATGAGTTAAAGGATCAATTCTGTCCTGACTTTCACGCCGGCAGAAATATAGCTTTCATGTTTTGATTGTAAATGATGTTTTAAATTTTATTCTTTAGAAACAGAAATGTTTTCCATTATATATTAAATACACAAGATTATGGAATAAAGAAGTTTTCATTAGTTCATTTTTTGTCGAAAGTATGAATTTATGTATTCAATTAACGAAGAACAATTGTTATCCTACTGCATTTTAGCATGCTATTTACCATACATGTTGTAAGAAGCGACTAAAAACGTTAGGTTTGAAACCATTACCCTTGCTCCATGATTCCCTCTGTGGTGAAGCCTGCCAAAGACCATGTCTGGATTGATGGAAGGAATTTAGCCCTATATTGTATCTACAGCATACATCTACAGATAATGTCACGGCATTGTCTCCCCCATATAAGATACGTAGTGTTGCTAATCTTAATGGCATTTCTGCCCCGACAACACACATGCATTTAAAGCCTAAAAATACATACTAAAATATATTTACCTTCACTCTCATGGTCAATGTTCACTCTATTTCAACATACCGTCAATAATATAGATAAAGTTACACCATCCTTTAAGTAATCGATACTTGTTTATCATTGGGAAAGTTACTTTTCGCAACTGTTTCTCGTTATCGAAGATATCCATTATTACTTTCACGAATGTTTTTATTATGTAATCAAAATTTCCCAGTCAAATGAAATGACAAGAGCATTCCCATTGTGTTGATATGATACTGTTTCATCATTTTAATCTTCTCCTTCGCAGTTTGACATATCTACACAGCAAGTCCGGTTTTCTTAATAAATGCTGCTGTAGTTGAAAGCTCCTGGATCATTTCAATTATTTGGTTTATCTTAGCGAGCTAAGTAAGAGTATGTAGTATTTTTTAATAAGTCTCTTCTCTAAGGTTTTAATCAAATTCTTTTAAAGGACGGTTGTAGACTATATCGTTTAGACTGCCATCTTCAGATATATACTAATAATAGACGACGTAGATATATTGACTGACAAACGATATTGAAAAGCTGAGACTAACAAGCTGTGTTAGTCGTTGGTGGTGGATCAACATGCCGAAATAAAGATCCAAAATTAAAATTTGGTGTCTATAGACGGACCAATAGAATTAAAGTTCTATAGAACACAATCAAAATTGGCGGTCCGAAGATAAATAAATGAAAGTGATAATCTATAGAAAATTTAACGAGAAAGATATTGTTTGATTTAATAGAAATGACATTATACTCACTGGTAAATATATACAACGTCTAGTTCCTAATTCTATTGTCTTGCTATAATTGTTCAAGCATGAAGTTGTGTTTGATAGATGATACTAGCAATTCTAAAGAAGAAGCAGTCTTGTGATTTAACTGACTGGTGAATGATTACAAATGCGCGTACACTTCATAGACTAATCTTGCGTGTGAGCTGTGCTGAAGCGTACATGTTTAACACCCGTAAATAAACTAACCGGCACAAATATCAAACAAGACACGGCGCATTTATGTCAGGTAACAGTTGAACCATTTGACACTTTGAAATATTATCACTATAAAAATAAAATTATTTTTGTGTGGAAATCTCAGACTGTGGATCGAGTTTGTTGTATTTCGGTTTTGCTTCTTGTACAAAAAAACTTTATTTTCGCTAAATATATTACATATTATTTGCTTAACCTGATCATCTATCATTCAATGTTCGTATTTCTTATTAGTATGTTTGTCTATTTTATCTTGTGAGTACGTATTATGAGAACATTTTTAACGGCTCAATAATTTGTCTTGTTCGTGTAGATTTTGTAATATGAATTGTATCTATGTCGAGAAACAATCATAAAAGATGCCCATTCTGAATTTGGACATCGGTAGAATAAGACCTTTCGTTAAAATGCGTATTGTTATATAAGTTCAGATACCATTCTGAGTAACTAAATATGCATAGTTTAATAGTGTACATCTCCATAGTGGATAACAAACAGGATTCAATCATCTTCATATTAAGTCATGGTATTTATAGATGTATTCAATTGTGGTAAAGAATACTTGACTGGCTGACTATGACACCATCTATTGATGCATCTAGTCTATACATATGTTGCAATATTACTAGATAACAGTAGGTACACTAGATGTGTTTGGATTATGGACGCTCACTTTTCATAAAGGTATGTACCGATCAATTGTTGAATTTAAAAATGTATAGAAGTTAGCTGTTATTGATAACTTTCATATTTAACTTGTGCTGTGTTTACAGGAGTCCCTCGAAAACAGTCCTGTTGACTCATCGTGAATCATCCCTCTAAAGGGAAATTATTTTACTGCCCCTTTGCCATTGTGTATACTTTGTGTGGACAGCCAATGAAAATAACGAGAGAAGTCAACATATCATAACTTTAGAAACATATTAACCTACAGGAATGTGTAATCTACAACGGACACGGTTACACTTATGATCACTTAAGTAATACTTAACATTGTTACAGTAGATATTAATATGATGTCTTTATACTAAACCAGGAGCAAAACTAGAGACACGCAGTCGGAGCGGAGAAAAATATTCAAAATACCCAATTTCTAAGCTGTATCAAGTTTAGCAAAATGTTATAAGAAGCATTGAGAAGGAACAAACAGAACAATATATTTATCTACTTGTAATATTGATAGAAACAATTACAGTAGAAATCCGATTATCCGAATTAATTGGGGATAGAGCCGGTTCGATAAGCGAAAATTCTGATAATTGGATATAGCTCCACGAATATCACGGCAGATGCTATGAAGAGGTTGAGACAACAGTATGTAACGGACGCGATCCCAGTTATGAGGTTTCTAGTCAAACACTGGCTCTACTATTAAGCAACATCCAGTCATGAGGTTTCTAGTCAAACACTGGCTCTGCTATTGAGCAACTTCCAGTCATGAGGTTTCTAGTCAAACACTGCCTATGCTAGTGAGTAACCTTTAGTCATGAGGTTTCTAGTCAAGCACTGGCTCTGCTATTGAGCAACATCCAGTCATGAGGTTTCTAGTCAAGCACTGGCTCTGCTAGTGAGTAACCTTTAGTCATGAGGTTTCTAGTCACGCACTTTCTCTGCTAGTGAGTAACCTTTAGTCATGAGGTTTTAAATCAAGCACTGCCTATGCTATTGAACAACTTCCAGCCATGAGGTTTCTAGTCAAGCACTGGCTCTGCTATTGAGTAACCTATAGCCATGAGGTTTCTAGTCAAACACTGGCTCTGCTATTGAGCAACATACAGTTATGAGGTTTCTTGTCAACCCCTGAGGTTGTATGTATGCTCTGCTATTGAGCAACTACCGCGTGCTATGACGCTGATTAAATACCAAACTACTTATTATCTTTATTAGTGATTTAGTTGATCAGATTATCATTTGGCATTCCGGACTCGTCCTTGTGTAATCTTATGTCATATGCAGTAAGTCATTCTCGATAATGTGGTAGCTGACTAAATGAATGTGTTAATTATTCTACCTGTCTATCAGAGAAATAGAACACACATAAGTTAGAGAAAATAAATCAAGTAAATAGGAACAAATAAAGCATACCATACACATGACATTCACAGAGATCGGACATTATGTTCAAATAGTCATCGGCAAATATTGTATATATCAATCAGTATACAATAAGAATCATACAACAAGCAAAATGTAACAAATAACCGAGAGAAACTCAGTATTATATGCAAATAAATTACATTAAGCTGTGACAAAAAGGAAAAACATAAAATATTGCATATTGATTGAGAAGAAAAACACCGGAGACAATATTCCAACAAGATTATGAAATTACAAGATTCTGCAATAAACAACGAAAAAATTGAAAGATTAGTAAAGAAACTTTCCAACATTCCATAAAATGAAAAATATCCATGCAACAAGTCCATATCGACGGATACTTGAAAACGTGTCCTCAAATGCTAAATTGAACCAGTGCTACTCTATGAAGGTGAAGCGTGGACAATAAATAAGACACCATAAAATTCATTGTAGGCAGCGGAGATGTGGTTTATTCCAAGAATGTTACGCATTCCTTGGACATCAAAGATTACTAATGAAGATTGTCTTAGAAGAATGGATGTGAAAAGATGCATTATGGATAATATAACAAAAAGAAAATCAACATTTATTGGGCACACAATGAGAAGAGGAGACATTGAGAATATAGTGACAACAGGAAAGATAGAAGGGAAAAGATCAAGGGGAAGACCTAGAGACAATATATTGGACAGTTTGACTAAATGGCTTCGATTGACGACAACAACAGATATGATGACATATATGGGAGATCGATGTAC
The DNA here is from genome assembly GCA_034231615.1 of Meghimatium bilineatum. NCBI lineage: Eukaryota > Metazoa > Mollusca > Gastropoda > Stylommatophora > Philomycidae > Meghimatium > Meghimatium bilineatum. Next base: position 93,862,031 of record CM067299.1, read on the forward strand.
ATGGATGTATGTGACCGCCAACGCCATTCAGCACGGCACTTGATGATGATGAGTAAAGAAAAAATTAATTTACCAAATTCCATGTAATTCTTTCTAAATAATATGATCGTTAAGGATGAACTTTGAAATGTCTACATGCTCAAACGTACTATGTAATAACTTTAGGTATGAACTTAGGAATGCCTATATGCTCAAACGTACTATGTGATACTTATCGCAGCTACTAATTTTTTTCTACTCAATCAGTAACTTATCTTAGCAATTAATTTCTGTCTACTCAATCAATAACGTCTCACAACTTTCCATTTTCTTCACTCAAACAAGAACTTCTAACAGCTACTTTTCCACTACCAGTAACTTCTTACATCTATTAATTTTTCGCTATTCAATAAGAAGTAATTTCTCAGCTATTTACTTCCCCACATTCAATCAGTAACATCTCACAGCTTTTCATTTTTCTCTACTCAATCAGTAAAAGTTATTCAATTTCTTCTATTATACTGCGCACAACAAGAAAATAATATCATTAAATTATCAAAGGAAGGCGAAGCAATACTCAACTAGAATATTGTAATGTCCCAATACTGCAGTATTAATGCAAATGGCGTCACTATTACATCAAATAAACTTATTTAGCTGTCTGCCAGTTCTAATAATATCACATCAGAGATCACTCAGAAAATAAAACAGTTTAGGAGACATATGCCTTCAGCAAAGCAACAGAATTATATGAATAATTTTATTGATGTCTGTTGGATAGAATAGACATATGTAAAATTAATTTACTTTGTGATATTAGCGATTCAAATGTCTGAAAGTAAAGAAGACTGTGTGGGATGGATGTTGATGACCACATCATCCCTAGAATGTCGTTATTACTACTGAATAATTGAAGTATGTTGTTTGGCCATCACAAGTGATGATGACCATTTGTTATATCCACATTTGAAAATTCAGTTAGAATTATGTCCATGCCTAATAGTTTGTAGATGGCTAATAAATCATATTCGAGCTGCACATGTCCTTGTGCAGTTCGGGCATGGAATGACCACTGTAGAAGGATTTTGGTCTATCCGTGACTTTCTCACGGCCTCAATCCACTGTTCGCGAACGAGACCCACTTGTATCTTCATAATCATACTCATAGAATCACTCAAGATGCATACCTGCTTTACCTTCTGTGTGCATACACATTCAAATGATATGGTCACCACCATAGTTCCATGGTCGTGTTACTCATAGTAGCAGGTGTCGTAGATTCCTGTGTGTCTGCTGCAAGGGGACAAATGTGCAACTCCCACTGTCCTGCATCTCTTTAATATCCTTGGGTCCATTTTGTAGAAGACAAAAGTAAGAAATCGAGACAAGACATGCAGAGATAATGATTGTTTATACAGATGACAGGTTGCCATGTAGATGCTACGTGTCCTTTAACTTTTGCCCAAATTAGCTCTATAGGATTTAAGTGTGCATGATATGGAGGTAGTCTCAAACATCTATGACCATGTTCTTCAATTAACTTGTCTATTTTAAATATCTTTGTTCGTTGTGTCTGTTTTACAAGGTTAAGCAATTCGGGTTTCAAGTACCTGTCGGTAACTGGTATGTGTTCTTTTATGAGCCACGTTTTGATTGCATCTTTTGTACTTGATGATGTTGGGATTCTATCTTCTACGTTCACTACGTTATGGTATGAAGCATTGTCCATTATCAGACAAGAAGGTCTATCTAATATTGGAAGAATACTTTTTTCGATCCAGTCTTCGAATATGTGCCCATTCATTTCGGAGTGGTAGTCTCTATTGTCAATGGATTTTGAAATGAAAATTAGATGAGCATTCTGCAACAACCCATTATGTCTGCTACCTGCATGTGCAACTATCAAACGTTGCCCTTTACTACTTGGTACTGATCTTTTAATACTTCCATCTGCTAACTGCCATTCCTTTTCATTTGTATGATGAGCGTTGATCCAAGTTTCATCTAAATACACAATATCATAACCATTCTCGCGCATTCCCTTCACTTCACGTAAATACTTGCTTCTAAGAGCTACCAGATGTGGCTTTTCACAAATAATGTTTTTTCCACCAGCATACTTTCTAAAGGTGAAGCCTGCATTTCTTACAGTTTTCCATAATAAAGTTTTTGATATTTCAATGTCGTTATTAGTTTTCAGCCAAATCTTCAACTTTCTAAGTGTCACTTCTTCGTTTTTATCAAACATTCTACATATTTCTCTTTTTACTAGGTCCTTATCGAAACTGTCTATCTTTTCTTTCCTTCCTTGCTTTCGTGAATTTGTTGGCAATAAATATCCGCTTGCTTCCACTATTCGATCAAATGAACGTTTACACAAACCTAAAATATGCATTGTTCTCTTCTCAGGATTTGATAAAGAACAATAAAGATGTCCCTTTTTACGCTCTCTGCAGAAGTATTGATAAATCTTTATAGCAATGTTATGCTCAGTAAAATATTTCGCTTTCAGATTCATTCTCACATAGACTTGCAGAAGGTAATATGCTTAGTGCCGCCTACTTTCTGTAAATATTGAGACGTGCCTCTGACTTGTGACTTGAAATCGAGTCAATAGCCGTTTTTGATTTCACATAATTCTAAGTTCAGGAAAAATAATATTTGGTGCTAAACGGGAATTTCCATATGTAACATTGCTTTATACAAATGTACAGTGGAAACAACTACTTTTAGAACGGTGCACATTCTACCGTGAGGGTCATGCCTTTATATTTAATAATCAGCTGTGAGATGTAAGCATCTACATAATCCAGCGGTTGTTTATAATTTAGATTAACTTTTTTTTAATATAGGTTAAATAAGGTATCTTTGATACTGGATCACATTTCTTTGATAAAAAAATATTTCTATAGCGACATTATTATTCTAAACCTAACTTCAAATGATCAATCCAAATGAACAATACGTTTTTGATAAAAATAATTTAGCATCTCGGCAAACGAATCTGAACGGACTATTTTTTTTATAGAAGTCAAGCGCCCCTCACTACCCCTCGATTTTGTCACGGACGATCCTCTATTTAGGTATAGGGAAAACTTCGTATACATAGAAGAAAACAAAAATATACTTTCAGCACTGCCTTTAAGAAAAGTCCAATAAATATAACAAAATAAACAGCTAATAACATATTTTGGACTCCAAACAAACAAAAAATAAGTCTGCTACCTTTTGGAAGAATATACTTGAAGGTAAAATTTATGGTCGTGAGCAAACTGTACCCATTATTAGTGCCGAAATTAAGCAGGGGGACCGAGGCTGACGCCCTGAACGGAAGCGACAAAAGCAATATCCAGGGCTTAAATATTTTTATTTTATGGTAAAAAGGGGAGTGGAGCTCGCCAGTGCCACAAATGTTCTACGATTGGTTCTGAGCAAAAATACAAATATGAGGGAAACATGATATGCACAAGATGCAATCTATCAGAATGCATCACCAAGGCAAGTGACATACGTTGTTGTGAGTCCGCTGCACCAAATGGCGTGTCTTCAATGAAAATAATGCATGCTTTATAATTTTAAATTGTAAAACGTGCGGCATTTTATTGTTCAATTAATGCCAAAATATTTATCAATATTTCACATTAGTTTATAGTATAACAATTATTCAACAATATGTAACACTAGTTTATAGTATAACAATTATTCAACAATATGTAACACTAGTTTATAGTATAACAATTATTCAACAATATGTAACACTAGTTTATAGTATAACAGTTATTCAACAATATGTAACACTAGTTTATAGTTTAACAATTATTCAACAATATGTAACACTAGTTTATAATATAACAATTATTCAACAATATGTAACACTAGTTTATAATATAACAATTATTCAACAATATGTAACACTAGTTTATAGTATAACAATTATTCAACAATATGTAACACTAGTTTATAGTTTAACAATTATTCAACAATACGTAACACTAGTTTATAGTTTAACAATTATTCAACAATATGTAACACAACACTAGTTTATAGTATAACAAGTATTCAACAAAATGTAATACTAATTTATAGTATAAGAATTATTCAACAATATGTAACACTAGTTTATAATATAACAATTATTCAACAATATGTAACACTAGTTTATAATATAACAATTATTCAACAATATGTAACACTAGTTTATAATATAACAATTATTCAACAATATGTAACACTAGTTTATAGTATAACAATTATTCAACAATATGTAACACTAGTTTATAGTTTAACAATTATTCAACAATACGTAACACTAGTTTATAGTTTAACAATTATTCAACAATATGTAACACAACACTAGTTTATAGTATAACAAGTATTCAACAAAATGTAACACTAATTTATAGTATAAGAATTATTCAACAATATGTAACACTAGTTTATAATATAACAATTATTTATCAATATGTAACACTAGCTTATAGTATAACAATTATTCAACAAAATCATGACGAAACAGTCTCTCTGTGTTTGGTTGTTGTCTAAGGAATTTACAAAAGACAGTCGCACTGAATCAATGATAGATAGTTTGAAAAGTATGCAAGATATGCCAAAGTAATTAGCTCTCACCGCGGAGGAATATATTTTGGGTTAACGTTACATCTACTGTGACCTTGGGGGTGGTAATAATTTATTGAAAATCACAAAATAACGATGTTGAATGGTGACGAACAATTTTCTACGAAAATGTGTGCATAATAAAAGAGCTTACATTGATAGTTTAAGAAGATGTCTAGACGTGTAGGTTTGCCGTTTTAGCGTAAAATATTTGTCGAACGAGAAGAGAATACACAGTACAATTACGATTGTTGTGTCCCTGATTTTCTCAGTTCAATCTCTAAGTTGTTTCTTATAATAGTACAGTTACTATATTGTGCGTCTAACTTTGAGTATTGTATTTGATATTTATATATTCAGCAGATCTAGTTTTTATGCTAACCTTGGGTTATTTGGAAAGTTATATTTTCGTGCATCTATTTGACCTAGTTTTACATAAAATAAAAATTAGAAATAGTAAATGAAAGCAACTATGTTCTATAAAAAATACCCCAAAGAGCGACAGAGTAGAGTTTAGCGACAAATAACAAGAATGAGTGATTCATTTACTTTTCTTTCTATTGCAATATCAGCAATTCCGTAAATAAGTGGACAGAATATGTTGGTTCAACTCCTTCTCCTCGAGAAATAAGAACATGATATTTATTACTAGAAAACTGGGACACAATATTGCAGAGAAAGGGTATACCAACAAATCACAGCTAATAACACTCACTGAAATTGAAAGGTAGTACGATACAAAAAAAGGAAAGAAGGTCATGGATTGAACGTGTGGAGGATTTCAAACAAACTGTGGGTATGTTGTAAGTTGTGGCACCTGGTACAGAATAGTTAAATATGCACGTGGATTGTTATACCTTCTTGGAGTGGTAATAATTCTCCACAGATAAAACTAAAACACTGGTGTCCTATTGGGGTGGAGTCTGAGGTGCAGACATTGATCACCAATAATTGCACTAAAAGTCACATAGCTATGTGCAAGTATTGTTTGGTTATTGAGATGTGTGTAGATATTGACGTTTCACTGTGCAGTCTGTAGGGAAGACCACCATATAAGAGAGTGGTACATGTGCATATTTATAAGTATACTGTTTAAAACAAGAAACGCAACTTCTTTGAGTAATTTTTATAAAATATATTCGCTGATTGGACATCATTCAACATATCAACTGTGTCCATCTCGTTGTTAACTGCTCGTGGTTACCTGAATTGTACTCACATCATGATTGTTAAGGTCATGAAAAGTTCAAGGTCAAAACAACATTTTGGCAATAGCTTGTGACAGGTTTATAGGAATCCCATGAAACTTACTATACACAAAACTTTCTTTCTGCTTGTGTCATTGAATATCTATAAAAGATTGAAATTCCGCGAATAAATTCAGTTGGAAAAAAATGCACAAATATGGCTCATCTCTCTACAGAACAACGATACATCATCATTTGTTCTTACACTAACAGGTTCAGTGGTAGACCAGCTACGTAGTGGCAGAACCAAAGTCAAAACTCTGCCGAAGACCGCTTCATACGGCTGCGTCATCTCAGGGATCGATTTCTGCGTCCTCCACAGCCCAGTCAATTCCAGCTCCTTGTCGATTTCAGATCAAACGGTCATGAATCGGCTGCACGACGCTATTCTTTGGGTTAGAAGACTCTACAGAGGTCCTGTTCTTACGGACATAAATAGAACCGAATAGAGTGGGCGAACCAGCATCGTCAATGAACCGTTGGAAATGACTGGAGACGGGTTTGGTTTAGTTAAAGTCTGAAAGTTTCTACATTCCTAGGTTGAAACAATAATTCTGTATAATAAAATGTTGGCCAGAAGTAGGAAAGAATTTCCATTTTTAAAAATTAATTTCTTTCCTTACAGAAGACGACCCTGATTATCAGCATTTATGGATGCATGCTCTCTGTTAAAATACAGGATACTCCACTGGTTGCAACCACACCTTAGATGCGGCAACGACACTTGATGAATACATTCACGAGTATGACCAATACCATGTGGTTAATCAGCTTAACAAATTCGACCAAGTTGTTTTTATACGTAACACGCGACCACTAGTCATTCTACAGCCTAATCGATTAGTACGCTGTTAGACCTGGAAAAAATACAGACCTATCACCTTGTCCCTCATAATATGTAAAAAGCAATGTTACATTGCTCACTTTTTCATAAAGACGTGCATAAAGTGCAATCAATACACACTGTACAAAGATATATATAATTCACGTATATTTTTATTGACTGAGGGTTGTTTAAAACAATACCGGAGACATAACAAAGTGATAGATGATTTGAGACTGAGTGTAGATTTGTGTTCGGTAGTCATCAAAACATAATCGTTGTGTTTGGTACCTTAACGTAACCCTGATGCTTACATATATAACTGGATCCGGACATATATCAACATCCGTTGAAAGGCAATCCAGTAACAGAGACAAGAAGAAATATTTTTTTGAAACAAACAGCGAAATAGCAACTACGTTGATGATTAGATGATTCATCCCGCGGAATCAATCAGTCCGGGCGATATTTTCTTTTTAACTATCCTGAAACAAAGTGATCTGCGTTTCCAATAATATACAAACAGACAGCTGGGTCCATAAACCAATAAAGTTCCGGAGAGACTCATTTAATAAAACATGAAGAGATATGGGGTTATAAGCTATAATACTGCTTGATTTTGTTCGATGTCACCCCTGGCTGTAGCGTCGGTAGTCTGGACTGATGATGATGATGACAGACTATACTATTAATGACTCAGCCATCAACGCAGCCTTTTTTTAAACTATAGTTATTTTCTACGAAATATTTTACGTTTGGTAGGCTGCCATTGCTTTATGAATGGGCTGGATGGACAATTTCTTTCTGTGGGCATTAGAACTGGTACATTGGACGTCCGAGTAGCGCTCAGTACTTCTGCGCCACAGAAACAGAATGATGACAGGTATCTTTAATATGTCACATTAAGTTAATTGAACAGCAATCCTCTTCTGTGTTCGGACTTCCGCATAGACAACTCTGACGAAGATAACCCTCAATCCCGTGATCCAAGTAGTACCGTAAAGTTCTTCAATGAAAGGAGTCAGGGCATTGTCAAGTTAATATGTCGATTCACCTTGTCCTCTTCTCTTCTGCTTCCATTTTCATAATGTAAGCTATTGCAACATGGATTATCGGATCACATCTCATGAGGTAACTAAATTAATTCATTCTTTGTTGTTGTTTTTTTTAAAATACATTTCAAAACCAACAATAACACAGAGAATCGGTTCAGGATGAGAAATAGAGAAGATAACTCAATGCATGATAACGTATATGAAAGTCTGCAATGTATTTGATAAAAGAAACCAGACTCCAAAAGTTCTAGGGTTCGGACATTACCATTGTCAGTCGACATAGCATGTGTGAGAGAGAAAATGAGAGAGAGAGAGAGAATGTTCATTAAATATATCTTACAGAGTGGCAGTCAATCTTTGTCTTCTGCCATCAATCACTCTGCAATCAGTCAGATATTGGTCATATATAGAGCAGTTTTCTATAGCAAGGTGTAGATGGACTTACATTCTCAGATGTTGACAAGGAAGAGCTACAAGAACTGCCTACAGGCCTAACTGAGTGTCATTGACATTAACCATAATGTTTTGGAAGACCATGCGCCAAACTGAGATATATGAAAGTATTATTTCCTTAAATAAGAAGGAGAAATGCAGCAATTCAACACCGGGGAGTAGCTAGAAAAACATGAGCAGATCAAATATCATATAAAGTGATCATACCATTGTCCGACTTGTCCTTAGTCATTTGCGACCAGCATAAGACTTGTTAGTCATTTACCAATTCGTAGTCAGGACATAGCTCAAACTAACGTTAATAAAGTTGATGTAATAATTGGTTATCATTACTTCTTATGGACGAACAACAAAGAGCGGTTCATTTTGGGTCGCTGTGAGTTTCCCACAGTTTGATTTGCAGAGATACCAATGTGACTGTCGTTCTATGAGCATTGAAGCTGGAACAGTGCTGTAGTATATGTTCTGGTGTTTGTGAGTTTTTGCTCCACAGATGCAGACTAATGAGTCGATTATGATTGTTCGGTTAAGTGTTCTTTTAAATGGCAGTGTCCCATTCCCAGTCAAAATATTGTTACTTATTCGTTTCTGTTCAATATTTTTCTGATTTTGTCCTGCCCAAGTCTATAGTTTCCTTTTGTTCTCTCCACACAAAACGCATAGATTGCTCTAGTAGTTTCATTTTTTTCTCTCCACTCAAAACTTATAGATTGCTCTAGTAGTTTCCTTTTGTTCTCTCCACTCAAATCTCATAGATTGTTCAAGTAGAGACGATACTTTCCTTAAACTTTGAGGTACGTGACACTGACGGAGGTTACCTTCGTTTTTTTGCTATAATAGTATTTTTTCCTTTGCCAAGGATGTCACAGTAGGCATCTATTGAAAGCACTAATGTAGCTTTTCTAGATAATTCGGAGATGTTTTGATTGATGTCGTCAAGGAGTTTGTCTTTTTTGATGTGTTGTGGAGCAAATTTAATCACTGAAAATTGCGATTTTATTGGCCATAGACTCGTCAATTCAATATTTTCACAGTTAAATGGCCTTTTATGTTTGTTTTGAAATTAGTACATTTTGTCATTTTGTTCCTATGACAAGATATAGCTCGTATGTGATGTCATCAGGAAACATGATGTATATTTCACTGCCGCCATTCGCTGTGACTTTTATTGATGATACGTGCTCCCAAATATTTGAGATACTGCTATTTTTACATTTGGAATGATAAATCACATCATTTGCAGTGACATCGTCGTTCTGGAAATACAAATCAATATATAAGAACTCTCGACTTACTCAGACTTATTTATACGATGCAGTATAGATCTGTGATAGTGAGCTAGATAGTCACTTTTGCGGTGTTCAAATTTCGTAACTCTTTTCTTCAATCAAACACTTGAAGATTGTTACTAAGAATTTCAGAATTAAGGGGAAATTCAATCATACACCGAGAAGATTGTTACCAAGAATGTCAGAATTAAGGGGAAATTCCAAATAGTTGCTGGATCCACAGTTTCAATGATCTGCAGCAAACATAGAAAAATGAAAGAAACTACGTACCTTTAATTGTTTTGCTTTCAGTTATTTTTGTTTTCTTTCTTCTGTTAATCATTTCTTTAATGTCTTCAATCTCTTCATTCATATTCGACAGCGAACATGCTCCTTCTGCTCACTTTCTTTGGGTCGATATTACCTAAGTCAACTTTGCTATGATCATCCCGTCTACATTGATAAAATCGATGATAAGTCTGTCAATATTGCATGTCGTCTCCAAGTCGTGTACTCATTTTAATATTGATATTTTTTTATATTTAATTTTATAGATTTTCATATGAATGTTGGGCTGTTGTTCTGTTGATAGACTTTTATGTAACTTGTGTGTCCGAATTTTGAGTGCATTTTAGCTTGCTGGTTTGAAATCCACCACCAGTCTGGTTCACATGTGCATTTCTACGAGATTTCTAGTGATTATTTCTTTGACTACAGAGTTGCTTGTTTTGAGCAAAGATTCAGATAAACTGCTTGTTGCTTGTTGAGAAGGACTTAGTAAAATATATTAGCTAGTTAGTTAATTGAAAGCTCATACTTACAGCACATCAAACCATAAATGCTCGGATCTCCTCGTCAAGATATCCCTGTGTGTAGCCGCTGATCATACCTACTCTGTGTTGCTTTACCAGTCTCCTCTGATTACCTGTATGATATTCTTGTTTACCACGCCTCTCTCCCTGTAGTCTGCTCAGGGTTGCAGATTCACAAGTATTTGTTACATCTGTCAGTCGTCCATTCATCATATCTTCCTAAGAGCATTCAGAATATGAGCTCAGTCCATTTCTTGTACTGTCCCCGTGATCGCCATGCCAGAAAATATGTCTGTGTTATTATTTCTTCGGAATCCAGCATGTTCAGGCCCAAATATAAAATATATTCTTGTTAGATTAGACCGCTGCTTCACCACAGCCACTGTTCTACGTGCCCAGACATTCTTATTTTGCATACTAATTGAGCTACTGAGAAAGCATACATGAGTTTTGGTTGTAGACTCTAACCACACCATTGCCCTGATTATCACAATAATCTCCATGACATGCTTCTTGTAGTTGTAGCAAATCTACCGCTGCCTTCCTTCACAAATTTCTTTTCAACCTGTACCGATAACGCCCATGAAATGTGCACATTCCGAACAAAAGAATCATCTATATACATTACTATGTCTCCCTCAGACACATTCCCACCAATCAAGGCATGAATGTCTGCTTCCACAACCAAAATGTTCTGTAGCCGACACGCTCTGTCAAGTCTGATGTTTACTGAAAAGACATTTCGCAATTCTGATGGCACATTCTACCATCCTGCACCAGGGACAATGGTAGAAATACATAATATCCTCAGTCTTACCAATCCAAGATTTTGCTCTTTTATACCTGCTTCCCTTAGTTCTCCTAATTTCTCTGCAGAGGATCATTTATGTCTGCCCTAACTTGAAGAAAAGTACGTGCTCAGCATATATTTGAAAAATCAAGAAAGTAAAGCATCGCTACACGCTGTGTTTTTAATACATTCAAGTATGATTCGCATTGTCTCGGTCTGCACCCTCTTCAGTTATCTTTGCATATGGCTGAGAGTTAAAACAGCAAGAGCGCATTCAATAACTGGAAGAGAACCAGATTCTAGTACAAGAGAACGAAGTGGCGTTGATCAAAGTTTACTGCAGCCATTACTCTCACTGCACTCAGACTTTTCCTGACATTATCTATCACCTGAAGCATATGTTCAGAGAAAGCAAGATTTCTGCAAATGTGCACTCCAAGATACTGCATGGTGTTTGTGTTTTCTCAATGTCTTTCTTGCATATCTATATAGTTGGAGTTGGCTTACTGACATTACTACGATTATTCAGAGAGAACCATGTAACTGATGCTCTAGATGGGATAACTAGTGTTTCTGCTTCTTAACACTGCCTGCCTAACCGGTCCAGTTTGGTGTGAGGTTCTGAAGCCACTCGCTCCCAATCTTTACCCTGTCTATAAACTAGAACGTCGTCGGCATATGATAGTCCTTCCTCTTCCAATGACATTTCCATCTTTAATGTTAATGATGCATGCATTGTAAAGTACAAGAGATAATTGTAAACTATGTGGTCGGTCTGGGTGTACCATTGTGAGTTAAGAGATTCAGCTGTCACATTAAATACCACCATTCCCTAAATACGTGCCACATAATTTCAATTCACAAGGAAAGGGTTGATTAGGAGTTTGTAAAGTTGATATTTTAGAAATTAATTTTAAAAACACTTTTACATGACATGGTGACAGTAAGGGCATGCGGTCTTTATCTCACATTCCACTAGAAATTTCCAAGTAACTCCCGAACTGGAACATTACAGTATTGACAGTTTATATATATATGCGTGCGTGCATGCGTGCGTGCGTGTGTGTGTGTTAGAAAACGAACCGTATTCTACTAAATTTGATAAACGAGTACTATGAAGTTAATCCTCTGTTCCACATTGTATCTTTTTTTTCAAGAGCGAATCATCTTCGCTCTAGATATAAAAACATTAAAAAAACACACAAAAAAACAATACTAGAAGAACATTTTTGAATGAATTAAAAGCAACAGGCATAAATGCACAAGACGTGCAATCCCTGGCAACTGACCGACAGGCATGGAGAACTATGGCATCCGCCCTATGTGCTAAACTTGGCAAAAGAGGAACTGACAGAATCATCTTCTGTGATGTATGATTTCTCATCACTGATTTCTTTGAAACTGTATCTTCCAGATATATTATTTGACTTGCTACATTCCTTACAGATATTATTTGACTTGCTATATTCCTTACAGATATTATTTGATTTGCAATCAAGAGCATGTGTGCTTGGTGTACATATTTCGTGTAATTTACTGCATGAATGAATCTCTGTAGCACTTATTGTTTTAATTATTGTTCTTTTCAATTTCAAAATGTTTTTTCCAGTTATTTAATGATATATTTGTCAAAGAAATGTGTTTATTTATTTCATCTCTATTCCGTCTGAGTTTAACTTCCTGGTGAAGCAATATGGATCTTAATTATTCGTTTTTTATCACTGCTAGAGGCTGATAGTGTGTATTGTCTTTGAGTCTGATTTTTTTTCCAGAATAAATTCGTTATAAACCGATCCATATCTATAATTTGCTGCAATCAATATGTCGAAATAAAATTTTCGTTTGAAGAATAATTCGAACTGGTGATGACACTGTTATTTAACGCCGTCAGTCTAGAGATCCTTACGCTAACTGGTTCTTTACGATGATGGTATTTTAGATAAAATAATTATTAATGCAAAGTAATTGAAAATTATTTTTGTATAATGTAAATTAAAACTCATATACCGATTTCAAGATTCACTGTACCTCTAGTCTGAGAAAAGGCTGTGGCCTAAGTATTGGATCTTGCAGTTGTTCTAGTTTGTTCTTGCGTCTACAAATGATTTAAACACATTTAAAATAAATACATTCTTGTTTACATTGTCAATAATATTGTGTCGCCACAGCAGAAACACTTTAAAATCGTTTATTAAACAGTTATTAAGTGTTAAAACTGCATAGGCGTATATGAAAATTTTTTACCCATTCGTTGTGGTAACAGCGAAAAAATATTGATTTAATCTTGTTGACTTTTTCTGGCTAGTAGATTCATTTTACAATGGTTTTCTTTCTTTTGTTTCTGAAAAGAGGTCAATATATTTGATTGACCTCCTGATATAAACGCTGAATTGATACGGCAGCAAAAACAAGAGTTGGATATTTGATTTATGTTCAAGTAAATACTCTTAGTATAAGATATTTTGTTCTGTTTGTTTTTCTCGAACCCCAAAAATTACGAGCGATTAGCTCTTGCTTCCTGTGAGCAATGAGTAAGTTTACTATACAATGAGTAAGTTTACTAGCTTTCTTTCATAACCAGGAGACTTCAGCTTTCAGTTTAGTGCTATACGTATTAGAGGAACCTTCTACTCAGAGAAGGGGGGGGGGGAAGGGGAAATAAACATTGTTCTTCTTCTTCTCCTGCCTTTTTTCTCATACTCCTGCAGATTAGCAAAATGTATCTGAAGAACAGAATGCGCTGTGTCATGATTTACAGCATTGCTGTGATAACTCTGCCTTTGAACTTGACACGTCCGACTTCGGCATTGCTTTTGGTCACTTTGGCCCTATATGTGATGAGACAGCCAACTACACTCTATAGCCTACTTAGTCGTCTCTTTATACAAGAATGGACGTTCCGCTTTCGGACCCAGGCAGCACATGGGCGGTAATAAAAATAATGTGTTATGTAAGTGACTAACTTTGATAACGCAGTACCGTATACTGATTAATAAGTAATTAATGCACTATAGCAAGCATTTAACAGTTGGTGGTGTACTGTGAATCACAGATTAAAAGTAGATTATTAACGATAACTCACATATTTAAACGTTGATGTAATATAACAAAGATTACAACGTAGATTACAAACTATAGTTCGCAGATTTCAACATAGATTATAAACTATAGTTCCCAGATTCAACATAGATTATGAACTACAAATGGGGGCCGCGGTAGCGCAGTGGTTAGCGCACTGGCTTCGCATATGAGTGGTCCTGGGTTCATTCCCCAGTTGAGGCGGAAATGTTTTCAGATCGCAACGGCTCCCAGGTCGACCCATCCTTAAATGGTTACCGGATTAATCCGGGAAGTAAAGACTGCGAGGGAGAGGAGATGGCTACCGCCCGGATTTGCAGAGCCTGTGAAATGTGAGATCGCTAACATCTCACACCCCTACGGCATTAATAAATGCTATTGGTTATTTTACTTTTACTTTACTTTTATGAACTACAATACATAGATTTCATCGTTGTGGATGTAATATAACTGAAAGGTTTCAACATAGATTATGAACTATAACTTATATTTTAACGTTGTTGATATAATAAAACTCACAAATTTAAACACAGATTCTGAACTACGACTCACAGATTTAAACGTAGATTTTGTACTGGAACATAGATCAACGTTGCTGATGTAATAAAATTCACAAATTTAAACATAGATTCTGAACTATAACTCATAGATTTTCAATGTTGTTGGTTTATTGTACTGTAATTCATAGATTCAAACGTAGATGATTTACTAAAACTCATCTTGCCAATAGACAAATCTTATCATTGGTTTTTTTATCCTGTATGAGATTTTAAAAAAGTCGGACACTAACAGATTTGATCAACACATGCTTACGTGTGGATTAACAATGTCCTACGACATTAATAAACGTTATTGGTTAACTTACGTGTGGCTTCGACAACTTTGCCACCCATTCTGAAATGGACTTACCACTAATATAGCACAGGTGAATTCGCATTTAAAAGGTGAACTATGTCGATAAAACGAGAAAATAGTACACATATTTTACCACCTCTACGTGATTATTACCCAAGAAGGCACACAATACTACAATCGTAGTTTCCAACAGGTCGTAATTGTGAAAAAATAAGTAAATTTAGTATTTTACAGAGAAGTCTCGTGGGAAGTGGGATTGGGAAGATATATATATTCTTTTGCGGTATGTGTCATGCTACATATTTACTATAAGCAACTACCTTATAGCTATATCATCACTCCACGATAAATAGTATTATGCTCTCCAATACAACTAAAAACGCTGGTCTTAGGTCACAAGTTCAGTTTTTGTGTGTTGTTTTTGTGTTTTTTTTTAACCAATTTGTGCCTTGCAGCGTCAAGGGTAGGAGAGTTTTCTGGAGATGCCTTTTTGGTGTGCTTAATATATGTTTGTTTTCGTTGACTCTTTTATTTCTGTAATACTCGTACATTGTTTGCATGGTCTGTCCTTAACTGTGCAGTCATCGTGCCTGTATAGTAATGCTTTTTTGAGAGATATTCTCTGATGGTAGTCTGGAAACTTGTGAAAAATAATTAATCTGTTGTCTTCTGATGTAATCCAGGATCGGCATTGTGTTTGTTAGTCTTTATATGTTTTAGTTTCTGATTTTATCTCTTCTTGTTGCTACGTATACAAATAATTTCTGTTGGAACATGTTTTCTTTTAGCTTCTGTTGTTAATATTTGCGTTTGACATTGGTAGCATAGTGATGGTATGATGATTAATTTATGGTGAGTGGGATGAGTGAGTGAGTGAGTGAGAACGCGATCGAGCGAGTGAGAAGAGTGAGAGAGTAAATGAGTGAATAAGTGAGTGAGTGAGTGAGTGAGTGAGTGAGTGAGTGAGTGAGTGAGTGAGTGAGTGAGTGAGTGAGTGAACGAGCGAGAACGCGATCGAGCGAGTGAGAAGAGTGAGAGAGTAAATGAGTGAATAAGTGAGTGAGTGAGTGAGTGAGTGAGTGAGTGAGTGAGTGAGTGAGTGAGTGAGTGAGTGAGTGTGTGAGTGAGTGAGTGAGTGAGTGAGTGAGTGAGTGAGTGAGTGAGTGAGTGAGTGAGTGAGTGAGTGAACGAGCGAGAACGCGATCGAGCGAGTGAGAAGAGTGAGTGAGTAAATGAGTGAGTGAATGAGTGAGTGAGTGAGTGAGTGAACGAGCGAGAACTCGATCGAGCGAGTGAGAAGAGTGAGTGAGTGAATGAGTGAGTGAGCGAGTAAGTGAGTGAGATGAGATAAGTGAGTGAGTGAGTGAGTGAGTGAGTGAGTGAGTGAGTGAGTGAGTGAGTGAGTGAGTGAGTGAGTGAGTGAGTGAGTGAGTGAGTGAGTCAGTCAGTCAGTCAGTCAGTCAGTAAGTCAGTGAGGGAGTGATTGAGTGAGTGAGTGAGATGTGTGAGTGAGAACGCGATTGAGCGAGTGAGAATAGTGAGTGAGTGAGTGAGTGAGTGAGTGAGTGAGTGAGTGAGTGAGTGAGTGAGTGAGTGAGTACGTGAGTGAGTGAGTGAGTGAGTGAGTGAGTGAGTGAGTGAGTGAGTGAGTGAGTGAGTGAGTGAGTGAGTGAGTGAGTGAGTGAGTGAGTGAGTGAGTGAGTGAGTGAGTCGTCAGTCATTTAGATGTGTAGTCATTAAGTAGGTCAAGATTTCAATCAGCAGCCAATTAGTCAGTGTGTTAGTTAGTCAAGTATTTAGTTATTTAGTCGGTCGGTCAATCAGTCATTCAGTCAGTCATTTACTTAGTCTGTTTGTCACTAATATAGTTATTCAGTCAATCAGTTTGTAATTCAGAAACACTACGGACAAATGAAATTAATCAGGCATGATTTATTTTCTGTGTACATTTTACGTGAACTGATCATGAAATTCGACGTTGACAGAAATGAACACTACTGTGCGCTCAGAAGAATGTATGTCAACAGTGAAATGAAACGCTTGGTCATCGTGTAATAGTGGATACACTCAAGTAGAGATCGCAGCAGGTATGGAATGTCCGGAGTTCAATGATGATGATCCACCGACTAACTAACTATCTAGCCTGCTACTTCATAAACCTGTGTTACGTGAGAAATATACCTTACTTCATAAACCTGTGCTACTTGAGAAACATACATTACTTCATAAACCTGTGCTATTTGATAAAAATACATTACTTCATAAACATATGTATTCAGTTCGATTCCCGCTACAATATTCCAGAGAATATCTCAAATGTTACACCAACACATTAGCAGAACTATTCTCTCAGCAGTTGGTGTTTGTCTAGTAGAAACAATTTATTTTCTTTTGCTAACATTGTGATTCCACGTGTAGAATATATACACCGACTTTGTACAAGTTATTGTTAGCTTCCCTGTAGGACAATAGTTGTTAATCATCTTACGTAATTCTTGGCATTGTATTTTTGTACTCAACTTTCTACATTCGCATATATTCTATAGCCAACTGTCTACATTATAATATCTTCCCTAGCCAACTGTCTACATTTCTCATATATTACCTAGCCAACTGTCTACATTCTCATATATTCTCAAGCCAACTGTCTACATTCTAATATATTCCCTAGCCAACTGTCTACATTCTAATATATTCCCTAGCCAACTGTCTACATTCTAATATATTCCCTAGCCAACTGTCTACATTATTATATATTCTGTGCCAACTTTCTACATTCTTATATATTCTGTGCCAACTTTCTACATAATCATATATTCTCTGTCACCTGTCTACTCTCTAATATATTCTCTGTCAACTTTCTACATTATAATATATTCTCTGCCAACTGTCTACGTTCTCATATGTTCTCTACCAAAAGTCTACATTCTCACATATTCTCTGTCAACTTTCTACATTCTCGTATATTCTGTCGTATGTGCAGAGCTATAAATATGGTTTCAGCTTTATTTGATCTACTAGTATCTATATATCTATCTACACGCTGTGGCACTTGTTTGCCTTGCGGCGTCAAGAGTAGAAAAGTTCTCTGGAGATGGCTTTCGTGTGTGCTGTTTGTAAGATTGTTCCTTCGATTTCCGTGATCCATCTTTACATGGTCTGCCTCTAGCTTTATAGCCGTTATGTCTGTGTCATGGCCATCTGTGGCATGCTATCTGTTGGTAGTCTGGAAACGTGTGAAAACTACTTAATCTGTCTTTTGATTTTATCCAATACTGGTATTGTTTTGGTTATCTCATGTTATCATTTCTAATTATATCTCTTAATGACACACCGAGTATTCTTTGTAAATATATCGTTTCTATTGTCACTATTTTCTTTTGTCTTGTGCTGTCGTTGTCCAGGTTTGGCACTGGTAACACAGTGATGGGATAATAATAGTCTTATATAATGCAACTTTAGTGTCTATGTTTACATTTTTGTTCTTAAAAGTAGATGGCATCAGTCCTAGGATCCGGTATGTTTTGTTGCATGTGTTTTTATCTCTTAGCTGTTTTTCTCTTCACTCGATATAATGCTTCCTAAGTAAGTAAACTCCTTCCCCTGTTTAAGGTGTTTATTATCGATGAAGATAGTTAAATTCTTTCTCTCTTTACTATTGCCAATATTGTCATTATGATCTACTAAGTCATTCAAAATGTTTCTTTTTAAAGAGCCATTTCATTGGTATAGTAATTTTTTGCGAGTTCTAAATCTTCATGAGAAGTCATTGCATCATCCATCATAAATGAAGACAAGACTTAATTATGAAATACAGGGTGTCTCTAAAGTCATGTGCCTGACGTCACAGAGGTCCGAACTAAATACTCTCACTTCAAATGACTTAGTGCCACCACCAATGTAAAAAAGTGCACAACGACTTTTTGGCCCCATGCTATTTTATTTAGTTGTATATCTCAAAAAATGTCACAGTAATCGTTTTCAAAAAGTGACATTTTTTCCATGCGAAATCCTATGCCTGGTAAATTCAGTACAAACAGTCCTTATGTTATTTTTATTCAAACAATAACCATGCATTTTTTTAGTAAGTCAATAAAGTTATTTTTCCCGTTAAATATATTTTTTTTGCTTTCAGTGTCAAATACATAAGAGATCTCTAGAGCTAGCCTTACTATCATCATCATCAGGTGACATATTATTCCCAGAATGTAGTCTTCCCTATGGATCTCTTGAATTCTCCGCGGTGTTGAGCAAGTTTTCCTGCCTCTTAAAGCCCTACTATATGTTTCTTATATGTAGTATTCACTAACTCAGATATTCCGTCGATCCATCATTTGCATAGCCAACGTATAACTTTTTTTCACAGTTGTAATTATATGATATACTATTTGCGAGATACTTTTCTGTGATAATCTTGATTGATAGACATCAAGATGCACGTGTCCTACACTCTTCCTGTGTCTTCTATCTCGTGTCAACCTGCTTCGTGATACAAAATGTTCTGTCTACTTAAATCCTGCATTCCACTGCATAGTGTGTTATACCTCTTTCAGAATTAAGTGAATCGTTTATTTATCAATAGTTTATCTAATTGTTCTACCCATGATATTAATGAGATATACTGGTAACTTTTGGGTTCTCTAGAGCTTCTGGTTCTGTTTTCCACCTGACAACAACTTATGATTTTGATAGTAGATAACATATTCTATTATGTAACAATTATTACTCTGAGTACTGCGTGTTTCCCTGATGAACTTCAAGAAATGTCAGCATTTATCAATTGAACGTTTTCCTTGTGTTGCAAGTACCCCATACATTTCTGTACATTGATGTCATTGTCAGTAATCTGTTTACTAATTAAAAGTAAGCATATTCTAAGTGATCGTCTTCTGCGTTCGTAATCCAATACTGTCATTTAACAGGAATTTGTCCTAATAGCAGAATGCGTTTGTCGTTATTTACAGTATGTCACATCTGCACTGCTTGACCCAATATATTCGATTTCAGCATGAGATCTGATGTGTTGTGTGTAATATTTCTTCTTCCATATAGTACTGGTTTATTTCCTAAATGATTTCAAAGATACAAATAAAAATTGTTAGCATATCCTACTCAGGACGATGTTATCAATCAGAATTTATTTTAATTTTTTTAGCTGTAGTGATTTTATATGCAGAGATTAGTTACGGTGGTATGCTATTGTTTTTTTAACGGCGGTCCTGTCGTAAAATTGCTTGCAGTGGGATTTTAAACCGGTACCTTGCCTCCACTGAGGTATATGTCATTGCAATTTTATAAAGGAACACGTTATTTGGTGTGTGGACACGCTCAAATCACAAGAGCGATGTGGGATACCTCTAGTGCGCACCTATGTCAGTTCTCCACATTTACTGATAGAACCGATGTGGTGCTAATCTCTAATCAAGTGACGTTTAGGGTAGGTAGTTAAAACCGTCTGAAACCTAATGCACACAGACATCAAACTGTACAATTGTTACGTCCCTGGAGAAACTGTTGAAGCAACGGGATGTGCTTGGATTCCTTTTCGTCAATCGACATTTCATTGAAAAATGTATGTGGGATTTGGTGACATATGTGTAGATGTGTGCATTGTTAGATGGTTGTCACACCAGAAGACAAACTGAGTCGTCTCGATAGAGAATATTTTACTGTCCCCTTCGTATAGCCCTGATCAGGCACATTGGGCTTTTTTACTTCAAGCTGAAGGAACATCTCACGGGACGACTTTGCGACTCTGGTGTTGAGGTACGAGTACCCTGTACATCCTAAGTATACTTCTAGGCTGTTTACACATTCTCTGTCGCATAGATTACAGACAATGATGTTCTATTTGTATCTATCTTTGGATATACTCTCACCCTCGCTCAGGGTGATACTTACCAATGTCACGTTCTTACCGATACGTCATGTCGGTTTTGGTTTTTCAACTGTTGTCAGAGTCCCCACCCTGCTCCAGGGAAAAATATATTTCTTGTCCCTGTTTCTGTAACAATTGTGATTTTTTTCACAGATGGCATGTAGTCAGCTTATCGCCCAATTTTCCTTAATCGCCTCTTACACCATGCCTGAAAAGAAAACTGTAACCCTATTATTTGTACCTGAATTAAATCTAATGTCTAAGCCCTGGACGCCACATAGGCGATATAAATACCACATTCATTTATACACACAAAAATAAAGATTGATTTGTATGAACATTGTTCCCTTCATTCAGTGACATGTTCTCTTAATCTATCAAGGCCTGCTGATTTGAAAGCTAACAATATCAGATGACTGGACATAAATGATAAAATAAGTTTATACACATTAAGTACAAATGAAAATACCACAAATAAGTAGACCAATAAGTATATTGATAAACAACCAACGTACAGGAAGATATGCAAGAACTACCTGCCAATAGCTGGAGGACAAAGACAATAAACACGGATGAGTTGAGTAATTATCCGTGCCACGATACACCATCATGGTGAATATTAGATTATTTAATTAGTAAAAAACATTATTTTATAATGATATGTAGGTATGTTTATTATATGTATTGATATTTTTCAACGCACAACACATCTGCTTTCTTATTATGTTGTTGTTTTAAATTATAATTACATTGTACAATTTTATGATTGTCATTACACTTGACAAATCTACCTTCATTATTCGACTATTTTGTCTAATTTGTTGCATATAAATAATAACCAAACTGTCCGAGGATAACCGATACAGTGGAGAGTAACACAGTAACAGAGTGACACAGTAACAGAGTGACACAGTAACAGAGTAACACAGTAACAGAGTAGCACAGCAGCATAATAATACAGTAACAGAGTGACACATAACAGAGTGACACAGTAACAGAGTACACATAACAGAGTGACACAGTAACAGAGTGACACAGTAACAGAGTGACACAGTAACAGAGTGACACAGTGACATAAAAAAATTAGTGCTAACACCAATGATAATGTATTATTGTCACTGATTACTATTAAAACTAATAAATAGCATAAAATACTAAATGTAAAAGATTGTCAATGAAATGTAGCACACTCAAAACAAACAAAAAAAGTCTGGACTTTTTCCACGCTACGATCCAATAAATCACATTGGATTATTCATCATCATCATCAGGTACCATGCCGGCTGACGTTGGCGGTTATGGCTCTCCACAGCTCTCTGGCCACAGTATTATGTATCAAGATCGTTGTTTCCCTGTCGTGCCAGGTTGTCAAACTGTCTAATATTTTCTTAAGTTGTCGCCCTCTGTCTCTGTTGCCTTCAATTTTTCCTATTGTGAATATGTTCTCCAAACCTGCCTGTCTCATGAAGTGACAAAAAAATGAAGATTGTCTTTTTCTTATATTATTGATTAAGGTCCGTTTCGCATTTGACTCTTTCAACACTTGTACATTAGTTTTTCCTGCAGTCCATGGTATTCTCACCTCTAATGACAAGGTCATATCACACAATATATTTGTCATTTTTCTGAATGTTGATTGGATTATTATGTATGATTTGTTGTGACCCCGTGATTCTGGTGGGTCTGGGAAAAAACGTCCTTATGGTGAGTACCAATCTTCCATTAATATAATGCATGCACGTTCTATCTAGGCTACGTCTGGGTTCATACAAAATATTGCTGTTTGCAGCGCAAGTAACACTGTGACCACGAACTCATCTAGTTCTTTTTAATATTTTATTTTGTCTCCTGTTTTCATCTCATTTATATTTATGAGAATCATTTCTGACTCTTGAAGTGAGAGAGGTTTTGATCGCATGTCAGTTTATGTATTGCATGCATGTTATCACAGGTTCATTTTGCCCACGTTTTCACTTTTTGTAATATTTAAATATTACCAAATGCTTTCTAGTCGGGTTATATATATATATATATATATATATATATATATATATATATATATATATATATATATATATATATATATATGTATATATATATATATATATATATATATATATATATATATATATATATATATATATATATATATATATATATATAGCCCTCAAATCCAAACCCAGTAGAGAATTTACTTAATTGTACTGGGATATTGCATATGTGCTCTGTCCATTTCAGCAAAGCAACGAATTCTGTCGTCTATAGTCTATACCATTCATCGCACGTAAATCTGTAACTTCAAACGATAATTATCCCGAGGTTATATATATCAGGTTATATATACCCCGAGTTAGCACCCGGTGTTGTTCGACTGAGAATTATAAAATATAGTAATAATTATTTCATAATTTTATATTCCGACCTTTCAGAAATCACAGGCGTCGAATAGGGGGGGGGGACAAAATTCCTTTAAGTCCTACAGAATGGAATATCATTATATGTTTAAAGCACACAAATACATGTAGTCCTGTGTGTTTTGAAATAGTACGTTTAAAATAGCAAATAAAAAATAATATCAGTAAGAAAATAGAATAGAAGAGAATTATTCTTCCAGTGCGTCAACCACTTATGTCTACTGTCTGCAAATTAAAGAAAATAACACACAGTTTTTGGGATCGAACCCGGAAAAAAAAATATCGTACATAAATGATTCGCAATGCTATCAACTTAGCTAACTGAGATGGGCAAAGTTTTACGTAACATTGAACATTTATATATAAACGTTACAGTATTCTCATTACAACGAACGATACTTTGAGATTCAACTACCGATGGATTTCAATTTAAGAACACAACATAAAGGCAGATGTAAATAATATACTGCGATTCGCTCATAGATCCGTTATAAAGTCATGGTCAAAAATATACATATTTATAAGCGATATTAGCAAAAGGCAAGACGAAAGAATAGTGAACCTGATAAAACATTAAACTTCGATTGAAATGCGACAATATTATTGTGTACCAGTCAGTAGACCTATTGTTTTTGTTTTGTTTTGTTTTTTACATTTATTTGACCTTTGTACTGTGTTCAGGGGTAAAAGGCTAACCAAACATGTCAGTGATCATCTATGCCAGAAAGGAGAACGTTTAAGATATTTCAAGTCCTTTTGGACTATGCTAAAGAGCAATCCTATAACGGAACCAAATCTCATCCTTATCAGTGTTGCAGTGTAGGAGTTTATCGCGAACGAGCAACAAATACTGGCTTGTTCATTTATATATATATCTATAATCTTCATTGTCATACATGAAGATTTTCACAGTCTTCATGAGAGTGACACAGAGTGACATCGTCGCACAAATCATCGTTATATGATTTACTTCATATATATATATATATATTAATATATATAAATCTGTAACTCTGTAAATCTGAATCGTTGTTTTTCGCTATAGAAATGTTTAATACGTAACGCTTATGAAATGCTTGAAAATCTAAAGCTGAAGATTAGACTGGAAATTGACCAAGCCCCATATCAAGGTTATATCAAATATGAAACAACTACAGTAGTACTGGAGTGAAAATCAGAATCAAGTATAGTGTTATCTATTATGTCTATAGTTGTGTGAGCTGGAAGCTCACTGCAGATATAGAAGGCGGATACAAGCCTTCGAATTTAAATAATATAATTGAATTTATTTCATTTCATATAGAATGATTAACGAATAATTTAATTTACATAAGAAATATAGTAGATAATATCGTAGGTTACTAAGAATCACTTCTTTCAAATGCAAAACGATGAAGAAATTCATGGTTTTGACATGAATGCTGACAAGAAAAACGATCTTGAAGGATACCGTTAGAGAAAGAAGCATGGGGTGCCAAAGAAAATCATGGGCAGACAATATAAAATACTCGACATGTCAAAGTTTTCCAACACTCACTCGCATTGCAGGGGATAGACATCGCTGAAGGACATGTGTTGACACATTGAGTGTAATATCTTACATTGCAGGTGATAGACATCGCTGAAGGACATGTGTAGACACATTGAATGTAATATCTTACATTGCAGGGGATAGACATCACTGAAGGACATGTGTAGACACATTGAATGTAATATCTTACATTGCAGGGGATAGACATCGCTGAAGGACATGTGTAGACACATTGAATGTATTACCTTACATTGCAGGGGATAGACATCGCTGAAGGACATGTGTTGACACATTTAGTGTAATATCTTACATTGCAGGGGATAGACATCGCTGAAGGACATGTGTAGACACATTGAATGTATTACCTTACATTGCAGGGGATAGACATCGCTGAAGGACATGTGTTGACACATTGAGTGTAATATCTTACATTGCAGTGGATAGACATCGCTGAAGGACATGTGTAGACACATTGAATGTAATATCTTACATTGCAGGGGATAGACATCGCTGAAGGACATGTGTAGACACATTGAATGTAATATCTTACATTGCAGGGGATAGACATCGCTGAAGGACATGTGTAGACACATTGAATGTAATATCTTACATTGCAGGGGATAGACATCGCTGAAGGACATGTGTAGACACATTGAATGTA
This sequence comes from Meghimatium bilineatum, assembly GCA_034231615.1. Lineage (NCBI taxonomy): Eukaryota > Metazoa > Mollusca > Gastropoda > Stylommatophora > Philomycidae > Meghimatium > Meghimatium bilineatum. The sequence goes on from CM067299.1 coordinate 93,887,489, forward strand.
ATATCTTACATTGCAGGGGATAGACATCGCTGAAGGACATGTGTTGACACATTGAATGTAATATGTTTCTGGCGGGTTATGTGTTTCTCGATGGATATAAGCTTCTTGTGATTTCATTCTCGAGCACCTGTTGATTAGAAGGATGAGGTCCAGATAAGAAAATGTGCCGTGTCCTAGTTTATATGGAAATATGTCGTGAAATAGTTTACAGTTTGACTGTAGTATACCTCGATCTGCGGTGTCATGAATCAGCATGGCTTTTGGGTTACTTGGACCTACGAGATCGGCAGTCAACTCCATCCCCGGAACCACAGACTCCAGGGTTATTTCACATTAAACTTTAGAGAAGGCGAGAATATTAACTATTAAACATCCTCTCATCGCAGGCCTTTCTTGACCTATCGACAACAAACACGGCACAATATAACGCTAATCCTTCTCACAACTAAATGCTTTTTTTGTTCTTTTCCTTCATTGGCGACTCATTAATAGCCTCTTTAAGTGACGTGCAATATGATAGTGGTGTCCATGTTTCTGTTGATAGGTCAAAAAAGGCATCCGATGACCGAACATTTACGTATAGTTGTATTATCTTCTCTCTATATATAAATGTCTTATTTCGGTAGCTCTACACTTTTCGAGTCATGTATTCATACATTAGTAGATTGTCTCTGTGATTGCTGGTCTCGATTGAATGTTAATTTGTTCATTTGGATCCCTGCCCGGGGGTTTGAATGATAACATCAATTATTAGTGAAAAGTAGGGTAACTTCTGATATATGTATGAAAACAAACGTTACTATACACATTATTTCACAAATTCAGTCTATTTATTTCTAAATGATTAAATGGAATATAAATAAACGATATTTGTTAATGTCACGCTCGTGATCCAACTATTTCTGGAACTCAAATGTTTTCAATACACGTTTTTGGGTTGGTTTATATTATAATTTACTGAAACAAAATGTATTCTATATTGGTAAGGTATCATTATTCAACAAAGGACCACGTCCATATTTGTTATATCAAGGACAAACAAATATTGAAAACTTAATTCTGTCACCAAAAGCTTGTGTTTTGTAACCCAATTATGATGGCCGTTTTCGTTCTTACTTTCGTCAGGAAGCAGGCAGATAAGAAATTGTCTAATGATGAGGTATCATTGCTTTGCCTTGACAGAAATATGAAGCTAGTGCCTCGACGTATAACTTTATTATAGCCCATAATAAAATTATCTTTTCCTCATTGAAAAGTCACCGTACGCGACTACCTCAATTATTTTTATTACTGTTATTATTTGTGTTACTATTATTAATAATAGTACTATATTGTAAGCGAAAGCGATGACTAAACATAGAAGTAAACACATACAAGAAAGAACTCACGCACAGAAAGACGAAATATAATGATTAATAGAAGTAAAGGAATACCGGACCAAAAAGTGAAAGAAAATAAGGAAAGTCAAGATGACATTTAGCTTTTTATACTAACAATTTTTAGATGATGTATCCAATGGTCTTGGTACTAAAATTCTCAGGTCAAGTAATTTCAAAATTCGATCAAAGACATTGGGAAACTACTGAATATAGCCAGGAAAGTGATGTGATAAAATCTGTTCTAAAGCTCTAACAGTTTATTTGAAATTATGACGTCCCATCAATATTGTTTTTTGCAACTGGATAGAATAAAGTTGGAATATCTCCTTTGCTAACTTATTATGTTTTAATCATGATTCATCGAAAATGCATATATAATAATCATTCCTATGAATCATGTGAAACTAGATGTGCGTACCATCAATTGAGCTATTTAGTTATATAGGCCTATGTAGTTGTAAGTCAACAGCGTTGTAAGTTGTTTTGTTCTGGCATAAAACAAGACACGACTCACTTGTTAAGTTATTTTGCAAGGAATAGTCGAGGGTGGTGAGAGATGAAGAAATGAAAGCATAAAATCTTGGATTAACGACATCATGCAATGGTGTGGACATGATTTTTCTAGACTCGTCTGTGTTGATGAGGACAGATGTTCTGTAGGGCTTTGTGTGCTGATATCTCTATTCCGGCATCCATACAACCCTTACGGGTTATAGCCATTATGAGTCTTGTTATTATTATTAATAAGTTCTCAACTATTTGCAGTGATGGTTCTGTGTTACCAATTGTTTTGTTGCTTACAATGGTCTTTGAGTTTGTTAGCATCAATGCCTGTTGGTAAGCACGTGTTTTTAATGAGAAATGTCTATTTTCATTTCACACTCTGTCTACACTCTGAAAAAATGATATTAAATACATAGAAACGCCTTAGGGATGTACAATGGTGAGTGATGAGAGCTTTGTTGTTCATTTCTGACGGTGTTTCAATGCTTCTGCTAGACAAACCGGCTCCATTGCGGACTGAGTAAATACGATCTGCTTAAAAAGGAACACCCTCATTTCATCTAATTCTTCAGTTTGAATTATTCTTCATACATAACAAAAATCGTTTCTTACTGTGTGTGTGTGTGTTGTCGTGTGGATGTGGTGCTTAAGGGTGTTTCTGTATGTCGTACTCTGGCTTTTAGGTAAGCGCGTAGCCAAGGTCAATATCATATAATAATATACAGGCATGCGGACTCTTCAGAATACAATAGCAACCTATTCGACGTAAATTTTTCCTTAAAAATTATTTCAACTATATAAATATTGGGTGCATAGCTACGTCCTTAATAACACTCGTATACAACATATTCATAATTTATATACAGATATACAGTTTCCTTGAATTTAACGTTGACTTTCATCACTGAAGATGGCAATGTTCTGATCTTCAAATTCGTCGGCAGTTATTGGATTCTTAAGTAAGAGAAATGAATGTATGTTTAGATCTTCAGGCAAATTTCTACTATTATTCATGTTTGAAATATTCCAAAATCGGAGAATTCTTCTTCTATTTTATTATCAGGACTTTCATCTCTTAATGTACACCACTTCATCATCAACTTCAACTGTAAATATTGTTGGTCTATGGAAATTCTCTTGTAAATTGTATTGTATTACTGTTACATAAAATTAGACTGTTCAATGCATGTTTGCTGCCTGTGAACGCTGGAAATCCACGCAATAAATAGGATACGAAATTAATCATCTTTTGTTGAAAACAAGTGCCATGAAGAATACTGAACATAAAATGAACATACTTTAAAACAAGTGAATCATTAAGGGAAAAAATCAGCAAAAAATATGTGTATAACTACAGCAAATTGAAACAAGACCCTTAACATGAAGAGAAATTACTACTGCCCTATGTGCCACCTATTGTCGAGAGGAACTGACTGTTACATTACTCATCAATATATTCCTACCATCTTCTATTATCATTTACCATTAAAATCATGCACATTATTTAATCCAGGCATCAAGTGTATGAGTGTGCATGTTCTTATATCAATAACTTTGTACTTTCTATGGAAAAAACAGTATGTCATGTTCGTGTCCACCTTTACGTTGGGAAAGTGCCTCCTCCCTGGAAAGATCCAACGATTATGTATTAACATTTAGCTGCTATTCAGTTTAAACACTCTTGGAAGTTCTGACAACACTATGTAGGAAAACAGAACTATTCACGGAAATGCAAACCAAGCACATAACATTTTGTGGATATCTGAAACAACATGAAATTATCGAATAAGATCTTACTTGAAGGTTGAGTTGAGGGGAGCCAAGCAAGAGGTCGGCAGAGAGTGAGAGGGTGAGGGATGGAAATGCGTAGTGTCGCCGGTTTTTTGCGCCAATGGCCCGGTACATCCGTCTTTGGCATACACAATATTCACAATTAGAGATTACAAAATTTCTGACTATTGTTGTGATATGATAGTCCGGAGAGTCACAGCAGTACGGTGGTTCAGTGATGGACTTAACCACTTCTGAGTTCGTTCTCAGACAAATTCTCGTCCTCACAAATTATCAGAAAGTAGTTCGGAGAACGGAATGTTGTTTACATCTCTGCTACCACATCTGCGTTTTTCATTCTGACACATCCGACTACAGCATGACTTATGGGTCGCTTTGACCCTCTATGGAATAGGACAGCCAAATACTTCTCCACAGCCTCTTAGTCGCTTATTTCGACATGCATGAAAGGTAAATAATTTTGCTACTCTTTGCTCCCTATTCGGGCCCCTGGAACACAAGGACGAATGTGACCATTAAATTGGTTAAATTTTTCCGATGCCGTCGATTTTTCATTATTCCCAACTAAAATGAGAAACACAACTTTCTGTTTGTGAATATGTTCAATCCAAGGATCAAACTCGTATGTTCTATGCCGTTACATAATTCTCGAGTTATACCGAGTTAGGCTGTTATGGCAACACTATGAAGTCGGCAAGAAATAAGGAAAACATTCAATGTTTTATTAAATTAAAGGCACAGAAAAATTGACAAACTCAAAGTATTGATCAAAAGCCCTTTATCTGTGTACAACAAAGAGATGTCTTAGATTCAAGCCAGTTTTCTAGTATGTAAAATTGAATTTATCGACTCGACAGAGATCTTTTCTGAAGAAGATCTATACTCTTCAGAAGCAGTCATCACTTGGAGATTGTGTCGGAGATTATCATTGTCTGTGAAGAAAAGGGTAAAGAGACAGAAGAATACCTGGCAAAGAACAGACGAAGTGTAGGCCAAAGAGGTCGAGTTCATGTGTTATGAACGCAAGATGATCATTCAGAAACGATATTGGTGGAAAGTGAGAGCATCAGGTCATGAAACTGAAGATGTTAGGTCATATTCTTTTCTGATGGATCGATAATCGAAACCCCGGAGCAAATTTGAAAACTGAAACAAACAAACACATTTTAGGTATTATTTGACAGAGGATGTAGTATAAGTGAACACATAAAACGATATAATGGTGTTATGTGTTCTTGAACCAGATGACTGTTTTATTCTCTTAATTATATTAATATTTGTATACTTATGATAGCTTCGCATGTCCACAGATTAATGAAGAGAGAACAGGAAATTATCTCATACCGTATATTTCGAAAATTGTGACACAATATTTCTAGGTTGTCCATTTTGTAATGTACAACTTCTTCGCCATCAGTAAATTGTGATTAAAACATACCTAGATGTTTGAAACAGTTTTGCATATAATCTAAAGTTCAATAGTTTCTTATAAAACTAGCTGGAGCAGCATATTACAAAATGAATCTACCTGGTGTAGTGGTTTCCTTTTGCATTCAAGAGGTCGCGTGTTCGAATCTCGTTCGCGATGTTTTATTTGCAAAGTGGATATTTGTTTAGTTTGTTTTTTTGTGTTTTTTTTTTGGGGGGGGTGGTAGGTTAATAGGGATTATCACTTCAAACTGAGGAGGTACGTGCTATTAGTGGTATCTCAACAGGCGTATGCCTCAGCTTCGAGAGGGACATATTAGATTTTGTTAACCCGAGTAGTAAAAAGGAAATCATATACTACTTTTCAACCAATTTGACGTATTATAGACATAAGCTAAATTTTCAGATCAGCACACACACACACACATAAAGATAAGAGATGCAAAAAAATCATACTTGATGACTAGCTATTCTCCTGATCCACCTGAGAATGAATTATAGTATAATGTGGATAACATAAACATAATCAGTAAAAATAGAAATGCGAAACTTGAAATTATCACCATTACAATGGAAGAAGTAAAAATTTAGAATAACATATAAACTAATGAAATTGTACACATATTTAGTGGATATAATAAAATGAAATGACATAAACTTGGCATATATTGCACTTAAAAATCACAAAATACACTAAATCATTGGACATATTTTGTCAATATAAAACTACACTAATGTGTCACAATATGCCTTTCGTACATCTCAACTGCGCAACACATTTTCTTTAGATAACTTTACTCAGAAAAATGCATTACTAGTTCTACATTTATCACAGGTATTTATAAGCTACGATTCTAAAAATGAAATCGCGGTACAAAGGCATATTGCTATTTGACAACTGTTCTCTCGGATAAATGCTACTTTTTAGTGCTGTGCTAGCACTCTACTATCTTACTATCTTTCTGGCACATGCTAATGGTATACGTGTGTGGTTCTCTAAGAATCTATAAACCTGCGCAATGAACTGTGTTATTGTCTAGGTGTCCAAATTCATAGTAGCTTAAGAATATATACTTTGGAAGTCTTAACTACAATCACATCTTTTTAGTGATCCGATATGGTAGAAGACGGAAAACGTATTGTCTCCAGTTGCAAGGCGAGCAAATGCCATCTGAGCAAACCTGGTTCAAATCCCATTTCCTGCATGAATGTTATTTTCCACGTTACTAGACACTTCCTGGTTGATTTGTTGCTTTGTTGATTGTTTGGTTTTTGCGGTTGTTTATTAATTTGTTTGTTTGTTTGTTTGGTTGGACATGTCCATATGTGCTCCAATTTCCACTTGACTTGAGTGTATCCACCCTTACACAACGACTGATAGCTACAGTTCTATGATGATTGACAGACATTAATCTATGCCCACAGAAGAAGTAGTGGTTAATTTTTGCAACTGTATTTCAGACCTGGTTCTCTTATTCTGTACATGGAAAACGTATCATCAGCCAAATCAATTTCATTTGTATGTGTTGTTTATTGTAAGGCGTTTAAAATTTCAGCACGATTTATAGCTCTACTGTCTGGTACAGTAGCAGCTCAAGCCAACATATCTGCTCTCCCATGCCCTCAAAAAAGGGAAGGGTGGATAGCGGTTTATACGTTAATTTGCCCTTACATATAGCGGTTGTATACAATGCAGATTTTGGCAGTAACCAAAGCTTTTAAATGGTTGTGCTTACAGACTGCGAGCATACCTATATACTTAGTGTCTCCATGAGCATGATTGTAAAAGTTCAGGCGGGGTATTATCGGGAACAGTGGCTGGATGCAGTAAGGAATTCCTGTGTGATCAAAGTGACTTTTATTTTTGTGCCGGGACATGCGGGAGTCCGGGGTAATGAGAGAACAGATAGATTAGCTGCCCACGCTGCTAGTACGGCTGTTGATGGAGCGATGGATCTGGCAGACATTTTGAACGCCCTACGGGAAATCACACGAACAAGTGACGATGACTCTTGTTCCATGACTGGAATAAGGGAGCTTGGTTTGAAATGTGGTGTCGATAGAGAGGAGCGGTTCCGTGGGCGAGAAAGAATAATGGTCAATCAACGACGTACTGGGACCGTCAGTCAACGTGTAATAGCGGATACACTCAAGGAGAGATCCGAGCACATATGAACATCGCCGGAGTGCAATGACGATAATCCAACGACTAACTAACATATAGCGGTTATAACAGAGTATGGTGCTATCCCATTCTATGTCAATACGTAAGGTCAATCCGACTATTTCACTGGCTGGCAAAATAATTCTAGATCACTATACAGTTTTGTATAGTAATGTATGCCTGTATAACTTTCAAATCTTGCTTTAGTATAGTAATGTATACGTGTATACCATTAAGATCTTTACCTTTTGTTAAGATTAAGCATCCTTCTATTCTTAAATGTTTGCGTATTTTGTAGCTTACCCTATTATTTTCCAATGAGATTTGATTTGACAACTATTTAACATCATCAAGGACGTCTCAGAATTGAACGCTGGCTACAACAGCCCTCCAAGATCTTTAGTCGATTGCCTTAGTGATGCACTCTGGTAAACGTATCCTGTTCATCTATTCATTTTTTCCACCCCATTTGTATCTCGACCTCCTCTTTCTCGCCTCCCCTCGATTCTACCTTCAAGTACTGTCTGCAACAAGGTAAAGTTAGGGTTAGGGTTAGGGTTTGACCTAACCCTAATGCTGCTCTCTGGTGTTAAGTGATTTTCATTCCCACAGAGCCACGTCTCCATTAACAGGTGGTAACTTGATATATCGACTATTACATATAAACTGTATGCACTATGATAAAAATAATAATATATTTCTTATCAGCCGTCCAGCAGTTTTGTCTGAACTTGAGCTGACCAGTCAATGCTTAAGCTGATTTTAAGCTATTAAATTGTGGGCTTAATGTTGTATATCGATTTATCAGCTCTTTCTACCAGGAATACGTGCCTTAAAAGTTTATTAATTTCCTGTCTGTCATAGAAATCTTGAGCTTGAATGAAGTATGGAAAAGTATTAGACTCTGAAACATGCTTCTCATTTTTAGAACTGTATTTTTATATTGCGGATAATTCAATGTTCGTCTCAGTTGTGTTTCGTTACCTCCCTCCAGTTTAGGCTCAGGCGCCAATCTCTTCAGATCATAGGTTCCCAAACTGTTTCGCTCCACCGCTCACCTTGCAAGACATACATGTTTTAATGTTCCCCCTCCCTCAATTATAACAGTTTACCGCTTTCAAGCTGTTTGTTGTTTTCGACGTAATTAGTACCTAATGATACATTACTGCTCATACTGTTAAATTACTGAAAATATAGTAGACATTATGTACTTTATATTGATGAAACATAGCTAAAGATTGTAAAGATTGTAAATTGTATGCTTCTATAACATTATTCACAATTTCATACAATGGTTCATATACCAAAATTCGGAATACATAGTAAAAATTTGCATTAAATTAGTAAGAATCTTATTTGTATTAATAATAACAAAAACTATATTTAAAGATTGTTTATTTAGAATTTATAAAGTAAAACTATAAAGCAAAAATAATAAATTAATGTGAAAGATGAGCGTTATAAAAAGTTTGTTAATATTGTTCTTTATTCTTGATTAGAAACTGGCCCCACAGCACGTGGGGCATTCCCATAAGTGTTCCGCCCTCTGTTCCAGCAGCCATTCGACTCGATGGTGTTTCGAATCTAATGCCGCCGAAACAGACGTCGACATCAGGGCACAACTCTGGCCCTTGCGACAGGTTTCTTTGTGAATATTGTGTTAATATCTAGTTCAACTTTCGTTAAAAACAATCGTAATATAAAGAAAATATAAAGTAATATAATGAAATATAACGAATATATATAATATTGAAAGTATAACCTATTATACACACATATAAATACCCAAAGCCCGCAATTGTTTCTGAACCCGTATCGCCCCCACCCCTCCCCACAAGTAGGCTTCCGCCCCCATTAGACTAAAAGAGGGATCAGTGTGATAAAGTTTATATGGTGACATTGGACATGCAGCAATGGGTACTAGGAGGCGGTACCACTCACTTTGGGAACATATGGTTTAGATGCAGTGTGTTTTTCTCAAATATTATTTTTCACTTTATTTGTCTTTTCATTTCTGCCCTTTTCGCTTATAAAATGAGCATCTATTTATCCTCTATTTATAGTAGGATTATGCGATGTAAATGTATCAAATTGTAACTGTTTTAAATCTGCATGATATTCTACTATTCTTGTCATGCGGGACTCTAAGACAACTATAAAGCCGATGCAGTGCGAGCAATAATATTGTGGATGGTTCAGTGAGAGAAAGAGACAGCTGGGTTAAGTAAAGCATTTATGGATGGGCTACGTGCTTAAAGAGGACGTTGAAAGAGACAATGTTCATGTTAATAGAATCAATAAGAGTGACCATTAGCGAGGGTAGAATGTGCCTCCTCTAATGAAATATTCAAATAACACACAACCTACAATTAGTTGGTACAGTGAGCTTATTCTCCCTTAAACTTCTGATGAATGGGTGAGTTGAAAATTTATAGGAATGCTCCTAATGACTTCATTCTGGTTCCTAATCAATAGTCGCGAATCCAACACATTTTCTTCCACGATTTCCCTCTTTTAATCCTGCACCTTCAATTTTCTGAATTTCATAGAACAGTGTTTGTTATTTGTATATGATACAGTCAATGACATAGTGTGGCAGGACGTCATAGATCGTATTGTAAGAGGGAGAAATATCAGAAAAGGAATATAGGCAAAGAAAACGTAAAAACAGATTAAAGACACAATATACACTTGAAAATATACATTACAGTACATTACACCACAAGCAGTCACACGATTTAATGTGCATACTTGAAGGAATATATGCAGCTCCGATTTGTTTTCTGCCGATTAAAAACTCAGCATTATTACAAAGCTACGACTGTTCAACGCATGTGTTATTTCGGCTTAACATAAGGGTGTGAATGCTGGAAATCAACTACATCTTTAGAAAACAAACTAATTGCCTTCGAAAACAAATGTCTCAGGAAAATCACAATCACAATCTGGAAAGACTTTAAGTAAACGAAACACTAGGAGAAGCGACAAAACAAGAATATCACAGACGTTATTAGAAACGGCATTGGTCATACATAGATCACGCACCGAGATTTAATGAAGACAGAATTCAACGTCAAGTCTTTACATAGTCACCGAGTGGCAAGAGAATAAGGGGAAGACCAAAAACAAGACACTGGAAAGAACTATCGAAGCAACGGCTGGTATGAAAATGAACGATCTGAAACAAATAGTTGTTGATCGAAAAGCGTGGAGATTATGACATCTCCCCTATGTGCCAAGTTTGACATAAGAGGAAAATGATGGTGATGATGATGATTGGTTTTCACTAGTCACATTGCTATCCTCATGCACCGCTATGTAACTTAATCCGTCGGATCATACCAGTACTGCATTGGATTCATTAACACATACTCAGTGTAATTAGGCATTGCAATGGATGCATCCATATTAAGCGTTACGGTATATAGGGGTACTTCAATAGGTACTGACTGGAGGTCAAGGTCAATCAGCACACGCACGAAAATACGCTTATTTAATTTTTTCGTTATTCTGGTGCTATCATATGAATGTGAGAGCTGGAAATTTTCTTTATCTTCAGAAAAGAAATTACTGAGTTTCGAGAACAAATGTCTTCGTAGGATAACTAACACACATTGGAGTGAATTCAAATCGAATGATTATATCAGAGAAGAGACACATCAACACTTCATCACAGATGTTATCAGAAAACGCCGATGGTCCTAATACACCACTAGTCTCTTGAATGGTACAGGCAAAAGAGGCGGGTGAACCAAAAGAAACACTCAGAAGAACAATACTTAGAGAAATTAAATCCAGCAATATACATACTATTCAAGAACTACACGGAATAGCTTTGAATAGACAGAATTGGAGACATCTGACCTCTGCCCTTTGCGCTAACTTCAGCGCAAAAGGAAAATGAATGAAATGAATAAGTACATCAACACACAGACAGTGTTTTTGGGCATTACAATGGATTTATATAAATATAATCAATGTTTATGGGTACTGCTATTAATGTAACAACACACAGAATAATGGTACATATGGATGCTGCAATATATTCGTCAATACAAAGAGTAGGGATACTACATCAGGCTGCGGCCTTTTTGACGCGCATGAAGTTGTAAACGGTTCTTTTTAATAATTTGGCTAACAGTTCATGCATTATGCCTTAGACCAGGAGTGGGCAAACTTTTTGTGCAGAGGGCCGTTTGAAAATTGTAAAGCTATTGGAGGGCCGCATGTAATATTATGTATATTTGGATATATATATATATATATATATATATATATATATATATATATATATATATATATATATATTTAAATGATGTCATATTGGGGAAAATAATATTGTATATATAATATATAAGAAAGTCGAATTAAAATTCCAATGGATTTCTGTGTAATATTAATGGGGAAAAATCATTTTAGACTATCGTCCGTTTATTTAAAAATGTGTTTGAGGGCAGCAAAATATCCAATGACGGGCCGTAGTTTGCCCACCCCTGCCTTAGACATTTTAAAAATTGAATCTACATATAAATACAATGTAAAATGTCATACAAATCTAGCGGTAGGTTCTGCTATAGTACTTTATTCTATGTAATACTATATTACATTTTCATTTTCTTCCCATTATTTAATGTGATTGTGATATTTTTTGCATCTATTAATTATGTTTTTTGGTTGAAATGTCGATTGTTTATATGCTTTTCTTTGCAAAATTGAATTTTAATCATTCTTGGTTGGTTGGCTTTTTCAGTCTTTTTATTAGCCATGTTGTGCTCAGTTTTCTTGCATTATTCTCACGTTTCGAAAGATGGATATCATCTTTCCTTACATTAAAACTTTCTTTCTAACAAGAACGAGCAATGCGTTTGTTCTATTCAGCTTTAATGATTTAACAAATGTTGGTAGTAATACGATATTCCAGAACCTTCTTTGGTCGTAGGTGTGGTACGGAAGATGCACCGCAAATATAAGACCTGCTTTCTCAATAGGAGTCCTTTTAAAGTGACATATTTTACTTTTTTCCCGTGATTTTCATTGTTTAGTGCGCATAATTGGTCATGTGTCTATAGCCATTGAACATTACGTGACAAATAAACTCGTAACTTTAGGACGATTATTCGCAACAAACAGCATCTCTTATATTTATTTGTCGATGGTAATGAGTTCAAATATAGAAGCCGATGACACCAATGCCAGGTCGATTGTAATATCACCATAACTATCCCTGATTACTCTTCTTGTTATACGGCCATCATTAATGCACACCATGCACGTATCTGTTAGGGCCTCCTCAAGCTCTCTTCCCTATTTATTAGAAGCATTATTGCCCCATGATGTACCTTTCGCATTGAAGTCACCATAAAAAAGTATTTGCTTTTCCTGTTTCATTATCTCCCCCAGGATTTTCCAACCCAGCAGATCAACTTTCGTGTTGTAGGCCACGAATGGGTGTTGGAACCTCTGGAGCCTCACTGCCAGTAACTGGATATTGTCACTATTCCACTTGGTTATATCGACCTCGCATACACTAATGCCCTCGCGTACCAAGATTGCATGTCCACGTTGTTTCATGTTGTAGAAACACTAAAATCCTGCTATCCTAATTTTATCACTTTCACCCAACCGTGTTTCCTGCAGCGACGCAAGACAGCGCAATATATCAGTATGTCCAACTCAGGTCTACGCATATGCACACTGGACAAATTCCAAAAGAGGACACGTATGTGTTTAATCCCGAGACTAGCGGTTTTGGTCTAATTCGTCTAGATCCCGCACGGCGACCTTTCCTTTTTGAAGCACCTCATTAGGCTCCTTGATTTTGGATGCCATTTTTGTCAAAAACTGTGTAATAGCGGCTATACTCACGAAGATTTCAGCTCTGATGCACGCACTCCGTTAGCACCGGCAAAGATCTTGATGAGTCAGAGAATAACAGAACATCACCCCCACAATCTCCTACTTCAAAATAACGAATACATCTATTGTGCCAATGAAACTGTAGGTGACACACAAAACACTTGTGTTGTCATTCGTCATTTTGACACCAAATCCTGGTGGATTGGAGAGGTGCAAATGTCATGGAGCAACAGAAAACAGTAGCACTATGGCAGAGCGCAAGGAAAAGTATGGCTGCTCAGCCCATGGAGGTCACACAAAGAAAAAGGAAGAGTGATAACATAGATGAAACATTCAAAGAGATTGCAAAGGCATTAAAATGGAACGAATTTTGTCAGGAGATCACACGTGAAATGTCACTAAAATTGCTCTGGCGATTACACAAATACATAAATAGTCTGACAAGACGCACGACTATTGTTGATTTTCAGAGCGCTGATAAGACCTGACAGAGGACGAACGACACTAAAAGTGTAACCTTGCTGGCACACTATACCGCACAAATTGGTCAGAGAAATGTGGACGCATATCAAGAAATCAGGAAAAAAAGATTAAAGATATATGTAAGAACTTGAGCTTGGACAAAATATATGATAATTACAGTTGAAGAAATTAGGACGGCGATGACAAGTTCAAAAAACATAAAACTTGTATAAGATGCCATTAGATACGATGACATTAGTGGGATAACGGATGAGGAGATGGGAGAGCTGGCGGGCACGTTCAGTAATAGCCTTTAAAGGGCACAGTAAAAGAAGACTGATTGCATGGCTATTTAGTCCCACTACCCAAACCTGACAAGGATACAGAATAATAGCAATGCAGAATACGATAGGCAAGCTTTTGGAAAAAATGTGTGGCCTGGAAAGCATCGTGTCATCTTGAGACATAAGTGTTTACCAACGTTGTTAGGTGGGTATCGCCCAGAAATGAGGACATGGCAGAATGCAGCCATATTTGATCAGGATGTTTTTGATGAGTTCTATTCGCGCATAGAGAATGCGGTCGCAATAGATCTTGATGATGCTTACAATAGGGTGTCCTTGGATGTCTTGATGGACCAACTATAAATCTTGCAGTAATCCTTTTCTCGTGCAGTTGGTTGGTGCGGCCCTGCACCACATGCTAGTAGTTCTTAAGTATGGTAACTGGGTATCGGCACCAACGGTTATTAGCCCTGGTCTGCCACAGGAATGCCCTCTATCGCATGTGCTTTTCAATGTATATACAGTACACATCACTAGCAATCAAATCACAGGTGTTGGCAGAACGATGTCGTACGTCGATGACACCCTGATGTACAGGCAGGGCCGAAATCTAGAAGAGTGCATCGTGGAACTACAGTCGGATCTGGACAGACAGACGAATTGGTGTAGAGATACGGGAGCAATTGTATATCCTTCTAAAGCATTCGTGGCTTGGTTTGTTTTCCTTGAACAATCACATGGTAAAGTCACCCATACCGCATGTTTGGTTGGCCTGGAACAGTTTAGAAAGAACCAAACAATAACATACTTGGTTGTTGTTTTTTTTACAGAAGTCAGAGTTTCAGGAAACATGTTGACCATTTTATCATAAGGGCAGGCAAAGGCTTAGCAGCAATGAAGGTTATGGCTGCTGCGCAGTGTCAGTAGAGGCTGTTAATTTCTTTTGTACCAGGATTTGGTGTGGCTGTAGTGTAATATGCACTAGCAATTCTGACCCTTATCCAAAACCAGATCTAAAGACTGAATAGAATCCAGAATGCAGCAATGCGTATCCTTTTTGGGTGTACAGGAGACATATCGACAAGAGGTATGTGGTACCTACTCGACTGTCCAAAGGATGAGCACAGATTACAATATTTCTGTTCACGAGCGTACCTTCAAATACATGCAGATAAGGAACACCCTTTGCATTCCGAAATACAGAAAGTTAAAGGCAGCAGACTTAAGCGAGGAAAGTCGTGGATGGAATGTGCTGATGATGTCATATAAAGCGTGTGCAGATTGCAAGATGTAGCAGCAGGTGCGGAATGGATAGGTCTACCCACATATCTCGAAACGTGTTTGAGAGTAGTAATAAAACTTATCAGGGAATGCAAAGAGTGGTGTCCCACGCCTGTGGAGCAAGACGAGCAGGTTTTGGTCAGTGAGAATGCCAAAGAGGTGGATGTAATTATATAAACTGAAGGATCTGTTATTATCCATGTTCGCAGTGCTTGGATTTTCACAGCTCAGTGCGCAGGTAAAACGATCAGGGAGGAGAGTGGAGCTTTTGCTGTGACTATGAGTAGAATGACAATGGAGATTATGACCGTGACCAGGGCATTTGAGTGGGTAGGCACACAGAAGGTAACACAGGTCTGCATCTTGAGTGACTCTATGAGTATGATTAGGAAGGTTCAAGTGGGTCTCGTTCGCGAATAGTGGATTTGAGGCCTTGTGAAAGGCGATGTTGAAATTAGTTACATTTATTTTCGTGCCAGGACATGTGGGTTTTCGAGGCAATGAAAGAGCAAATCAACTGGTGTCATGCGTTAATGTGGCACATGACGATGGGACAATGGATAGAGCTGACGTTTTGAACTCCTTAAGAGATATAGCACGCGAGAGTGAGACTAGTGCGGATGATGATTCCTTTTAAATGGCCAGGATTAAAGATCAGGATTTGAAATGCGGTGTTGCTAGAAGTGAACATTTTTAAGGGCGCAGAAGAATGATGGTCAACCAGCAGAGGACCGGTACTGTCAGCAGAAGTGTAATGGCGGATACACTCAGGCAGAGATCGGAACAACTATGGACGTATTCAGTTTGCAGTGATGACGACTAACTAACTAATTCATTCAACAGGTAGAGACGACTCCCATTTATAGTTATAGTTATTTCTCTAATTCAATCTAATTCTAATCTAACCCTACATTTTTGGAAGAAAGTTTTTTCAGACATAAAATGGATATGAAAATTAAATTCCGTGCTTTATGTATGAATTGTAAACAACACTTGAAGAAATGATAAACTTGCGTGTTTTCTGTTGGATCAAGCTTATTAGAGTGCAGTGTTAGCCGATAGCATTCTAGTATGCCTGTAATTGAATATATGTTTCCGTGTAGCTTGTCACGCTTTCATATTCTTTCCAAATATTATATTCTTGTTGGAACACAAAGTTGCAAGTGTTAAGAAGCTGTACGTATACAATGACAGGGCAGCATATGGTGGTTGTGAGACGTACGCAACGACTTCTACAGTGGAAAATATCGGCATTTGAAATGAAATGGAATCGAAAAGTCCTAAGAATACCATGGACAGAAAAACGATTAAAGATAGACGTCAGCAAAGACATGAACATTGAAGAAGATTAGGTTCCTCAAAAGTACAAAATCACGCAAACTATTTTCAATACCTTTTATGAAATAACCGTTTAGAAAGATTAATTGAAAGTTTCCATGGAAGAGAACAAAAGGAAGACCAAGACAACTTCAGACACAAGATATATAAGACCTACTTAACATGACACCGGAAGCTTGCACAGCTCCTAGAAGCTTGTAGACTGGCATCGAAGGCAGCTTTCTGAAAAGGACATTACATAAACTGTGCTGGGGTAAAGTGATACTTGGGCGGCCTTAAGTCTCGTAAAACATAACTTTTCTTCTATGCAAATTTAGGCCATCTAAATTTTACAAGTTGTTTTATATCGGTATACTTATTTGTCAGTTTTATCAGGTACCTTTGATTGATTTTTTTGTAATCAACACAATCTCATTGATTTTTTTTTAATCAACACAATCTCATAGATTATATTCGTGCTTCCTTTTCTATTTCCTTTTAAAATTTATCTTTGTAAAATATTCCTTGAATACTCAATTTGTTGTTTTATTTTATTTTTTTGTGAATCGTTCTGTAAATTATGCAAATAAAGTGAATGTGAAAATGTATGGATGTAGTTGTAAACATGTGCCTGGTAGCAAGTCCCCCTGAAGGCAACAGATTCTCCATTCTGTGTGCTCTCAATAACTCAGCGAGGTCAAATATATGTATATTTATTTAAATGATGCGTCGATACTTCTACAGATCGATTTCTTTTCATGAAAGAAACATAGCGAGTACTGTACACTTCCTGTACTTTCTTCTTTCTTCCCTTTTTTTCTTCTACACACTGATGCACGCTATTTGTGATCTATTTGTGTATCAAAATAAAATATGTATTTCATTAGACGAAATTACACATGATTGAATTTACTAAAGACAAGTCAATTTACAGATTATTTTTGCGTAAATGTTGGTCTTCCAATATCTCTTTTTGAGCAATGAATATTTTTATGCAATGATTGCGTTGAGGTTTACCTCTCTCTGATTATAACTTACCGCATCAGTTCAAACTGAGGCAGGGTAAACCAGCAATCGAAAAAGACAATTGTGTTGATTTATTGAGCTGAGGAGTTTTTTTTAATCCGTGCATGTGTGAAAAGTTTTCATTTCTATGTTAAGTTACGATTCTTTGGTGAACGTGGCATCGCGTTTGTCATAGAATTACGCACATAGTGTTTATTTTTCTGACAATGTGTAATTGTATGCTTGTGCATATTTTCTGCTGTTGAATGTTCTATGATAGTTGAGTATTATTTCATTCTAGCGCATATAATCACGTCTCAATAAATGAATACATTCATGGGTGAATGAAAGGTGAATAATTAAGCGATGGAGCGAAGAACTAGAGTGATTGAATACGCGAATGAACGAAAATACGAGCGAATGAATAAATGTAGGCATCAGTAAATAAATAAGCCAATGAATTAATTAAGGAACATAGAATTGAATAAATAATAGGATAAATGAATGTACAAAATAGCGAAAAATGCAAGATCTAAGAAAAAAATTAAGAAATAATTTTAAAAATATGAAATAACGAATAAATGAAAATAAAACTCTTAAAACTGTTTGTTTTTCATTCGCTCCATTGTAACCGTCACGGATATCCGTGCGATTTTCGCTGAGAGCGTGATAATTCGGGAGCGTGACAATTCGGGTTGGCTACCCTTAGCCTGTGACAGCCTCTATATCTGTCACCAGGTACGCGTAGTGGCGACTCTTCGACCAGACGATTTTTGCTCTCGTCTGACTCGCACGAGGTGTTCCACTGTCTATGAACTTGCCTCGTGTAATTGGACGTGCTGTGCCTGTGCCCATTGGGTACTGAACCGTTTCTCATCCGTGAGCCTGGTTCCTTATGGGGAAGAACTCAACGGAGGAGTTGGACCCTGGCTCTTTCGCCCTCTTAGCCGAGGTGTCATTCATCGACATCGTGTACCCCTTGTCCAAGTTCGAGTCTCACACCACGCGTTTGAGAGCAAGGCGTTCTCGAGCTGAGCGTCCTTGTCCCAATAGCGCCTGGGCCCATCAGGTACTGAACCCTTTCTCTCTTAAAGTGTATTTCCCGTGTAGGAAAACCAGACAGTAGAGTTGGGCCAGGACTACCATCGTTGTCCCTTTCTTGCCTAAGCCCATCGGGTACAGAACCCTTTCTCTTCGCGAGCATATTTCCGGTTTAGGAAGACTCGACATTAGAGTTGGGTTAGGTCTTCTTGCTTTACCAAACGCCAATGGATGGGTCTGGGTCTCTGCCTGTAAGGAACACAGGTAACTAGAAGCTCGTCTCGAGCTGACTAAGCTTGTAGTTCCCCTTTCCTAGGGACTTTTCACTTTCTATTTGCAGTTCGCGCTGCCCTCTAGCACTGTTCTGCCCTTTCATTGTACTCGGTATGAAATCTATTTGTCTCTCGCCACCTTTACTTGCATTTTACATTGGCCACCCCTCCAATGTTCGGACTGGACTGACTAGCTTCACTGTATGTCGACAGTGTCGCTATATGTGGTGATGCTGGTGGTGTCGGAGATATTGTCTGTCTCTTGTGCAGGCAAATCTCTTTCCATCTGCTACCTCCACATTCTCGGACACGATCCCCACATGATTTGGCCAGAATCAGCTCGAGCTGCTGTATTTCTGTTTCCAGGGTGCACCGCGTGGAGGTACATTTGGGATCTTGGTTATCTGCTAACCCTGGGTCCGCCTAGAGCAATGCGTTCCCTTTGCACCCCACTCTTAAAATAAAGTGATAACCATTTCCCGTCTCCGCAACGAAGTTTGATTACAATGGACCATCAACATCCTTCGTTTCTTACCTTGGTGATACTCTCTGATAGACTGTATTATATCCATCTCGTTATGTTACCCATCCACTTGTATCTCAGCCTACCTCTTGCTTAACTCTACATTCAAGTAAAATCTTGTTTTACGTCTTTAATGTCAAAAATATTTCTTGATTTGACTTTTAATTATTTTAATAACTCCTTTTTTTTTTTTTTCTTACAAAGTGTTGTCAGATCCTGTCTCTGTGTTCGTTTTCTTCTCTTCCCATGAGTATTTTTGTATATATATTTACATCATAATGGCATCAACTCTGCCTTCTAGTTGTGTATTCATCGTCCATATTTTTCAGCAATACATTAATGTAAAATAGATATACATCAAATACAGAACTATAATTGATTACAGATCAGCCGAACGAACATTTCATAAAAATTAACTTTATCAAGACAAGACAACATACAGAACAGAATATAAGTTTATATACTGTATTATATCATTATACATTTATTAGATAACAATAGCAATTTATTTCTTTATCATTATTATTCACAAACCACAGTTTAATTTGTAGCATAATTGTTATATTGAAGATCAATTACACATTTCTCGCATAGCAACATATATTAGTTGTAGTACATTCGTAGCATTCCAACCTCCATGTACTACATAATCACATAAGATTAGATTTTTATTTCTATATGTTTTAATCATTTATATTTCCATAAATAAAATGTGGCTACTTCACGAATATTATATCGACATTTCCATAAATAGAATTTGGCTACTTCACGAATATTATATCGATAATTAAACTAGACGACTCGGGTTCGATATGCAATGATTATATAAGTTTTTCATTTCAATGGTCATTATCAATGTGACTTGTCATATGAGCAACAATACCCTCACTGCCACTCTGTAAAGTTCTCGGTTATGTGCAAGCTATCCAGCCTATTTAAATGTTATGTTCAGAAGTTCCTCGATACCTTGTAGTCATCGTAGGCTTGTGTCACTTGATACCTTGTGTCTGTCTTAGTCTTGGCGTGGCTCTTGTTCACTTTCCCGAAACCTTTCTTTCCCGTTTAATATCTCTAAACCATTTTGTTTTTTATATGTTAAAAATTGTTTTATATTTTTTGGTAGTTTTTAAAAGCCAGTCCCCTTCTATGTTCAGATGACTAGACATGTTCAGAAGAATATAAATGTTTCTGACATCTGGGTTGGTTTGTTCTTTCTATGATATTCCTAGGACCTTTCTGTAAAATTTCAGATCCAGATATTTTCTTCTTCATTGCGGATGTCATTACCCAAGTCGCACAGGCACATGTAGATGGTAAGAAAATACAACTTAAACCTTAGACACTTGACATCGACAACATGGGCAACTCTTTTCATGTGATGTAATTAAAAACGAGGTACGCAGTTTTCTTGTATATTTCTCTTACTTTTTTACCAATCTTGTAATATATATATATAATGTGTCACTGGATGCTTCATTATACCGAGTGTTATTCGCTGTCTTTTACTAATTTTCACTTATCTGTCTGCACATCTTTTTGTGTCATTAGTATGTGTCTGACAATATTCATCGCTTCTATGTAGTGATGATGATGTGTGTTTTTTTAAATACCACACGTGTCAAATAGCAATGTCAGAAAGCACATGTCAAATGCTGCATGTTTAATTGCAGGGAGTTATTTTGTAGCTGTGTAATAAAAGTCGCTTGCTCTTTCTGTCACCACGCCATGTGCAGTGAGAATTTTTTAATTCACCCTCCGACAGAAAAAGAATTTATTCATATCCGGGGATCGGACCGTGGACCTCACGGGTGTGAAACCAACGCTCTAACATCTGGGTCTCGACCATGCACCACGCCTAATGTCAATAACCTAAAAGCAATGTCAACAGTTGCAAACTACGTCCAATTTTTTCATTACACCGGATCTCTACAAAGTAAATGTGCACTCATTTGCATTTGTTGTGACCATACATCATATGAAATATGAGTATAAATGTGTTACATTAGTGCACACGACTTTATAGACACCCTATATTAACTTTTGTTTCCAATAATTAATTTAAAAAATTTTCTGTCTGCTTATTTCATTACTGCAGTTTGCCTGCGTATCGTCTGTTTATATATTTACTGCAGTTTGCCTGCGTACCGTCTGCTTTTATCATTTCTCCAGTTTTCCTGCGTACCGTCTGTTTATATCATTACTGCATTTTGCCTGTGTACCGTCTGCTTATATCCTTACTGCAGTTTGCCTGCGTACCGTCTGTTTATATCATTACTGCAGTTTGTCTGCTGTGCAGTGTCTGTTTAGTGTACCTAGCTTAAATATTTTCATGAATACTCCCATAACCGTGCCAATAATTTCTCCATTATGTATTGAACAAAATGCGCGACACGTTTACGTCTGTCAAGTCGTGACAGATTTTCCGCCTTCTGATACCGACTTCTTAGAGGAAATATTATAGGAAATAGTACTATCTCTTTGTATCGTCATTCCTGGATCGTATTAAAAAGTACTTACTTCTGCCATTCTCTATCCGTCTCTCACAAGCTCACATGTTATGTCATTATTTCTCACTATCTCTAGCATTCTCATCAAATGTGTCCTGAATATGTAAATATATTTTCAACTTGTATATGTCAGAAGACGCAGATGGAAATACCTGGTTCACTTTTTAATACTAGATGAAAGTAAAATAAACCAACATGCCCTTGTGTGGACACAGGAGGGTAAATGAAAACGAGGATGTTCTAAATAAACTCGAAAAGAAACATCTAAAAAAACGGGAAATAATACGTTGCATGACTATACAAGAACTAAAACTGCAGGAAGCGGATCGCAAGACATTGGCACATAAAATATATGCCTTATGTGCCGCCTGAGGAACGAAAGGAACAAACTAACATATATGTCAGTGTGATATTTCTTTAAATGACTTGAAGATAGCAAGGTTAATGAAAGAATCGAGAGAAGGTTAACAGGCATGCAATTTATTACATAATTCTCTTGTATGTGTGTGTGTGTGTGTGTGTGTGTGTGTGTGTGTGTGTACTCACATTACAGCCGGTTATCCTGACGTTGTACGGCTATGTGGCGGCGAGATAATGGGCCGTTCACAAGCAATCCTAAACTACTGAGAGTATTTATGTTGCCCAGAAAATCAATAAGACAAAAAATTATGGGTTGATGGCTACGTCCTGAATATGATCTGTTGACAATGGTCATGGTTTACAGCTCAGATCTTCGGTCCGACACACCCGATTACAGAAGGAAATTATGTGTAGTTTTGCTCACGTTTTAGTCAAGTCTGCTTACGTAGACGATACCTTCCTTATTAGTAGTCAAATCAGCTTACAGGGACAATACCTTCAGTAGTCAAGTCTACTTACAGGGACGATACCTTCAGTAGTCAAGTCTACTTATGGGGACAATACCTTCCTTATTAGTAGTCAAATCAGCTTACCGTGACGATACCTTTAGTAGTCAATTCTATTTATGGGGACAATACCTTCCTTTTTTAGTAGCCAAGTCTGCTTACAAAGACGATACCTTCAGTAGTCAAGTCTACTTATGGGGACAATATCTTCCTTCTTAGTAGTCAAGTCTGCTTATGGGGACAGTACTTTCTTTTTTAGTAGTCAAGTCTGCTTACAGGGACGATACCTTCCGAGCGTTGGCTGTAAAAATTTATCTCACAAATCTATTAGTAGTCAAGTGTGCATGACACCATGCGTTACATTAAAGGCTGGTGATGACACTCCATCACTGATAACAATGGCCATCATATCGTCATGGAACTATCGCACTATGTTGATAATTTTTAATTATAAATTATGTGGGGGAGGGGGGCAGTCAAATTTCTCGAGCACTTTCCACAGCCCATTTCTATTCACGGTGTAATTGAACATCATATATATAGTCCCGATAATTTCCCAGCGTTGGTTGTAGCAGTTGATTCCTCTCCAGATGGTAAGATAATTTCTAGGTAACAATTTGCTAATTGTATTCCCCATTGTTATTAGCCAGCATCCCAGAATCTTCATGTGTTTAGTACCATTTTTAAGTATCTGAATCAAATAGTCATCGAATCGGTCTTCTTCTATCTTGCCTTTCAACACGCTATTAGTTAAAACGACTGCTAGGCTCTCCAACTTTTAATGTGTTCTCATGTTAAGGTTTTATACCTAATATCATTTAGTTCTGGATGTTTGCGTTTCTTTTCGTTTTTGCGTTTCATTATTATGGACTTTAGAGCAGTGATTCGAATCAACGATAATATAGCCATTTGGACCACACATACTTGCAGGGAACCACTGAAAATATTTATGTAATTGGCGGTCACAGAACCGTCTTGGAGGGCTATGAGAAGGTAACCATTTGAACTATGAACAACAAGCTATAAATCAATAAGCATTTAAAAGTCTTGTTGATCTGTGAAGAAATTCAGCGATTTTTTTGTAAGACGCCAAGAGCACCACGGAAAAAAATGTGTCCCAAAGAGGGGGCCCTACGAGCAAACAAAAGGTTGAGAGCCACTGCGTTAGACGATGAGTTGAAAGTTTTCTGTGATGGAAACACTTCGTGCCGTCGTAGTATTTCTGAAAAGATGCGTCACAGTTATTTCTACTTTACCGTGACATTGTCTTATGAGTGTGGGTGTGTGTGCGTAGTTTTGTTTTTGAAGATTGTCTTTAATTAATTTTTCAAAAATATCTGCACATTCGCGCAGTGCTAACTTTCTAACACCTCAGTCTACTTTCATATTTTCGTAGTAAAAGTGGCAATGCATAAATTCTCCTTGTCGGTATGACATACATCTATGTATTGTGTGTATTCCTACAGATTGATATTGTATAGGTATTTCACTGTCTAGTATATTATTCCACTAGTGGATGTTAAATATCTTTATTAAGGCATCGTAGGTGGATATCGTTGTGTCTCCTAGTATGCTGGTGAATACTGTCCATTTTCACAGGCATAAAAAAGTGAAGATGTTACTGCTGAATGATAAACTGTGAGGTTGGTGGTAGTTGTTATTCCCCTTCTGTCGCATATATTTTGTGCAGTCTTCCAAATGTGTCACTGGCTTTCGGTATTCTGTTGTTTAACACAGTTTCCATGTTTTTTGTGAGTGTGTGCTGCCCAGTAGGTGAAACTATAAATGGTATATATATAGGTGAAATATATATAAATAATATAATATAAACGCTATATTAGGGTAATACTGCTACTGAATATTCTATCAAATACACAGAGATGTGTCTACATCATCAATGATGCACAGAGATGTGTCTACATCATCAATGATGCACAGAGTGAGGCCGTGAGACATCCGTTCCTTTTTTAAATAATTAAATAAGTTTGTGTTTCTGTTTCCAATTTGTATTCGTTTCTTGCAAAAGGTACTTGGATCGCAACGTAGATTGCGACCTTGTTCCTTTCTTTATTGTTATTTTTTTCCCTTGGTTTCACTATTTAGTAATTAGAATATACAGTAACATTGTTACGTAAATATAGTATTTATCACTTTTGTGCTTTGTTACTACTGCACTCGTCACTTTGTCTGTCATATTCTGAAAGTTTGGTTATTATATAGGTAAAACTATTGACTGTTTAAGTTCTTCTTTGTTCCTTATATGGGGGTTAAATGTGGGTTGTTTGGTGTGAGTTGAAACATGACCTCTGTGTTCTTTCTATTAATGGTGAAGTCAAAATTGTCGAATGCTTCTGAAAATTGTTTTATGGTAACCTGCATCCTGTCTGCAGAATCATTATACAGTGCGCAGTCATGTGCATAGAGACGTTCCCTGATTGTGCCTCGCACCTTAGTTTTGGCTTGCAAACGCCGAAGATTGAAAAGTTTATCATTTGTTCTATATTTATTGTATACCTGTTACGTCACTTGATCTAGATGCGTCTGTCATCATGGCAGAAAACATCAGACTGAACATTGTTGGAGCTAGAACACATCCTTGCATGACCCTATTTACTACAGGACAGGCTGGTAATGACACTCCATCACTGATAACAACGATAATCATGTTTTATCATGGAACTGTCCCACGGATATTGCTAACTTAACTTTGGGAGAGGGGAGATCAAATTTGGCGATCACCCTCCACATCCCATCTCTGTTCGCTGTGTCAAATCAAATGCTTTTGTGAGGTCTACAAATGTGAAACTTTCCTGTTGGTGTTCTTGGACGTTTTCTTGAAGATGAAGGCAGCAAATACATGCTCTTGTTCAGCGACCAGAACGAATCCGCATTAACCTTTAGGCAAGCGATCATCTGTGAGTATCTGTGTAAGTTGTTTTTTGCATTACGCGTGCTAATATTTTGCCAGCTATGGATAGCAAAAATATCCCTCTGTGGTTCTCAAACGACTGTTTATTTCCCTTTTCCTTTGTATAAGTGGACAAATAAAGCATCTTTCAGGTTTCGGGGCCTGAAAATTCTGAACCTCTTTGACCTTTACTTGCAACCACATATCTTGCATCTCCTTTAGTTTCCATTGGCATGTGTTGTTGCGGGTCCTGATTCATATTGCTTTTCTTTGAAGTGAAGAGGGGCCACATTGATGATGTTTTACGGCACTGTTTATTTTTCCTCTAGAAGAGTAGCAATTTCTATGCCATTGTCATCAAACGAGTATTGTGTTTTATGCGTTTTTAAAGCTAGATATTCCTTAGCCAAAGAATAAAGAATGTGTAAAACTGACGCCCATCCAACATCCACCAAGTTCAATGACAAGTAGTGCCCATGTCCATGTCATGTGAGAGGCTGGTTGCTGTTCCGAGCGTTTCTTTGCAGTATACCTTGTGGGCGCCTCTGTCTTTTGATGTGAAAGTTGAATGTGGATGCTATCAGTCTGTGGTCAGTCCAAAATGTTGCATCACATATGGTTTTAGACATGCGTACATCTCCTATGTATCTCCTTCAGGTTGCGACATAATCTAGCAGTTGTCACTGTTTTTAGCAAACATGCATCCTTCTTGCGTGTAGGCATTCGAAATACAGTTGGTGATGATGTTCATCCGTCGTGATCGACGATGACCAAAAACTCAACCATAATAATAATAACAATAAATAATTAAATAATAAAGTTAATAGTGCGTTTTTAAATGACTAGCAAGTCCAATGCGCGCACAAAATGTTCTTTTTCAGAATTGACAACAATAGAAGGTATCTGTGTGAGGTTGAGATGTTTTTTTTCTTTTCTACGTGTCCGCTTCTGTCTTGCAGTTTCTTGTCTGAATTCTTCCACCGCTAGTGCTCCCGTTCTAATGCTGTAACGCCATGCTGTTTTATCCTGAGCGAGGCTCTCCCAAGCGCCTACGTCAATGTTAAGATGTTTCAAGGATGACTTGAGCGTGTCTTTGAAACGCTTTTTCTGTCCACCAGCTTTTCGAAATCCTGCCTTGAGTTCTCCATAATATATTTGTTTTGGCAAACGCGAGTTCTCCATACGCACAAGATGGCCTGCACAGCGTGCCTGCGCCTTCATAAGTATTGTGTGGACGCTTATTGAACACAGTTGGTGATAGTAAGACAGTGAATGAAACATAGTCTCAGAAGGCGTAATCCATTGATGATGCATTTAAAAAACCCATGTTTTCCTAGGACTCAATTTCGGGAATGGATCTCATTTCCCATTATTGCCTTGAAATCTCCCAGAATGATAAGTTTGAATCTTTTTGGCGTAGATGAGATCACTGCGTCAAGTTTCCTTATAAAATGTGTGTATTTTTCTTCATCTGGGATCGTCACTGTCGGATCATAGGTGCTAATCAGAGTTGCAAACTTCTTCTTGCCCCCTTATATACGTAGTATACTGAGACGGTCGCTTATTTTCTGAGAAAGACTTGAGAGTCTATGCACAAGATCGGCTCTGTGAAACCATCTCCTGATTCCTGTTGCTCTGAACTTTTGAAATCACTCAAAAAAAATGTTCCGCGCAATTTTCCATTCCGAAACGCACTGCTAGCAAATGCCTTCCGAGCTGTTGTTCCTCAGATGTTTCATTCGCACTGTGCTGTCCATCATATCCAGGCTTCAGTGCTCGTACAGAAATGCACTGTTTTACCTCCGAGCCGTAGCACCTCGGTTACCCTCACCTGGTTTAGCTGGCCTGTCAAAATCGTTACCGGGTGTGGCCGCTGCCGCATACTGGCAACTACTGTGAGCTTTAGGTGAGAGCTGAGTGCCAGATGGGGACAAAGGAGGTGAGAACTACTACAAAGAAGTATGATAGCCTCAGCATCATAGGTACTACCCCGACCTAACCCCCCATGCACGCCTCATATATACAAATACACATGCTCACATACATACACATACATGAGACACTTACCTCATATACCGACCACACTTAACAAGTGGCCAGACAAATCATTCAGAGCTCAAGAGAAATCGATATGTGCGTGCACATTTGAAAGTTAACCACATTACAGATGATCAGATATCGCATCAACAAAACTGACCTGTCACAGCTGTAAGAAACTGGACCTAGCGTGTAAAGAAACCGGGGCAGATGAGTACGCAGAAGATGGTAAAACGCATTACAAAAGCAAAACAAAAAGAGATTAGAGAAAAATAACTCAATTAACCACGTCACAGTAATGTAATGGCCTATACTTATTTAGTATTGACTGACAACCTCGGTATTATTGAGGGAACGTCAGTGTTCGTGGGGTAGACAGACAATGAGAACGTTCCAAGCTGTGTATTAAGCAATAGATAACGTGCAGTAGTTGGTCTGTGTAAGTAATAGAGGACATTGCAGTATTTTGTCTGTGCAAGTAATAAAAAACATTGCAGTATTTTGTCTGTGCAAGTAATAAAAAACATTGCAGTATTTTGTCTATGTAAAGGAATAGAGATCATTGGTTTCACGTTTGCTTCACATTTGGTTTGTGTAAATAGTAAAGAGCATTGCATTATTTGATCTGTGTAAGTAATAGAAAACATTTCATTAGTTGGTATGTGTGAGTAATAGAAAACATTTCAGTAATTGGTATGTGTAAGTAATAGAAAACATTTCATTAGTTGGTATGTGTGAGTAATAGAAAACATTTCATTAGTTGGTATGTGTGAGTAATAGAAAACATTTCAGTAATTGGTATGTGTAAGTAATAGAAAACATTTCATTAGTTGGTATGTGTGAGTAATAGAAAACATTTCAGTAATTGGTATGTGTAAGTAATAGAAAACATTTCATTAGTTGGTATGTGTGAGTAATAGAAAACATTTCATTAGTTGGTATGTGTGAGTAATAGAAAACATTTCATTAGTTGGTATGTGTGAGTAATAGAAAACATTTCAGTAATTGGTATGTGTAAGTAATAGAAAACATTTCATTAGTTGGTATGTGTAAGTAATAGAAAACATTTCATTAGTTGGTATGCGTGAGTAATAGAAAACATTTCAGTAATTGGTATGTGTAAGTAATAGAAAACATTTCATTAGTTGGTATGTGTGAGTAATAGAAAACATTTCATTAGTTGGTATGTGTGAGTAATAGAAAACATTTCAGTAATTGGTATGTGTAAGTAATAGAAAACATTTCATTAGTTGGTATGTGTGAGTAATAGAAAACATTTCAGTAATTGGTATGTGTAAGTAATAGAAAACATTTCATTAGTTGGTATGTGTGAGTAATAGAAAACATTTCAGTAATTGGTATGTGTAAGTAATAGAAAACATTTCATTAGTTGGTATGTGTGAGTAATAGAAAACATTTCATTAGTTGGTATGTGTGAGTAATAGAAAACATTTCAGTAATTGGTATGTGTAAGTAATAGAAAACATTTCATTAGTTGGTATGTGTAAGTAATAGAAAACATTTCATTAGTTGGTATGTGTGAGTAATAGAAAACATTTCAGTAATTGGTATGTGTAAGTAATAGAAAACATTTCATTAGTTGGTATGTGTGAGTAATAGAAAACATTTCATTAGTTGGTATGTGTGAGTAATAGAAAACATTTCAGTAATTGGTATGTGTAAGTAATAGAAAACATTTCATTAGTTGGTATGTGTGAGTAATAGAAAACATTTCATTAGTTGGTATGTGTGAGTAATAGAAAACATTTCAGTAATTGGTATGTGTAAGTAATAGAAAACATTTCATTAGTTCGTATGTGAAAGTAATAGAAAACATTTCAGTAGTTCGTATGTGAAAGTAATAGAAAACATTTCAGTAGTTCGTATGTGAAAGTAATAGAAAACATTTCAGTAGTTCGTATGTGAAAGTAATAGAAAACATTTCAGTAGTTCGTATGTGAAAGTAATAGAAAACATTTCAGTAGTTCGTATGTGAAAGTAATAGAAAACATTTCAGTAGTTCGTATGTGAAAGTAATAGAAAACATTTCAGTAGTTCGTATGTGAAAGTAATAGAAAACATTTCAGTAGTTCGTATGTGAAAGTAATAGAAAACATCTTGTTTTATGTAAAATGACGACAGTTTTGAATATGAACTGATACCTTTGTCATAGTAAATAAGTCTGCAATGTTGCTGAAAACTTGATTCTTCTTGATTATTGATTAGAAACTGACATCATAGCATGTGGGGCATTCCTATAAGTGTTTCGTTCTAGCAGCCATCCCAGTGTATGTAGAGTCAGAGTCCCTGTCAGGTGTTGATTGTGTGATCGTCGGACTTTCTAAAAAATTAACTTTCCCTTCCCTCCCATTTAGATATTCCCATTTCTGACATTCTCTGTATGTGTACGTTCTCAATCTCTTTGAATCATCTTCATCTTGAAATGTATTTTAAAAATTACTGCCTTGATTAAGTCTGCTTTATCTCTTCTTAGCATTGTGCCGTCTATCGCCACATTGCCTGCCAATAAGTCGGCTCTCTCGTTTCCTCTGACTACAGCATGATCCTGGCAGTATATCCATGTAATGCTCTGGACAATTGAGTTCTTCAATGAGTCCCATCATTCTTTCTTCAGTATGTAATTTCCTTTCTTGCGCAGCATGCTTTCAGAATCTGTGAGTATTACAGAGTGTGTTGATGTATCAGTTATCAACCAATTAAGTGTTGCTGTAACTCCCTCTTTCTCCATACTCACCCTCGATGTGCAAGTTGAATATGCCGAATATTTCTCAACCAACTTCACGCCGTTTCTGTAGGCAATAAAATCCCAACCGGTCTTATTTGTGTTTCTGTTAACGGCTAGACATCTGTGTATACAGCTATGTCTTGTGGTGTCGAGTGTAGCTGGGCGAGTTCATGCACTGTAACCTAGGCCCTAACACCCGTCCATTTTCGACACCTTTATATAGTTGTATTATTACTTTAGTTATTTCTTCTCAGTGTCTACCTCCACCAATTCACTACCCTTTCCTATTTCTACAAATTTACATAATCTTCGCAGTGTATCTTCAGCCTCTGCCATCCATGATCTGCCACGCTTGATTCTTTTTCCTTTTGACTCATCTAGACGATGGTGTAATGAGTGGTGGTTTTATTCTAGACGTTGGTGTAATGAGTGGTTGTTTTATTGTCACTTTAATGCACGACCTAACTTGTGCTACCTGAAGTTGCACTCTAATGTTGGGGAGATCAAGCAGAAATGGGTGCATCCCTAGTACACTCCAGTACCGCTCTCCTTGCTTCACTTTGAATTTTTTCCAACTTTTCGACTGGTGTATGTGACAGTGTTAGTAGGCGAGGCCGTAATCTATGACAGATATCACCATCAGTTGTAGAAGCAGAAACAGTACCCATTGCTGCATGTCGAAGCATAATTTTGACAACGCGGATCCCTCTTTTAGCCTTCTGAATCATATTTGTGATGTGTTTCTTGAATGAGAGACTTATATCAAAGATTATCCCAAGATAATCAAGGTCCTGTTCTCTTTCAATGAATGAGCCCATGCAACTGACAACTGACTGTGTCACTGACCATATTATTATTTAAGGAGTACCAGACGACCATTGCTTTCGAGGAATTGATCACAAAGTTGCATGTTCTGCACCAAATCGACGATTGATCTAGTTCACACTGTACACTGTCAGCGATATCTGTTCTGTTCCTGTCCATGTTGTATAGTAGGATATCGTCAGCGTATGTTAGAACTCTACAATTGTTGAGGTTTGCAATCGAGCAATTCTCAATTCTCAATTATGAATACACATTAAACAGCACTGGGGATAGATTCTTGTGGCAGATCAGTTGCTATTGTTCTGATTTCAGACGTCCAGGATCCGTACCTCCGAGAAATTTTTATACAGATTAGTACATTTGTTATCCAGCGTATGATCCAGGGATGGATATCGTATTCCATTAGCAAGATAGGTGTAACTAACTCTATTGTACGCATCTTCTAGATCTATCGCTGCAGCTACAGATTCTTCTTTATTCTGAAAACCTTTATAAACTGCACATGCAAGAACTGCTGCATTTTGTGACAGTGTCTCTTCTGAGTCTATATGCACTTATTTGGGAGAACGCCTGTGATCTCTAGTTCCCTGGTTATGCGTCTAGAGACAAATCTTTCCAGAATCTTACCGTACACATTCTACGGTGTGATGATGCGATAACCTTCTATGTCCGTAGAAATTTTGTCTAGTTTTGGCAAAGTTAAAAGATAGCTATGTACAGTGTCGGATTTACCAATAAGCTAAACAAGCTATAGTTTAGGACCCCACTTTTTGGGGGGCCTCCCAAAATTTTTTATATCACTACCTATATATTCTTAATCGTTAAAGGTCCCCATATCTCAAATAGCTTAGGGCCGAATATCTCAAATAGCTTAGGGCCGAATATCTCAAATAGCTTAGGGCCGAATATCTCAAATAGCTTAGGGCCGAATATCTCAAACAGCTTGGGGCTGAATATCTCAAACAGCTAGGGCCGAATATCTCAAACATCTTAGGGCCGAATATCTCAAACAGCTTAGGGCCGAATATCTCAAACAGCTTAGGGCCAAATATCTCAAACAGCTTAGGGCCGAATATCTCAAACAGCTTAGGGCCGAATATCTCAAACTGCTTGGGGCTGAATATCTCAAACAGCTAGGGCCGAATATCTCAAACATCTTAGGGCCGAATATCTCAAACAGCTTAGGGCCGAATATCTCAAACAGCTTAGGGCCAAATATCTCAAACAGCTTAGGGCCGAATATCTCAAACAGCTTAGGGCCGAATATCTCAAACAGCTTAGGGCCGAATATCTCAAACAGCTTAGGGCCGAATATCTCAAACAGCTTAGGGCCGAATATCTCAAACAGCTTAGGGCCCTATCAAGTCTAAATCCAGCCCTGGCTATGTAGCCACTCCTCTGGTACTACTCCTGTTTTCAGACTCGCATTATAGTCGTATGTCATATTAGCTAACATATTCTCCCCAATGTCCTTGAGTAAGTCGCACCTGATTCCATCCGGGCCTGGAGCGCCATCAGAAGTATTCTTAATAGCTAGTTACACATCTTCAACATCTTCAAGCTGGTCATAACTATATGGTTTTCGACTATAACGTCTTTAAAAGGAAGAAAGATACCTAAAATACAACAAACATACATCATCGAAAATGTTGTTAGTCCGTGTTTGGTATTAGAAATAAGGTATGCTTCAACAACTGTGAGTTGGATGCAAGCTGATGAAAACTAACAAAGAAGAAGTAAATAGTTTATATATGTGTGTATACATGGTTTTTGGTTTTACGGAGTATTTTAAGAACACCATGGACAGATAGAAAGCGTAATAAAAAATATGTTGTTGTTGTTGTTGTTTTTTTTTTGGGGGGGGGGGACGTGAGCCTACCCATTTGATTATTCCATTGCTATGTTTATCAGTTTCTAACCCAAAAACGAATAATATTTAAATTAGTCATTGAGTAATTATTGATACAATATATACATTAATTAATCCCAAAATGAGCAGATATCCTTGCGCTCCAAAGACCTACAAATATTTGGAAAACGTTAATTCATAAATAGAGCTGCTTACTCAATTCATAAATAGACAGTTCACAATTTTTGAACACATCATGAGAAAAGGAAAAATGAAGTACAATGTGACAACAGGCAACTAGAAAAGGAGGGTAGGGGAATACCAAGAGAGAAGATGCTAGACAACCTGGCATTGTGGAATGGGGGAATATCGGTATAGGAAATTACTGATATCAGCGAAACGGAAGGATGTCGAAAGACAGGACCAAAGCTACGTGTCTTAGACTATAAGAAGAATATAATGGATGGAACTGTTTATAACATGGTTTCCATCTCTATTCATCTTAAAAATGATGCTGACATAAATTACATTAGTAACTGATATTCTTGATCTGATTTCCGCGACAAGATTTTTCTTTTTATATTCCTAATTGTTAACATACAAGTTTACTGTCTCTGAGAGTAAACGAAATAAATTGAGCGTATACGTTTCGAATATAACGTCTTTAAAAGGACGAAAGATAACGGACATACGACAAACCTACATAATCGAAATGTCGTCAGTCTGTGATTTTCCGTGTTATGGCGTAGTTAATGTGGTAACAATTTAACCTATTTCCGTTTGTAGTCGTATACGCCCAGTGTTACTGTAACTCCTACATTATTGGGTTGTTCCTGACACTGGTAATTTATGTATATATTACTTTCTATTACCTTCCTAGGAGATACATATTTCATGTCTTATTATATTATTTTCTCATTAAAAAAATTTAATATAAGAAATATAATCAGGTAGAACATATATCAAACACAGATCAATGACTAATCGAAGTAATACAAAAAGTCTGGGATAATGTCACTATACATTCAGTTTCCTTATTCTTTTTTGCGTGTTATTCTCGAAAAAGATCATTGTGCTAGTCAAAACATTGCACAACACTGCGCTATATACGATGTTTATTTGTTGCAAGCAATGACTTTTGAGTCTTTATTAATACATCAAGTCTACAAATTGCCTAACACTGTATCATATCTCACATTTTCCATCTTACTAATATTTTATTTTTATGCGAACAGATAAAAAAAACGAAAAGTGAGTAAATTCTTGTGGAAAATAAAAACACAGAAGCGTGTATAACTATCTTCTCACGCAATTTTGTACGTATTTTCAGACGTGTCAGTGACCTCTGAGTTAAGTATATGCATGCCTACACATATCTATTGGACATTTATAGTTTGTAAACACATATCTTGAGCGTATACAGATTTGAACCTCGGTAATGTATGACTTGAAAGAGAAACGTGATTTGTAAACACTGTAATTATGTAGCCTATTCTTCGATAATAAATAATATTCAATGTTGGAAATGTACTTTCATTTAATCTATCTTTCCTGTCCTGAATTATCTCTGTTTTTTTCTTTGTGATTATATATTCAATCGCTGCAGTATTTCAATTTATTTTTGTAACTTTTATTATTTTTACCAAAATTTGTAGTCTCATCTTCTCCGTTACAGTTTTTTTTCCATTGGTTTCCATTGTTTAGCGTGTCATGTGACATGAGCACATGGATCGCTAGATAAACAACCAACCAGCCAACCATGATTTACCATAGTCCGGTTCATTCATTATGTTGATGAAAAATATTTGCCAAATGATAATATACTGTCACATGTTCATATGCGACATGTCGCGTGTTATTACTATGAGACCAGAACGAGTGAAATTGTTATTATAACATCAACTTTCATTTAAATTTGAAAGTAGAAGTTGCATCAATAATTCATTAAAGAGCAACAGAAACTTATTTCACTATCAATTAATTTAAGTCGATGATGATGATTACGATGATGATGATGATGATATCAGAAACGGCGACGATAAATGTGGTAATGGTAATGATGATGTAAAAATATTTTCTCCCTACCACAAAAAGGAGATCTTCAATTAGGTACTAATTATGAACAGTAGCATTAAATAGCCAAAGGAGCAAGATCTTACTAAGAATAGTTATGAAAAGAATACAGCAAAAATTAGAAACCAAAGTTAACGAGATACAAGCAGGATTTTGGTCAGGCAAAGGCACAAAAAATCATCTTCTAAACATGAGAAACATTATCTAAATATGTAGAGCATTCAAAGCATATCTATACACGTGTTTGATCAATACAAGTATTTTATCTATATATTTGTTTTATCTATACAAGTGTTTTATTTATATATGTGTTTTATCAATACATGTGTTTTATCTGTACATGTGTTTTATCGACTATTTCAAAGCATTTGATTGCGTACAACATCAAAAACTATGGGAAATAACGAGAAAAATTGGCTTCCCATAACATATGACATGTCTTATTGAATCACTGTACATATAATCAACAAGCAGCAATGAGAGTTGATGGTGATATATCAGAATGGTTTCGATAGATAGCGGGGTAAGACATGGATGTACCCTATAGCCCTACTTATATGTGTGTTCGTCACAAGTGTTGATGACCATTTTTACATCCACTTTTGAAAATTCAGTTAGAGTTATGACCATGCGTAATAGTTTGTAGAAGGATAATGAGCCCTATTCGAGCTGTAAATGTTCTTGGACAGTTAGGACATGGAATGACGACTGTATGTGATAATAAATATGCGGAAAACATCATGAAAAAAGTAAGGAACAACAAAGAGCACAAAAAATTGCATTCCCTAAATATAGGATCTATGAAATACCAGATGAGATACGCAGTTGATACGGTACATCTAACTACACACATAGAAGGGATAGAAAGAATGATTATTATAGCAAAAACATAAAGCGAAAAACAAAACCTTCAATTAAACATACAGAAAACCAAGATCATGACAATAGATAAAATCAAAGTAATACCAAGAATTACAATAGATAACATAAAACTAGATAGCGTCCACAAGTTTGACTATCAGGGTGCAAATATAAACTGTTTAGGTGATTGTACAATAGAAATCAGGAAAATATTAACGATAGCAATATCGAAGTTATAAGAAATGAAAAATATATGGAAAAATTGTAATAAAGAGACAAAAGTAATACTTTTTATAACATATATGTTACGGTTGCAACATAGGGCTGCAAGACTTGGACAATAAATATAAAAAAATATATATAATATCGGCATTCGAACTGACCGATATGGTAATATTAAGAATTTCCTGTACATAAATGATAAGGAACAGGTGAGCTTTTTAGTATGCTGAATATAGAGGAAGAATGGCTGGTGAATACAATTTTGTATAGAAAACTAAAATGTTTCAGACATATAAAAAGACAATGCATGGAAAGAGGCATATTAGAGGGCAGAATTCCGGAAGCAGAAGAAGCGGGTAGACCTAGAAGGAGATGGACAGATGACAACAAAGACTGTATGAAGGTATCATTGGAGGAGATAGGCAGATTGGCACATGGTATAGTCGGGTTTAGGACATCAATTGCAAAGACAACGTTCTGGAAAGAATTTGTGGCGTGATGATGATAATGAATGATGATGAATGATGATGATGATTGATGATGATGATCGGTGGATGGATGGATGAATAGATGGATGAATCATGATTGAATATTGATAATGATGGATGGGTGGACAGATAGATGGATGGATGAGTGATGATGGATGGATGGATGGATGAATCAATGGATGGATAGAAAGATGGATGGATGGATGGATGGATGGATGGATGGATGGATGGATGGATGGATGGATGGATGGATGGATGGATGATAGTGATAATGATTATCGAATTAAGATCGAGCCCAAATTTACCACTATTGTCCTATATGCCAAGCATTGGATTGTTGCTTTCAGTTCTAGGTGTGTGTTTCTCTGGCATTTATTTTGAAAGGAAATTTTGTTTAGAAAGCTTGCTTTTTAATAAATGTTTTATAATTTTACCGTTGTTACATGGGTTTTTAGTATATCACATTGACCTTACTAAGAACAGCTTGTATTCTCAAGACGTGATGTAGTTACAGACCTTACTAGGATCTTCTGTGGCATGTTGTCTGTTGGTAGTCTGTGTGAAAACCACTTGATCTTTTGTCGTTTGATGTTTTCAAATACTGTTATTGTTTTGATTATCTGTCTGATGTTATCGTTTCTATTTCTATCTCTTAATGATACTCGGAGTATTCTTCATAGACACGTCATTTATTTCTGTCACTATTTCTTTTGTAGTGTGTTGTCATTGTTCAGGTTTGGCACTGGTAGCACAGTGATGGGATAATAATAGTCTTGTATAATGCAATTTTAGTGTTTATGTTTACATTTTTGTTCTTAAAAATACGTGTTATCTTTCCTAGGATCTAGTATGTTTAATTTCATTTATTTTGTATCTCTTTACTGTTTTCCCTTCATTCTGTATAATGCTTACTAAGTAAGTGAACTCCTTTACTTGTTTAAGATGTTTATTATCGATTGATAGTTATATTTCTTTCTTTGCTATTGCCATTATTTCGGTATTTTAAATATTAATCTTCATTTTGAATTTTTGACATATTGTATGGAGTCTGTTCATATGTTCTTGCAATTTGTCTTCTGGTGTTGCTGTTAGTATATGGTCGTCTGCAAAGAGTAGTTCGTTCAAGTTTTCGTTCATGTTATCTTCGTCATTAGTAGGTCTTCTTGTTAGTTTACAGATGTGATCGATATATGTTATAATAGTAGATAATAATATGTTGATTTGTTGTTAATTTGGTTGGTTGGTTGGTGAGTTGGTGGATGTATTACGTTGCGGTGGGTTGGTTGGTGGATGTATTACGTTGCGGTGGGTTGATTGGGTTGGTTCGTTGGTTAGTTGGTTGGTTAATTGGTTGGTTTGTTGGTTGATTTGGTGTGTTGGTTGGTTTGTTGGTTGGTTGGTTGGTTTGTTTGTTGGTTGACGTGTGTGGAAGGTGTACAACGATACTTAATAGTGTAAAAGAAATATGCAAGTACAATTTGAACAATAATTTCCTCACATAATTTGAGAACATGCCCCGCATACAAATAAGAGATCAGCTCTAACCAGCCATTGATGTGATGGCGTAATTGGTCTGAAACTATGGATCAGAAGTCTGATTGCTGCTAATGTTATTCACAAATATTTCCTAGTACAATAACTGTAACATTCCTGTCTCTGATTATCAGCAATTATTATATCAAATGCTTGCGTGCGCCTCTACTTGCCCAATTAATAAACAAAATGATTGGCATCTTGATCGATTTTGCCGTTTGATCCAAGGTGAAGCTAATGCCCAAATTGTAACACTTATTAATAAAATATTACGTATCTCGGAAGCATTAAATGGTATGGCTGGGCACATTACTCCATTATCCACTCTATTCAATCGATTGTTTCAGTTTAGCAAAACATGACCATACTTACATAGGTTATTCCGTCTCTAAAATAATAACACATTCTAGTTGATGTAACTTCGTTGAAAATTAGATTTTTCATTAATATCAATGAGTAGAGCTAATGATGTGATTTTCGTTATACTTCTAGAACGTATAATGAGCATGGATAATAGCAGAGATTATACGCTTATCAATGTTGAATATATGTTGACGAAATAGCGGAAACGCCGATTGTGGTGTGTTAATGTTTTTTTTTAATAAAACAATTTTGTTAGTGATTTTTGTCACTTTTCTCTCTCCTCCAAATATTATTTTATCCTACAGGTACCCGACCTTTTGCCTATATGTAGTGATATTGAATCAATAATTTCTTAACTAGTCTACTTTATTTACATTAGTTATTTTATCCTTATTGAATCTTCAACTTCATTATCTCACACAATAGATGTTGCACATGTCTATATTTTCACCTTTGTGCTTGTCCACTCTTTTGTTAAAACCTTTTGCTCGAAACGTCGACTTTATTCGTTTCATTCGCACAACTAAATGTTTTCTATTTTATAGTTTTCATTGCTTACTTTATTAATAATACTAACTTTCTTCACGTGTCCTTTGAACATACATAATAAAGAGTAGAGAAGGCAAGAATTGCAGACCATGCGTTAAGACTTGATAAATTTGTACAAAGTAAATTGCTGTGGCTAACAAACGAGAGTATTCATATCTGTACAAAATTACTACACACATTAACTATAGAACAGATGATCGTCTATACTGAAATGTCATGGCTAAATTTAATTTATAAAAACATCAATATTAGTGTTATAATGAAAATTAAAACTTGTAACTCAGTTAATGGTTTTCTTTATATACTGAAACACATTTTAAAACACTATTATTATATAATACTTATACTGAGAAGGTAGACGGAGGCTGGGAATTGATGGTCTACGTGTTTGTAGTGAGTCATATAATAAATTTCTGAGGGGATGGAATATTATTGATGCAACTCACGGCACTGTGTAAAGAATACATGAAAACAGTTCACATTGAACGTGCAGCCAAAACTCCTAACAGCTGTGAGCGGTAAAATGCGTATTCGCCATGTCAGTATACTCGTATTCTGACATGTATTCGTATTAGTATTGATTCGTATTGTAGCTCTCATATCATTGTCCCCCACCTGGTACTTATCTCTCACCTGTGACTCCCAGTAGTTGCCAGCATGCGTCAACAGCCACACCACGGTAACGACTTTGACAGGCCGGCCAAATCAGGTGAGGTAACAGAGGGGCTTCTGCCCAGAGGTAAATACAGGGCATGTTTGCTAAAGTATGCGAAGCACGATATGGCGGACAGCGCGGTTGAAACATTGGATGTTCAGCAGGCTGGAAGGCACTTACCAGCAGATCACTGTGGAACACATAGGGTTTTGTGAGACACGTAGAACACTCTGGTCATCCAATGCATCCTGGTATATCTCCAATCCTCTTGATTTATCTTGCCACTGAAACACTGGTTGATCTGGAAAAGATAGTGTAGTCGACGAATGGTGAAACTCATCCATACTTTACACAAAATTCAGCCATCTATAGTCATTACTCAACTATCATCATTCATCATTATCAGCTTACACAATAAGTTCTGTGGCGATGTGGAAGTGACGAACCAGAAAGTGCTTTCTTATATCCTCATCTACTAAAACAGTTATTATATTGAGAACTCCAGACTATCTCCCGCAAGGCAGGAGGACAGAAGAAGCGGTTAAATGATACTCATTAGACATCACTGACCCAATTCAAAATGGACACATATTCATGGGAGAATCTTGCATAAGACAGATTTTCAATTGGGCTTTGAAGAATCAAGAATGGTGCAGCAGCTGCAGAGAATCTCAGACATAAAGCTGCGCAACCAACAAAAACGCATTAGAAGAAAGACAAGAGCTGCGCAATGTCCCAATAGACTCCTCCCAGACATGCTCAGAGTGTGGTAGACAGTTCCAAACATGCATGGAACACATTAGTCACAGTCAGGCACATCGCAGACACCATCATCTTCACCATTATCCCAATTGAGCTGAATAGTCATCCTCGACTCCGGCGGACGAATAACATACTCGTATAGAAAGGTCGTAGAGGAGAAAGGTCTAGTGGATGTTCCTGGAATTACACGACTATCTCAAACGATCACCATCACGTCATTGGTACTGTGATGACAGGAATGAGCTTGCAGGCTACTGCCAGAAGGATGAATTGCCATTACAGTACTACTGTACGTCTCCATGGACGTTACCGAACCACTGACAGTGTCCTGGATAGAATTCGAGTGGTCAATCGCGGGTGACTACAGCAACACAAGATCGTCATATTGTGACGAGTCACTTAAGTAATCGTTCCTTTCCGGCAAGTCAAACTACATGAGCAATGTGAGCAAGTCTCTCATGAGTGATAAATACTAAATTGATGTAATGATATTACTGTATAGCCTAACTATAAAATATTTAGACAACAATAAAAAAGGAAGAAGGACTGTTTTCCACGTTATATTCTAACTGTGACATTTTGTCAAGAAACACATAACAAACAAGAAATACACAGAATTATTAAATTATTTAATTATAGAAACATATAGATCGTACCTCACTAAAGCTATCTCCATGCAATATAAACGATAAAATTAGAAAGTATGTTTAGTAGATGATACCTTGGGTGCGCACCAAATACTTACCGGCGTACTTCCGATTTCTCAAATGACTTGCAGCCTCTCCAGCAGGATAACCAGCGTACAAACCGTACACATTACGCAGCAATATCTACAACAGCAGAACATTCTTACCATGGATTGGACTGCCCTATCACCAGACATAACCCTCTATAGAACATATGTAGGGCTAGATAGTAAACCGTCTACATGCGATGTTCTCCAGCCAATCTGTACCAGCTCGAATCTGCATCAGGTTACACTGAGTGGGGCTTGATTCCACAGAATTTTCTTCAGAGACTTTTTCGTTCCATGCGCAGCTCTGCCAGCTTGTTTACAAACACATTGTAAACATACCAGATACTGAGATGAAATCCTTTTTTTCCTATTAGCTGCATTTTTGGTTTTCTCCCTTGCCTGTAAATAGCGCAAAGTATTTAATAAACATCAGATGCATAAATTATTATCCAGGATGGATTAATAGAAAAAGAATAAGGATTCCCAAAATGTAAAACTTTTACGCTTATATATACATTTTCCACTATGTTCCTGAAGTACTATAGTGGTGCATTTTTAATGCGTGTCAGTATATTACGCTGTATGGCTGTGACAGTTAGAGACTCACTGCAGATATAGATACAGATATTCGAATATAAGCGTTATAATCGAATTCTACGTAAGTCATATAACTAGTAAAAGAAATGTGTACATAAGAAATACAATAGAGATGCTTACAGGTCCACAATCTACTTTCAACGGTAGTACTACGAAAACTAACGTAGTTTGGAGATGAAGTCGACATGATTTCCTTACATAAACCACTTTGAAGGGAATACTCGAAGGTGAAATTTGTGTTATTTTCATCTCTTTTATTACTACGTGGTGTTTCCCATGTTTTAAGTTCCTAGCGTTCCATATTCCCAATTTAATCATTTCTATGCACAATAGTCTCGTAAGTTACCATTACTTTCGTGAAGGAACAATATCTAATCGGACACCATAAAGAGAATACATTCAATCTCGTCGGCCATTTTGACGGAAACTGCTAATGCTACGAAATGTTATTTTTCAGGCTGCAACATACGGCTGTGAAACATGAACCAGTAAAACAGCGGCACAGAAGATCAACGCCTTATAGATGAAATCCTACAGAAAGATACTTAGAAAATCATGGAAGAAAAAAAGAGAAACTCAGATATCATAAACACATTGAAGATACCAGAGTGTTGGTTACTAAAAACAAAAAGAAAACTACACATGTTTGGTCATTTAAAAAGACACAACTATTTAGTAAGAAAAATAATGAAGGGCAGAGCACCTGGAAGGTGAGGAAAGCCTAAAAAGTCGATGGACTGACAACATTAAAGACAACATGAATACGTCGTTGGAAAATGCAAGCCGCATGGCCCAAGACAGAGA
Source organism: Meghimatium bilineatum (assembly GCA_034231615.1). Taxonomy (NCBI): domain Eukaryota; kingdom Metazoa; phylum Mollusca; class Gastropoda; order Stylommatophora; family Philomycidae; genus Meghimatium; species Meghimatium bilineatum. The sequence goes on from CM067299.1 coordinate 93,930,177, forward strand.
AGGTTTCAGGGAGTTCATTTGGACGACAACTTTCTGGAGAGAATACGTCACATGTTACAAAAAACAGTTGAAAGTGAAAGTTGCATAGAAATACTATTAAAATCGTGAATAGACAAAATTAAAGTATGGAGCTATCATGGTTTTTCGACTTTCGGCTAGCATAAATAGTTGGTGTGTCATACCCACTCAGTTGTAATAACCAGAGGAAGCGTTATGGGTTTCGCGGTTATTTAACTTCTACAGTTGGTCTAGTCTATTTATTTCTCTCACAGTGCATAATGTTGTTGTTTTACTCACACTAAATCAATGTTTTACTTCTATTCTTAGATATGGCGCGGATCAACATTACAAACTAAGAACCTGGAGAGCTGTTTTCATCCCTGGCATACAACAGCCACGTCTTCAATTTATCAGAAACTGTGCAATGAACATATCCAATCACAAATACAGTACAAGTGACTTAAACCAGCCACGTAATATAGACGCACCATCAAACTTCTTGCACTTGAGAACACAACGAGAGAGCTTAGAGTGTTTCTGTGATTATATGTCTAATATGATCTTCTAATGATGATCTTCAAGTCATCGCAGGAAGAACAAACACTTCTGTACGTGCAAGTGAATAAACAAGTTTTTCTTGGGTTATTTTGTCGCTAAAATTTATTGTCATAAGGCACTGATACTGTGATTTACTTCTCTGCCTATGGCAGTACACAGCAGGGTCTATGTAAGCACAGCACTGATCAGAGTCACTGTCAGTATAGAGTACTCTCCAAGACACACACAGCGTGTTGCGCTTCTTCCGGCACACCCTATATGGATGATGGACCTTAACCTGTCCAATCCATCATATGTGCTAACTTACATTACAAATGCAGAAGATACTGTAAATTCTACATTGAACCTTACAGAAGATGTTACGGTCGAGAACAGTCTCATCAGAAAGATATTTCTGGGTGCATTCTTCGGAATAGCCATAATAACAGCTGTCGGGGGAAATCTGCTTGTTTGCACAGCTGTCTTCACAGAACGACGTCTTAAGAGAATTAAGAATAACTACTTCATAGTTTCATTAGCTGTAGCAGATCTGTTGGTATCAGGTGTTGTCATGACGTTTGCTATGGCCAACGACATTCAACAACAATGGATGTTTGGTGGAATATTCTGTCGCATTTGGATTTCATTTGACGTAATGTGTTCAACCGCGTCAATCCTCAACTTATGTGTCATCAGTTTTGATAGGTACAAACATATTCAGAATGCAATGTATTACGATGTGTGGATGACAACAAGGAAAGCTCTGACCTTCATTGCTTCCGTGTGGTTTCTCTCAGCCCTCATTTCCTTCCTTCCAATCCAACTTAGCTGGCATCAGAGTACAGCGAACGCTAATGAAACTGCTATTTCTGACGACGAGTGCATAATTAAGTTGAACTTTCTCTACGCAATCGTATCATCTACCATCAGCTTCTATGCTCCTTGTTTAGTCATGTTAATACTATATTTTCGTTTGTTCTTATTCGCTAGAAAACATGCTATCAGTATAAGAAGTCAGAAACGACCTGTGTTGTCTTCTCCTGCAAACCGTGGACAAAATATTAGCAACGGTTCCAACAAAAATTCCTTAAAAGCGTCCGACCATAAAGCTGCCTTTACCCTCGGCGTTATTACCGGTGTGTTCCTTTGTTGCTGGCTTCCATTTTTTATTATTAATCCAATAAATGCATATGCCCCTGATGTTGTGCACCCAAATGTGTTCGTTGTGTCCACATGGCTTGGCTACGTCAACTCGTGTCTTAACCCCATAATCTACAGTATTTTTAACACTGAATTCAGGGAAGCTTTCAAAAAGATTCTTTTCCTTCGAACATGTCGAAGAAACGATCATTCATTTCCTTCTGTGTCCAGAACAAACAGTTCACGAATTAAACATAAAAAGTCGGATTACGAACCACAGCCTCCATCGGACAACGGATCAATCATTCGTAAAACCAGCAGAGAGCATTTATTCAACGAAAAAATAACTCGTTTGTAAATTATTACTTTTATGTCATTTACTAATTTATCAAAGCCAATAAATTGTGCTGATTGCTTGTAGTAAATATTCCGAACTTGTGAATAGTGCTACATTAAAAATCATGAAAACTATACAGAAAATCATCACATATATCAATAACATATAAACTTATCACTGTAACATATACCAATGCTACTTACCCAAGTAACATACTTATAAAATGTAACAATTCATATCACATCGAGATAGTTGTGTACAACCTGTAGAATACAATCTTCTAAGCTGCTGCTGCTGATCTTGTGATGTTGACACCCTCAAGTTACATTAAATGTTTTCTCTTCCTGAAGCGCCAAATTTTGAATGTGATCATCGATTTTGTTAATTCTACATTTGATTAAAAATCTTGATTTTATCATGATATTTCATATTACTTTACTTTTTTACTTTTTTCCATCATTCATCACACATTCAGTGTTGTGTAGATTTATTCATCTCACATTCAGTGTTATGTAGATTTATTCATCACACATTCAGTGTTGTGTACATTTATTCATCTCACATTCAGTGTTGTGTAGACTTATTCATCTCACATTCGGTGTTATGTAGATTTATTCATCACACATTCAGTGTTGTGTACATTTATTCATCTCACATTCAGTGTTGTGTAGACTTATTCATCACACATTCAGTGTTGTGTAGATTTATTCATCACATATTCAGTGTTGTGTAGATTTATTCATCACATATTCAGTGTTGTGTAGATTTATTCATCTCACATTCAGTGTTGCGAACATTTATTCATCACACATTCAGGGTTGTGTAGATTTATTCATCTCACATTCAGTGTTGTGTAGATTTATTCATCACACATTCAGTGTTGTGTAGATTTATTCATCACATATTCAGTGTTGTGTAGATTTATTGATCACATATTCAGTGTTGTGTAGATTTATTCATCACACATTCAGTGTTGTGTAGATTTATTCATCACACATTCAGTGTTGTGTAGATTTATTCATCACACATTCAGTGTTGTGTAGGTTTAACTTTAAAAACAATGCAAATGCATGTAAGTAATAATAGTAGAAAGCAAAAAGGCAAAGATATATGAATTCATTGATAAACAATAATTTATTTAACCTGAGCTCATTAAAGTTAATGTTCATTTCTTAAAGTGAAACAATTTTAATTTTTTTTCTTCAAATTCTATAGCAAGAGTAATCAGGCAATCAATCAGGACACTAAGATATGTGGGATTCTATCCATGGGGATAATTTTCTTGGCTTTCATCATTTCCTGTGAAAGTCATTTGACCTATCTTTTACCTTTATTTCATTCGCATCACTGCAATTTACGAAACAACGGAGTGCTCAAATTGTCGTCTATTGCAAGCTACAAGTTCTTCTATCTATTGTATGTTCTCTGCTCTTGTCAGAAGTAGCTAGAGTGATTGACGGTCGGTTTTGGACTATGGCACGTTTGGTCGCTTGATAGACAGTAACACTATGTCGTGTCAGAATGTTGGTAACTCCTTCAATCCACCTTCTTCTTGGTCTTCCTCTGTATCGTGCTGTTTCTATGTTCATGTTGTATACTACTGCCAATAAGGGCTCACTCTCATTAGGTGGCCGAAACATTTCAGTCTCTGTTTTATAAAATATTTGACCACTGATGTTGTTCCAACATTTCTTGTAATCTCCTAATTTCTCACATGATCTTTTCTTTATATGTTTGCTGTTTTTTTAGAAATCTCATCTCACACAAACTAAGCCTTCCCTCTTGTTCTTTAGTTAATGTCCATGTCAGACATTGATAACACATTGTTGGGACAAATATTGAATTTATAATATTCTTCGATGTATTTACAATTCAAAGGTATCAATTCAATTCTATAATCTAGCTGTTTGTTCATTGTCCATGTTTCTGATCCATACGTTAGTGTAGAGTAGATGTAGCGCTGCACATTTCTTATTATTAGCATGTTTGTTGATGTGTTTGGATATCATCGGCATCCTCAAGCTTCACTGGAGATATTTAATACTGAATACCAAAGAAGGTTATAGAGTAACAGTGATAGCAAATGTGTGGTTTCCTCGTGAAGCAAAACACAAATATGACGCGAACATACTACTTTCTATATTGTAATCAAAAATATATTGTAAACATAAAAAAACCACAAGTAGAAATGTTCGTATGTTATATCCGTATCTTGAAAAAGGCCTATTGGTCCGAAACGTCGACTTTGTCCTGTGTATTGTCATTTGTAGATTATATTCTGTGTTTTGTTATATGTACCATATTCACATCCGTTAGTGATAGTGTGTAGTGTTTTAGTCGTCATTCAGTAGGACATCATTACCTGTCTTTCACGTGAGTATTACTTTCTATATTGAAAAGTTTGAGAAGTCAAAACAAACGACATCTGAGATAATTTTGAAAAAAAAAACTTCATCGCTATGCTTTTGACAACAGAAGATTTCACACACAAAAATAAGAGACAGTCACATTTTGCCGCATTTAAGAAAGATGATATTCAGAGTGTTTTAATACATCGATTTGTGTAAATAATTATTGATTTATTTTTTTAAATGCTCTTGCTTGACAAATCTGTAAAAGTTAGTAGGAAGTTACAAACATTACTTTTGCAGCGAGATAAATAACTAATAGTAGGAATATATGCACTAATACAGAATTATAACTAGTGAATTCCTGTTAATATTATGATAACTATTATTATCACCGAAGCTATTATTTTTAATACTATTTTCATTATTAAGTAAGTAATAATAATATTATTATTAATATTGCTATTATTATTGCAATTATTATTATTTTATTATTATTATTATTATTATTATTATTATTATTATACACATGACCGTGCACATAGTAAATGACTTAGAGAATAATAGAAATGGGAGTTATCTGGGAAGAGAGAAAAAAGTTTCTCATTTATGGAAGGATCTTAAGAACCCATGATCAATAACTGACTGTGACACAAGACTTATATACTCTTATATAGTTGATGAGTTTTGATGATGACAGTGATGAGTTGATGAGCTCGTGAACTGTATTCTTATAGGAATGTCTCAAATGCAGTGATACTTATTACTAATCAAGAATCAAGAATTATTTTTAGAGTTGCTGGATGCGGAAACAGGTACATATTTCATTGGATCCTAGGGAAACACATAGGTTCACGGTTTGTCCTGAAGATGTGGAAGTATATGATGATGATGGTCAATCGATGTTTGAGTACTCTTCTCATTTTATCTCATAGGCATTTAATTCTACTAATATCAAAATTAATATTGAATTCCCACAATCACAGAATAGTTTTGTCATTACTTATAATGTTCGTCATGTCAATGCGTCATTTGTCATTTAATATCAATGATGCACACTTAAGTAAAGTGGATAAAATCAAGTAGCGTGGCACCATCTTAACATCAGATGGCCGGTACTCAAATGAGATCTATATAAGGATAGCCCATGCCATATCAACATTTCAAGAAAATGAAAAAAGCCTTCTATGCAATAAAGCAATAGCAATGCATACTCGAGTTCGAATGCTAAAATTTTATATTGAGCCAAAAGTAAAAAAAAAGTGTCATAGGTAAGATGGTTGATGAAAACCATGGTTGATGAAAATTTCATGGATAACCAAGAAAACTAATGTATAATTCCTCAGAGATTATGGAGTAAAACGACAATTTATAGAAAATTTAGAAGCAGACAATCACGATTTTTATGGCATGTGATGATAAAGGCAAAATTTGAACATTTAGAAGCAATAGGAAAGATATTGGGGAGAAGCGACAGAGGAAAACACAGAAGGAAACAACGTTGTTATTTAGATGCGTTGTCAATATGTCACAAAATTAGTCGCCAACTGAAATTATTAACAATACAAGAGACAGAGAGTTATGAAGAATCATGATAGTCTACGCTACACGACATGGCATTTGATTCATTTATTGATTGTCATCTCATGTCCCTGTTATTCAACATTAAGATTAAATCCAGTGTAGATTGATTTAGCGCTTATTTCACAATTTTAAGTAATATCTCTTTCTAAAAAAGGTATTAAAATGTATGCATTAGTTCCAAAAAATAATTACAAATAATATCACAACGTTAATCCATATTGATTATGCAAAAGGTTTTCATTATGCAATATTTATACCTCCTGTGGTTGATCACAATGTAATAGAACACCAAAGGGAAACCAACATCGCTTTTATATGAAGGAAATATTTACAGATTTACATAAGGAAACATCGTTGATCAGTCAACGACGAGGTGATACTGGATGTACCAGAGATGTGGGTAAAAGGTAGGACATAGGTACATCTTTAGTAATGATGTAGTTATCTAAGCATAAAGATCATTTCCTTCTTTCTGTTGGCAATTCTTCTATTTTCGTGAGATTTTGGTAACGTTTTTAAGAAAACTATTAAAGGGGAAAAGTTGATTTACCTGATTTTTGGCTAGCTACTTTCTACTAAATATCATGTTCTGATTTTTGGATTGCTACTTTCTACTAAATATCATGTTCTGATTCTTGGCTAGCTCAATCAATCAATCAAGTGCCATGCCGACTGGCGTAGGCGATCATGTTTCTCCACGACTCTCTACCTCTTGTGTTGTCAATAAGCTCGGTTGGTGAGCTTCTACCGTGCCACGATACAAGCCCATCCAGCAACTTTTCTCTTTGTCGACCCATATCTCTTCTCCCTTTGATCTTTCCAGTGGTTATTAAGTGTTCAAGCTGTGTTCTTCTCAGCACATGCCCTAGAAACCTTGACTGTATGCCTCTAATGTTTGATATGATTGATCTTTTTACGCCAGCATCAATGAGAACCTCTGCATTAGTTTTCTTGGCTGTCCATAGTATTTTCATCATTCTTCTCAGAAACCACATTTCTGTAGCCTCCAATCCACTTTGAATTTTCTTGTTTATAGTCCATGCTTCACATCCTTGGCTAGCTACTTTATACTAAATATCATGTTCTGATTTTCTAATGTTCAACACACCCAAATCATCTCCCTTTATCTACATGTTTGATAAAAGGCAAGATACTCGACTCTATAAAGCTATTTGTAAACAATAAAAAACGATGCAAGAATAACAACTAGACATTAGAACTAGTTTTCAGTAACATCTATGATAAATCAATGATTTCAATTTAATCATAATTTATCGCCATATTTCGATAGCAATATGTGTTTACTATATTACTTACATACACTTTACTGGAAATCCGAACTACGAATTGTGTCATTATTACGACTAGGATATTTTGTATAGTCTATAAGTAAAACTTATACGCCCACATTACATCTGCTTTACATAAGAGGACAATCTCAGGGAATTGCTAGCAATAGAGTTATCGTTATCGTGTGAGCATAAGCACTTGATAGGTGTGAATGTGCCCTCCAAAGCAGTATTTGACACAATGTGCCCTCCAAAGCAGTATTTGACACAATGTGCCCTCCACAGCAGTATTTGACACAATGTGCCCTCCACAGCAGTATTTGACACAATGTGCCCTCCACAGCAGTATTTGACACAATGTGCCCTCCAAAGCAGTATTTGACACAATGTGCCCTCCAAAGCAGTATTTGACACAATGTGCCCTCCACAGCAGTATTTCACACAATGTGCCCTCCACAGCAGTATTTCACAAAAGGAGAACTCCAACTTTCAGCGATGTACAATGGTTTATGAAGACGTTTCCTACTCAGATGGGATTTACAAAATTAAGTGTAAATATGATGTTTTAAAAATTCCAGAATATGACAGCCTTACTATAAAAGTATGTCATTTATATAGGGTTTGCTGATGCTTGGTGGTTTGACAGTTAAACATTTCGCATGCTAATCAACATATAAAAACATATAGAATACCACTACTAAACATGTCCAAATGCAACACTAAAACAGAATCAAGAATGTATACATATTGGTATTTTATAGATGTTACTGTATTGGAATCAAGAATGTATACTTATTGGTATTTTATATATGTTAACTGTATTGGAATCAAGAATGTATACTTATTTTGGGTTTATGTGTTTACTTTTCCCTGATAGATTATTTAATAGCTTCCACGCTCTCCTGCCGTCAGTGCAAAGGTTGAGCTTAGTACAAGTGTCTGACCATTTTTGTTGTTTCGCATCTTTTGTTTCTAGTCGGATCAGTGCAGTTAGTTTGTTATATTCTGTTCTGTTTGCATGCGTAGGTAGTTTCCTTTTTTTTTGTGTTGCTTCTCTGCTATTTTTAACAACTTCTTCAAGTTTCCTTGTCCAGAATGGGCTATATTTCTTTCTCCATCCTCTGGGGATTGTTTTGTGGGCTGCATTAAGTATGGTTGCAATAATGTCTTTGTATAAGGTGTTTTATGTTTTTCTGTGTTTTTGTCAATCTTCACTGGGTTTTCACCTGTACACGTTTTGAATTGTTACCAGTCTGCTCGTTTGGACTTTCCAACGAGCTGTTTTACACGTTGGTTGGTTTCCTGTTTGTGAGATTTGGAGAAGTATTGGACAGTGGTCATTTCCTATATTACCAAAGACTCTCATATTGCAATCATTTTGGAGTTATGCGGATATGATGGTAAGGTCAGGTATGAATGTTGATCTACTAGCTCTGTGGAGACGTGTGGGTACTAATGATGAAACTTGTAATATTATTAGGTTGCTGGTGTTGCATAATTCCTCTATGTTGTTTCCCATGGTGTTTCTGTCCTTGTATCCTGTGGTACGTATGTTTTCATTGAAATCTGTTTCAATGACAGTTCTCTTGGCATCTGTGGTGCTGATGTCTATTTGTTTCTTGGACTTGGATGCGCACTATGTGCATTGAGCAGTGTATACCTCAGGACATGGTACCATATATTTATCTCTTGCATATCGCTTCAGTTGTTTTTCATGTTTATGACTTCTCCTTGCGTGTCATTTCTTATGAATTTTGCAATGCCTTTACACCTCTGACATTTACATTTGTGTATGGTGTAGCCTTTGCTAGAAGTGTTTCATGCAGTAGTGCGATGTGGGTATCATGTTTGTGTTTCTACTCAATTCCACGGTCTTATTTCTGAGTAAAGATATGTTACCCCGTTGTTATATGTTTAGTGTGCCCCTCGTAGTTGATCTTTCGCTCAAGTTTACTGTGGAGGGGGGGGGGGACAAACTGCCCGGGCGGATCTATGAGACGACGTCAGAGCTCATATGTTTTCTGTTTAGGCACTTTCTTGTTGTGGTTATGTTTCTGGAGCTTGTTCTCAAATCCAGAGGGCTGATACAACAAAGTACGGTCTGGGACTAGAAATACCATTTTCCAACTGGTATCATGTTGTTTTAACTTGGCACTTCGCAGACTTGAATCTAATGGTAGTGAATCTGAAGTGTGCTTCATCAATCTCCATTCCCCGGAACCTACAGACGGTCGGCACACAAGACGTTTGCCTTGTCTGACAAATTTGGATAGACATACAGGATCGTCACATCCTGAATTGCATGGTTTCACCTCAGGCTTCCCCTTATTCCAGTAGGTTTCTGAGTGCCAGTTCGACATACAACAAATCACTGAGATCTTAACAGTCATGGTCACAGAACCTAGGTCCTACGAGCATGATGATCGTAAAGGTAAAAAATGTAATACGTTTTACAAAAATCTTGTAGGAACTATTCCTTGTTCCAGAAAATCAAGGAAGACCAGATATAATACAGGAACAGTTATGGGTTATAACTGCAAGTAATAGTCAGGGCATACCGGATACGTCCATAGGAGCACCAATCTCCATAAATTTTTCAGTGTTACGGCCTATAGTTTTATTTCAGTGCTGATTTATCAGTCCCTTCGCATATCCATTATTTTCAATCTCACACAGTGTTGAAAGCAGCCATGCGGTACATTTTTGAAAATATTCTGAGCGGAAGAGTCCCCTTAACACATTTACTTTATTATATAGATCAATTTATATGCCTACTAATACTGTGGCCATCGTCGCCAGTGTACATGCTCACTCATTGCCTTCTACCCCCGCATGTCACTACACGAATATAAAGTTAATACTGGAAAAATTGTCATGTAAAACATCTTATATCTCTGTAGGATGCTGAGTACGTATGTATGTGTCGTGAGTGATGTGACGTAGTTTCATTGACGTAGTTTGCGCATGCAGTTGTGTCTGTGGGTGATCTCACCAATGGCTCACTAGACAAACCAACCATGCAACAGATAACCTTAGTAGATGGCATGCCTTTATATTGAGGTTATCTTCTTATAGAAGATTTATGGCACGTCATCTATACAATCTCGTAGTCAAAACCTCCGATAACAGTTACCATGTTGTTGCGAAAGGCCGACGTTGTGCTTGAACTAGTTACGGGCATGACGTGTGTGGGCGGAAGAACAATAAAACCTGTTGCAAGGGCCAGAGTTGTGCCCTGATGTTGACGTCTGTTTCGGCTGCTTTGGCCTAGAAACACCATCGAGTCGAATAGCTGCTGGAAAAGAGGGCGGAGTGCTTATGGGAATGACCCACTTGCTGTGAGGCCAGTTTTCTAATAAAAAATCAAGAGTTTCGAAAACTAATAAGATCCTGTAGTTACTGAAGTGAACATAATTGACACACACCCAACTAATAATGTCCTGTAGTTACTGAAGTGAACATAATTGACACACATCCAACTAATAACATCATATAGATACTGAAGTGAAGACAATTGACACACATCCAACTAATAACGTCCTGTAGTTTATGAAGTGAACATAATTGACACACACCCAACTAATAATGCCCTGTAGTTACTGAAGTAAACATTATTGACATTCATCCAAGTAATAATGTCCTGTAATTACTGAAGTGAACATAATTGACACACAATCAGCTAATAACGTCCAGTCGTAACTGAAGTGAACATAATTGACACACATCCAACTAATAACGCCCTGTAATTACTGAAGTGAACATAATTGACACATAACCAACTAATAACGTCCTGTAATTACTGAAGTTAACATAATTGACACACACCCAACTAATAACGTCCTGTAATTACTGAAGTGAACATTATTGACAAGCATCCAACTAATAACATCCTGTAGATACTGAGGTCAACATAATTGACACACATCCAACTAATAACGTCCTGTAGTAACTGAAGTGAACATTATTGACATACATTCAACTAGATACTTGATTCTTGATTAGGAACAAGCGTCACAGCACTGTGGACATTCCCATATATGCTCTGCTTGCCGTTCCGTCGGCCATCTACACATCCAACTAATAACATCCACCATCCCGTAGGTAATTAAATTAACATAATATCCAACCAATAACATCATACAGTTGATGAAATGAACATGCTTGAATTGACGCACATCTAATTAATTGCATCCTATAGTTAATTATATCTATCTATTCGTTAAACCCTGTATTGCCTTTCAGCGTCAGGGATAGAAGAATTTTCTGGAGATGGCCCTCATGTGTGCTAAGTGCCCTTGTGGAGTTTCTCGCCTCCTTTATTTCGGTGGTCCATTGTTTTCGTGGTCGGCCTCTAGGTCTGCCATCACTGTATCTGTGTAGCATAGCTTGCTGTGGTATGCTGTCTGATGGTAGTCTGCTGATGTGTGCAAACCATTTTATCTGTTGTTTCTTAATATATTACAAGATTGGAACGGAACCAGTTCTTTGTCTAATGTCCTCATTTCTCACTCTGTCTCTTATCAATATTCATAGAATTCTGCGCAAGCATGTCAATTGAGCTGTCACAGGTTTACATGTATCTTGTGTTGTCGTTGTCCATGACTGGCATTGGTGACACGACGTTGGTATAATAATTGTTTTGAATAGTGTTATTTTGGTGTTTAAATCTACATTTTTGTTTCTGAAGATTGGTGTCATTTGTCCTAGAGCTTGGTATGCTTTACTACATGTATTGTGTATTTCTGCTCCTGCCATCTGTTGTTATATTGCTTCCTAGGTATGTGAATTCTGTCACTTGTTTAAGTTTGTTGTTTCAAATATATGTATATTGGTGTTTTTTTCTGTTCTTCCTATCTTCATTACTTCGGTCTTCTCTATATTTATCTTCATATTAAAGGTTCGGCATGCCTTATGAAATCTGTCTATTTATCTTTGTAGTTGCTCTTCTGATGATTCTACTAGCACTTGATCGTCTGCAAATAGTAATTCGTTAAGCTATCCTTCAAATTATTTTCTTCCGTTGTCTTTGCTACTTTTCAAAGGAAATCTATGTATGTTATGAACAATAGGGGGGATAGTACACATCATATAGTTAATTAAATGAACATAATTGAATTTATACACATCCAACTAATAACATCTGGTAGTCAATGGAGTGAACATAATTGAATTTATATACATCCAACTAATAACATCTGGTAGTCAATGGAGTGAACATAATTGAATTTATACACATCCAACTAATAACATCTGGTAGTCAATGGAGTGAACATAATTGAATTTATACACATCCAACTAATAACATCTGGTAGTCAATGGAGTGAACATAATTGAATTTATACACATCCAACTAATAACATCTGGTAGTCAATGGAGTGAACATAATTGAATTTATACACATCCAACTAATAACATCTGGTAGTCAATGGAGTGAACATAATTGAATTTATACACATCCAACTAATAACATCTGGTAGTCAATGGAGTGAACATAATTGAATTTATACACATCCAACTAATAACATCTGGCAGTCAATGGAGTGAACATAATTGAATTTATACACATCCAACTAATAACATCTGGTAGTCAATGGAGTGAACATAATTGAATTTATATACATCCAACTAATAACATCTGGTAGTCAATGGAGTGAACATAATTGAATTTAGCACACATTCAATAACATCTCGTAGTTAATGAAAATAACATAATTGAATTGAAACAAATCCAACTGATAACATCTCGTAGTTAATGAAGTGAACATAATTGAATTGACAACATCCAAATGTAAATTCCAACGAGGAAGTAAAGGGATATCATGTCATATGTCAAGATAAACAAAAATAGGTAAATGTGTTACCAAAATAAAACATAAAACAACCTAACAACGAGGTCCCTGTATCTCGTTGTTAGGTTGTTTTATGTTTTATTTTGGTAACATGTCTGCCTGGAACATTTATCCCTATCATGTCATATGCATGACGTATTCTCTCCAGAATGGTGTGCTCCCAATGAACTCCCTGAACCCTGTTCTGTCTTGTGCCATGCGACTTGCATTTTGCAACGATGTATTCATGTTATCTTTAATGTCGTCAGTCCATCTTTTTTTTCTGCCCTATCACCTCCTCCTAGGAGCTCTGCCATTATTATTTCCACAAGACCACAATCCTAGAGAAAAACTCGATTAATCCATTTAAAAGTTCTAGGCACGATATACCCGAAGGTTGCCATTAATTTTTGGAACAAACGCTAATCGGACACCGTAGAGAGGACAAATTCAATCTCCTCAGTGATTTTGGCGGATGTAAAGGAATATTATTCTAAATTGTAGGTGGTGGACTGTCACTTCGTTTTATTTATTCCCAGGAGTTACTGGTAATAGACGCTATGTGTCTTTTCATTTAAATAAAAATAGCCATAGTCGTAACCTTCGATAACAGTTACCATGTTACGCCAGGCTGACGTTGTGCTTGAACTAGTTACGAGCACGGCGTGGGTGGACGGAACAACAAAGAAACATGTCGCAAGAGCCAGAGTTGTGTCCTGATGTCGACGTCTGTTTCAGCAGCATTAGACTCGAAACACTATCGAGTCGGATGGCTGCTGGAACAGAGGGCGGATCACTTATGTGAATGCCCCACGTGCTGTGAGGCCAGTTTCTAGCCACGAATAATTTAAATTTCGACTTTCATAAGTTTTGATTCACACCCAGAAAACTCCAGTCCTTTATAATGTGCAATATTATTATAGGAAAGCTAATATCATGGCAATCATGTATCTATATTTAATAATATATAAATACTATGCATGTTGATCAGATCTCAGCTTTGTTCGATCGGTCACGTCGTCCACATACAAGATGGGCATCTTTCAAAAAGACTTCTATGGATAACTGTAGGAAGGTAAGATGGATGTGTCAGACTAAAAGATGCAGATATCAAAGCTAAGCTGTAAACCGTGACACAACACATTTCGCTCTCTCGACTACATCCTACTTTTTTCAAGATATACAAAAATAGGTAGGTGTGTTACCAAAGTAAAACATAAAACAACTTAACAACGAGATACAGAGACAGACGACGTTTCGACTATAAAGCCTTCATCAGGACAAACAAATGACCACAATAAAACATATCTTACATGGAGACAAAAAGGGGTTATAATGAGGAGGACAATAGCAGATAGGTAATGAGGGAAGAAAAGATGTGGAGGCATGACAGGTGAGAAAAACGTATGGGGAGAAGTTAATTTTTTCAGATGCTTGAGAAAGAACGCAAGGAAAAGGGTAATGAACAAACTGTCAAGTAACGCTAGTGTAGTGCATCAGTGGTATACATACTCTACGTGTTGGTCTCAGATCGGTTCAGAACATTTTAAGAAATGGCAATCAGGCTCGATCTGAACGCTGAGGTAAATAGCAGTAACAATTGGAACAACCAGGCAAGAAAAACATAACACATACAAACAAACAAGAAAAACATAACACATACAAACTAGCGAATATGATACTTTAAATATACACTACAAACTGCTACAATTAGTACATAATGTTCTTAGTCAGAGATCAAAGTACCCATGTACGTGTTTACTGTGTTACCCCTTAAGTACACACTGCCTTTCGTGCTGCAAAGTTGTGTCACCTCTTTAGTCATATTACAAGATACGCAATTTGACTAAGTCGCCATATCTGTTAGATTACTTTCAACAAAGAAAGAACACAATGGATACATTGAAAGAAAAATCAGATGCGTAGTCTATGATTATAGTTCCTGTCCTCATATTCACAGTGTTACAAATGCAGGTTTTGTATGCCCTGTAAAAGATATAGCTCCCATACTAACATACGGATGCGAGTCTTGAGAAATGAACAAACAGGATAGTGAGAAAGTAGAGGTAGCAAAGATGTGGTTCTATAGAAGAATGCTGAGAATACTATGAACTGTCAGGAAAACTAATGTGGATGTTATGAAAGAGTCAAAAGCGAGACGGAGCGAATCAATAATATAAGAAACTGACAATCTTCATTTTTTGGTCATTTTATGAGACAACGAGGTTTAGAGAACATAGCTACACCAGACAAGATTGAAGGCAAGAGAGACAGAAGGCAATATTGTGAGAAAATATTAGACAGTTTAATAACCAGCCATTGCCGGGAAACAACAATAATCCTGATACATAATACTGAAGATAGAGAGCTGTGAAAATCCATGATCGCCTACTCCAACCGGCATAGCACATGATTATGATGATGATAGGACATGCTTCAATTATATATAGATATTCTTTATAACTCCAATATTTCTTATTTCCTGTTTTCATTTTTTTTTCCATTCGTTCTCAAACTCCAACTAGATCTCAGTTATAGCAGGATAATGTTCATACAAGATTTTCAGCAGGATGTCCAGAGAACGGAAATGCTTTGTGTTAACCATTTTATTTGCACAATGACCCGACATACTCGACTTCAACTTTGTAACTAATTCGTTCAGAGTTTTTAACCACATCCACTGGATCTTGGACTGTTGTAGTCATATCAATAGTATATTATGCAGCTGGACGGGAGAACTGGAGTAAAGAATTGGACAGCAAGCTCAGAGCTAACCATTGGTCACTCGTGCTTGACCTTTTTTCGTTGTTTTGCGTCGCTATCAAAGCCACGGACGCCCATGAATGTTATGTTATGTTATGTTATGTTCCTCCTGGGCCATAGGCGACACATAGGGCAGAAACCATAGCTTTCCATTTATGTCTTTGTGTTGCGAGGTCTTTCTATTCTTGCGTGTTGTTTAGGTTCATTGACATGCCTTCTCTATTAATGGTTCTTCGTAGAAATTCTCTAGGTCTCCCTCTTCTTCTTACTCCGGGTGGCACCCAATATAGTGACTGCTGGGGAATTCTTAGGATGTTCATTCTGAGAGCATGGCCGATGTAAGTCCAACGCCTTTGTCTAATGAAGGAAGATATATAGGTTTGTTTGCTTTTCTCTCTTATAGTAGTGTTAGATTTAAGTCACTCCACTTAACATTCAGAATGGTACGTAGGCATTTATTTTCAGAGGTGTCTAGTATCTTATCTGTGGCTTTTGTGGCTTTCCAACTTTCGCATCCATATGATAGTATTGGGATGATGTTGGAGTTAAACAACCTGAGTTTTTTGGTGTTTCTTAGTGTGGTTGACGTCCAGATGTTACGTAGTTTATTGAAAGCACCCGCTGCAAGGGCAATACGGAGTAAAATTTCTTTTGATGAGTCTCCATCCAGTGCTAGATTGGTGCTTAAATATGCCTAAATATGTAACAATAACAAGAAAGCCTATGAATACGTCTTATATATTTCGACAAATACTAACAGATTGTTGTACACAGAAGATTAAAGGAGTCTAGAAAGAGAATAGAGATCGCAGACAGATAGCTCTTAGCTCTCTACAATAGCTCTCTACAATACCCTAAACCTAATCCAACAGGTGAAACTAGGAAAAGAGAAATGACATTTTTTCTAATGACTGTTAGCATACATCATTAACACACAAATATATCGTTTCGTTCAAATTCTATTTCTATTCTGAATATTTATATGAAACATAACTCACTAAATGAATTGGAAGTTATCCTTGATGAGTAATAACTATCAGCTGCTACACGCAAACTAATTATCTGATAAGAAAAAATGTCTTCTCTCGTCATGTTATTCCTAGATCGTAAGTTAATGCTCTAACGCATAACTGTTTAAAAACCTGGTCTTGCGTGTTTCCAAAATACAATTACATTGGTCAGTGGTATCACGTCTGGTCTTGAGATTTGGGTTTCGGGTTTCTAGCCAAACAGGAACATTAAGATAAACGATTTTCTTTTACCAGTCTGGAAAGCTAAGCAAATAGTTTCCGACATTATTTGCCTATATCACGAGACTACTTGTAGTAGTCCATTGACTACTACCAAAGCTGAGATGAGAGACTGAAATCTATCCTTGGCCAAGTAATATTCAATACATTTGACAGATAACGATGATATTTGTAGAGGGATTCAGAAACCAGCTAAGCTGGCGATTGGTGTCTCAGCCATGTTTAAAGAAGAGGCTGATTTCCGTTATTTATTTTTCTAGTCTATCCGTGATTATAATTTAAAAGTTCGAAAACGATTTCAACGAAAGTTACCAAGATTGAGCTAGACATTCATTCACATACACACAAGTACTCACACAAACACGTATGTGAACATTTCTAAGGCAATTCACAACGGGGTTGTCCGTAAATTCTGTCAACAATCGGAGGAGGAATATGAAAATTTTACGTTTTTCACAAAGTGGAGAGGGGGTTGACAAACAATGACATCAACAATAGTTTTTATATTGTATCTATTTGTTTCTATCTATCTATTCTATATATTATCATTTCCACTTGTGCTGTTAAGCGTCGTGTCTCTTTAATGTTTCTTTGATTGTGTCTACCCATCTAGTTCTTTGATCTTCCTCGTGCCTTGTAGCCCAATCTTCTGATATTGTATGCACAAGGGGCTGGATGTGTTGGTTCCATTCTGATGACGTGTCCAAACCACCTAGTCTGCTGTATTTCGATGTAGAAAACGTTTGAGATGGTATTTACTTATTTCTGAATGGCATGTTTGACATTGTTGACTCAGAGTTGGTGGAAAAATACTGTTTATCACTTGTCGTTTTGCAGCCATGCAGATTGATGGGTATTAGAGTATTGGTGACAGTTGTTAAGTCACAGAATTGGCTTTCTGACATTTTGTCTCGATCTCTCTATCAAGTTTGCCATCCTCTGTAAAGACGTTTCCTAAATATTTGAATTCAGGGATCTCCTTTAGTTTCGTACTATTGATAGATACATTTAACTGACTGTTCTGTTTATATTTATAGTTTCTGTTTTAGATGTGTTTAGTTTCATGTTGTATTGGTCTCATGTTGTATTGGTCTCATGTTGTATTGGTCTCATGTTGTATAGAGCAGGTGTATGCCGCTGTAATTCATCTTCAGATTCGTATATTAAAATGTTATCGTCTACAAATGGTAGTTCTTTTAGTGTTTTATATATCACTTAAATAGTCTGAATTTAGACTGTTTAAATGTTTCTAAACATTAGATTTAAAGAAATATTTCAAATACTTTTTCTGCTAACTGACAATGATGGATTAATTTTGATATAATTAATCAGGGAAGGTGGTCCCTGAATTCTTGTCAGTTTTTGGCAAGTCGCTGTCGGATATGGGTACAAAATTGACATAATATTCTTGACATAATTTATGGACAGTTCAAAACACGCAAAAACATGCATATATACCTACACTCAGTGCATACATCACTACACTTAGTGCATATATACCTACACTCAGTGCATATATACCTACACTCAGTGCATATATACCTACACTCAGTGCATACATCACTACACTCAGTGCATATATACCTACACTCAGTGCATATATACCTACACTCAGTGCATATATACCTACACTCAGTGCATATATACCTACACTCAGTGCATATATACCTACACTCAGTGCATATATACCTACACTCAGTGCATATATACCTACACTCAGTGCATATATACCTACACTCAGTGCATATATACCTACACTCAGTGCATATATACCTACACTCAGTGCATACATCACTACACTCAGTGCATATATACCTACACTCAGTGCATATATACCTACACTCAGTGCATATATACCTACACTCAGTGCATATATACCTACACTCAGTGCATATATACCTACACTCAGTGCATATATACCTACACTCAGTGCATATATACCTACACTCAGTGCATATATACCTACACTCAGTGCATATATACCTACACTCAGTGCATATATACCTACACTCAGTGCATACATCACTACACTCAGTGCATACATCACTACACTCAGTGCATACATCACTACACTCAGTGCATATATACCTACACTCAGTGCATATATACCTACACTCAGTGCATATATACCTACACTCAGTGCATATATACCTACACTCAGTGCATATATACCTACACTCAGTGCATATATACCTACACTCAGTGCATATATACCTACACTCAGTGCATACATCACTACACTCAGTGCATACATCACTACACTCATTGCATACATCACTACACTCAGTGCATACATCACTACACTCAGTGCATATATACCTACACTCAGTGCATACATCACTACACTCAGTGCATATATACCTACACTCAGTGCATATATACCTACACTCAGTGCATATATACCTACACTCAGTGCATATATACCTACACTCAGTGTATATATACCTACACTCAGTGCATATATACCTACACTCAGTGCATACATCACTACACTCAGTGCATACATCACTACACTCAGTGCATACATCACTACACTCAGTGCATACATCACTACACTCAGTGCATACATCACTACACTCAGTGCATATATACCTACACTCAGTGCATATATACCTACACTCAGTGCATACATCACTACACTCAGTGCATACATCACTACACTCAGTGCATATATACCTACACTCAGTGCATACATCACTACACTCAGTGCATATATACCTACACTCAGTGCATATATACCTACACTCAGTGCATACATCACTACACTCAGTGCATATATCGATCGCTCAGTGCATTCGCTAATTATTAATAAATATAGTACGTTTCAAAATCTTTGCCCTCGAACATCATACAATATTTCAGTAAGCAGTTTTCTAAATTAAACTAAATTTTGCTCGGGATTTGAAATTTAGCATGAACCAATGAGCTTATCATTTTCAATTTCTCAAGTTATGTTATTTTCTGATTGCGTCATATTCCTTTAATCTTTGTTTGTGATCGAATAATGCAATCCCTGTAAATGTGTCATACTATAATTTAACTGTTTGATCGAAATTAATGTGCCACAGGTGCATCGTTAGTTTTCTTGAATATAGGACTCACCTTTTACTATAAAATAAAGATGTTATGTGTAATTGTACTTGACATCTTCATACAGCTGTTGATTTGTTTACAGAATAACTTACCTTATACGCACGATGGAAACGGGATATGAATGTATTCACAAATAAAATTAGAAGATGGACAAACTGTAGTTTGGTATACTCAGAATGGAACCCCTTCCTCTTGTTGTATGTAGATAGGGGGGGGGGGGTTGTGAAAGGACCTTTTTGAAAATAGACAAGTACTTTATGCGAGCACAGTTATTTTGCTGCTCGTCTCTTTGGCAAAGAAATGTGATTCTGTATGAAATATCAAGTGGTTTCATAATGAAATTCAGAATCATAAGATTGTGACATACGAATAACAGTTCGTGTGTGCTCATTCTCTAACAACATGACGTGTGAATTCCGCCGGGAAGCGTTGAGTATGTTGTGCTGACGGTTTACAGCGAAGTTGAGTTATTTGCGCTTTCCAGATTTGCACATCCGATTTCGTCATGATTACATTTCTTTTGTGAAAGTACAGCAAAAAAATACTTTTTCGAACATTTCTTTACTTCTTGTAAAACATGATATTCACATTTAGTCCAACGGTCTTTATCTAAACGTTACATGGCGACATGTACAATACCGTAAACATCTCTTAGTTTGAAGGATCTATTTTCATCAGTCAACTGTCCATTGACATTTGTCTATGTTACATTGGATTTAAGTATGAATGCTATGTAGGCAGTCTTAAACACATGATCGTGTTGATGTATTAAATTGATAATATCACATATATTGTCTATATGTTCTTGATTATTGATTAGAAGCTGGCCACACGGCACGTGGGGCATTCCCATAAGTGCTCTGCCCTCTGTTTCAGCAGCCATTCGACTCAATGGTGTTTCGAGTCAAATGTTGCCGAAACAGACGTCGACATCAGGGCACAACTCTAGCCCCTGCGACAGGTTGAATGTGTCCATGTGTCTTCTTCACAAGTGATAGTAAATCTGGTTTCAGATACATTTTATTAAATGTAATGTGTTTCTTTGTGAGCAACCTTTAAATGTCGTCTTTAATTCTTGCTTACAATGAAACTGCATCATCTGTGTGCCACTATCTTATGATAAGATGCATTGTTTATTATGAAACCAGATGATCTATCTAATAAAGGAAATATCGTTTTCTCAATCCATTCTCGAAATATTTGACCGTTCATTTCTGTATGATTGTCCCCATCAATGGTGAATTTGGAAACAAAACAAGTTTCATATTAGTCCAGGTAATTTTTTCTACTACCAGTGTGTACAATTATCAACCGTTATCCTTGCTGACAGGTAAAGATCTTTTAATTGTTCCACCTGAAGATTGTCAAAGCTCTTTCTTTTGTGTGATGTGTTTTGATCCACGTTTCATCCACAAACATAATATCATAGTTATCTGTACACATTTGTTTGTCTTTACGTAAACACTTGCTTCTAAATGCTACTTACTATAAGTGGTGTCTATATGCTTCTAGAAGCTACTTACTATAAGTGGTATCTATATGCTTCTAGAAGCTACTTACTATAAGTGGTGTCTATATGCTTCTAGAAGCTACTTACTATAAGTGGTGTCTATATGCTTCTAGAAGCTACTTACTATAAGTGGTGTCTATATGCTTCTAGAAGCTACTTACTATAAGTGGTGTCTATATGCTTCTAGAAGCTACTTACTATAAGTGGTGTCTATATGCTTCTAGAAGCTACTTACTATAAGTGGTGTCTATATGCTTCTAGAAGCTACTTACTATAAGTGGTGTCTATATGCTTCTAGAAGCTACTTACTATAAGTGGTGTCTATGTGCTTCTGGAAGCTACTTACTATAAGTGGTGTCTATATGAACGACATTTTAGGAATCTATATGAGTGAGAAGCAGGATCCACATTCAGAAAATATGCTGCATGAGGAGACATTATTTGTGATATCATGAATATGCTTGTGATGCATATCAACCTGCCATTTTGTACCTTTATACACAATATTTGCACTAGAAAATGTACATTTCAGTAACTCTCCTTAGAGTTACAAAGAACTATATTTGAGGACGAACGTGAATGTCTCGACTACAGTCAGAATGTTGGGTGTAGTTTTCTTATATACTCGGTTATGCTGCTCAGCAACGACGATTCGGATTCCATTAATACTAGCATCAGTAAAACAACTTCAGCAACGAGATATATTCTTACATTTATACGTTCTCATACACGCATACACACACCATTAAACACATACATGGTTTCATTCATATGCACACACGCATAACCCCTTTCATACAAATATACACTCGTAAAAACAACATACATATACACAGATAGACATGCGTTCAGGGACATTAACTTCAACAACCGCTTCAGATCGATATTCTTATATTGTTCACACTTCATTATTGACAGATACCAATCATTTGTTATGTATTTCTCTATATATCACGTGTAAGCATAAATCTATCATTGAAATGTCTATTTGAAGAAAGTATTCAAGCATTTCCTGCGCTCTAAAGATCAGGAGTTTCTTGCTGAAGCAGTTGTTTTTTTACGTGACAAGTTGGCAGTTTCATGCACAAATCTGCTTAGTAATCAATCTCTGCAAGCTCGCTACGGATCTTTGGCCCTGTATTTTTTTTCTAATAAAAATGTTAAACTCGAATTTAAGTCTCATGATGGTAAAGATTTCTTTAACATAAGTGTGACATAACATATAACGAATATACTTCAGAATGCTAGTATTAATAAGAAGACTCGAGGAATGGCATGAGGGTGTGTGAGAAATCGTCTTCTTTCTCCACTATAACATCGAGAATGAAAATGGAAATAGAAGCAGTGACGGTATATACTAGGTTGGTGACTGAAATATAAACTCACGCGGTGATACTCTCAGACTCCCAAAGTATGCTGCATAAGATAGAAAGATTTTTGTTGTTTGTTCATAGCATGTGATGATGACCATTAGTTACATTCACTTTATGAAATTCAGTTGAGTTATGTCCTTGAGTAGTTCATATATGGCTGGATTATTGCTTGCTTGCTGATCCAGCGAACCATGGGCTCATGTCCTTTGACTCAATGTCATTGTGTAATATATGCATGTGTTTGTGAGCTATTTTTTTATTCATATACTTACGTAAATGTAAAACACAGGATTTATAAAAGTTTCCTCAATTACCCTCAAGCCTTTTGGACTTAATTCCGACACTCTTTTGTCTAGTACTGGGTTGATATGTTCTTTGTCCTTATTCATTGTGTTCTGTCATTTACGTCATCTTTTTGTTCGTTTCGTTTCCACATATATGTACATTTTTTACGTACTTCCTGTCCTTCCGACATCTCATTTCCATATTTCCGTTTGATACGTGTGTGTGTTGCAATAATTTCCATTCGTCGCCTTTTGATGTTTTGTGCGTATCTTGATAAAGACCTTTTGGTTGAAACGTTGAATATGTTTTTTGTGTATTGTAATTTTTATGTTTTCTTCTGTGCACATCATTACCCACTTGTCCGTCGTGTCTGAGTGAAACTGTTATAAAACCTGTGTTTTACGTAAGTACAATTGTTGTTACGTTTCACGCAGTTACCTTATATTGATTGTCGTTTTGTTCCATATAGTGTTTCATTTATCTGGCTTTGGAGGGCATTTTCCTGACATTCAGTGCTGGACATTCAAAAAAGGTGGTGTTCAGCAGTTTCATAGGGATGAGTGCACAGACGACACCATGGAGTGTGTTGAAAATGTTACTCTTGCCTTTCCTTTCCATGAGGTTGATGTTGCTATTAGAATTTTGGCTGGTCATATATTTATAGATTTCCCTCCCAGTGTTTCCAGTGGCTAATTTGTTCATACAATTCTCTTTGTTCACAGATTTCAACATTATTTTAACTATGTGCATGGTCGTTTGTGTATATGGCTGTTCTTGCTGTGCTCTCTTCTTTGCTAGTCTGTCTTATCATTTTCAGGTGTGTTTGAGTGGCCAGGAACCAACTTCATAACAATGCTGACTTCAGAAGATCTTATCATCTGTTTTGCATGGTGATATATTTCAATTAGCTCAGGTTTACAATGTCCATCACATTCTAGTGCAAAAATCACAATGTTTTTAGACTTTTTATAGAAAGGCATCAAATATGGTCTTCACGTGGTACACGGCAACTTCTAGTGCTGTTATTTCAGCTTCATAGTTAGAACATATATAGCCACAGGCATCAAACAACTCAGCAGAAGTTTTTTCTAGAAATTCTATATAGAGATATAATCTGTTTTGATTATGACTTTGAAAGTAGACCCGTCAGTATAGACATGAATCCATTGTCCTGGGTAAGTGTCTGTTGTTTTCTGTGTTGCAATCATAAGACTTACTGGGTCACAACTTGTCGTTGCATTATCTCTTAATTGTGTCTTGATTTATGTCAATTTAAGACGTGTGTGATGGTAAATATGTTTCTACACTTTGCAATTCTTGTCTCTTTTCTGTGATTATAACTGCCTTTTATTTCATTGACATACATGGCTGAGGACTGACTTTTGGTTTATGTGGTTTAGTTGCCAATTTTCTACAAGTTATTTATTTGAGTACTCTTTGTTCATTCTTGTGATTCTTTCATAAGCCTCCATTTCAGTAATATCTCTCCGTATCTCAAGGGTTCTACATTTGCATGTATTCCACATGCAGCTGTTGGTGTAGATCTCATTGACCACTAATAAGGCATAATGCATTGTTCTGCACTCTCGCTATAGATTCTGCATTTGTCTTGGAACATTCTGTCAGAAGTGCACTGTTGTATTCTAAAGCAGAACATATGTAACCAAGATATAGTCCTCTGAGGGTATCTTTGTCTGCTCCTCAAGATGTGCCTTTATAACCGAGGCGACGACATATATCGTTTGTAAATATTTTTGTTTGTAATGGCATTATATTGCTTGAACGTCTGTGGATTTTCGACCCACCCTAGACCAGAGTCAGAAAATAGCTATCACACCACCAGGAAGGTAGGTATCTACCGATGCACTCCTCGGAGCAACTGCAGTCAAGATATGGTTCTTTGTGCTCATTCCCCGCCACCAATTGCTCACTGGTTATGTCGAACTTCTTTATGGCTCCGGAAAGTAACCAAATATTCAAGGCAAAGAGACTTGTCACGTTCTGAGTCACTGTGCTTTTGTGATCAGCCTCAACCATAGAAAAACAGTGCAATCAATTTCCCATACCCAGTGCTGCGCAGTACATCTCTGGTTCTCTCCCAACTACACATGGTGCATGCATATATACTAATAACCGTAAAATAAAATGCATCAACACATGAAAAACATAATTGTATGGATGAAACATACTACATAGCTTCCATATGAGAGTCTCAATATAACGGCATGTCAACTACTTTATGTTGAATGGGTGGTTTGTCTAGTGTTCCATTGGTGGTACCACAGACGCAACAACATGCGTACAGATGGATAATAATCCCTTTTCTGGTCGGAAATGTTATTGACAATCCGGGGATATGATTACCACTGTATACAGTTTTTGATCTGCACTTGACGTTATAGCTACTCTCCGCAGCCAAGCGCCTGAATTTTTCCTCATTTCACAAGATGATGCGCTTTGATTTGACTGTAGAGTGTCATATTGCTCTATTTTGCATAGCATCTTCCCATTTATCTTGTTTAATTCTAAAGGCCTTTAGTCATGTCTTTAGCAAGCCTTTTTAGCGGTTCTTTTGGCAACCTTGAGAACATATTCTTTTATCCAACTCCAATAGTGAAGTATCTGTGATAGGCGGATCTGAAATACGCACCAGATGACCTGTCGAAGGAATCTATGTCTGAAGTGTTAACGCTAGAGATACCAGCTCTGACAATGAAATTGGTATCCTGATTATTGTCTTGCCATATGATAGTTAATAACTATTCTAAGACAAAAGAGACAAAGATATGTAGGGAGAGTTACAGCAAAATACACAACACACTAATGACATTAACAAAACAAACAACGTTTCGACTAAAGTGTCTTCCTCATGGAAAATATAGACAACAAGAAATGAGTACTGCAAACAAATAATCATGATATAAGAGAGGCGCAAAAGAAGATGACAAGGGAGATAAGGTAAGAAAAAGAAAAAAAAGTAAAAAACAAATACGGAAAAAAACATAAGTAAAGAGTAAAAGTAAAAGCAACAGAGTAAGGATAATAAAAGAAGACAAATCTGAGTAATATCAAAGAACAAACTAATCTGAACAGAGTGGTTGAAGTAAATGTCGTTAAAAGTAATAGTAGAATAACGATACGGAACAACGTATCGTTATTATCAAAGAACAAACTAATCAAAGAACTAATCAATAAACTAATATCAAATCAATACTAATCAATAAACAATAAACAATAAAGAACTAATCAATAAACTAATATCAAAGAACAAACTAATCTGAAATCCTGTTAATCGAACAGAGTGGTTGAAGTAAATGTCGTTAAAAGTAATAGTAGAATAACGATACGGAACAACGTTTACAATAATAGAGGATATTTCATAAGGGGAGAAAGAGGTGATGAAAGTGAAGGAAAAAAATCAAAACACAATAAGATAAAATTTATACAATGGGATAGTTCCACAACGTATCCCTCAAACAATTAATATCCATAGTATCCATATGCTGCTCTGGGTGTTGTTGAAAAGAACGTCTCACTCTTTGCTTCTTATGCATTTTCATATCTTGCACAATATACTCCGGGAATCTGGTAGAATTAATGTAGATGTTAATTGTTGCTTCTTCAGCTAAATCAGAGTCGATGTTACTGTCTCTAACCCCATCCATTCTCAAGATTGATGTTATGGTGGATTTGGCAGCAGATTCTTCCACCATCTTCTTCCTTTTGGAATGCAATGAAGCCCCATCCGCATCTGTTTGTCTCTCTTATTACTGAGCCATATGTGTAAATAATTGTTCCTTGTGGCGTTGAGTACTGTTTTGTGAGATCGTGTATCATTCCCTCTGTCTTATTTGTATACCCCAATCACGACACTCTCTTCCTAGCCGTGTTACAACATTCGCCAACGACCTTCTCTCTTTTTTATACTTTCACCTATTAACTCGTACCTCTTGCAGCTCGCAGGTATATTCCATTGATGTATGTTGATGTATATTGAGTAGGGTATATTCTACTTCTGTCATCCAAGGTTTTCATGTTTTGATGCATCTTCCCTTTGTGTTATCTAGAGGTTGGTATAAACGGTGATGGTCATTGTTGGAAACTTTAAAATGTTCTTTCACCTGCCCTAGTCGATGTCTTAGTTTGATGCTAGGTAAGTCAAGAAAATCCTTCGTGACAGCGATTGGTATATCTCTAGAGGTTCATGCTAGAATTGCTATCGTCTCCTCATTCTGGACTATTTCCAGCCCATAAACTTGTGTTTGCGACAGTGTGAGTGATCTTAGACCATATTCACTGCCGAAGACTGATGTGTCGTGCCATTGGCGCAAATAAAACGGTGACACAAGGCATTCCATTCTCTTGACTACAGCCTGTTGGATATCTAGTAGGAGCATTGTCCTGCTACAAGATAGATACAGTGGGAGTTTGAGAATGAACGCCAAAGAAGAAAAAAGACCATATTCCATAACAAAAGGTACCGCCAGAATCATCAGAAAGTGTCCACTGTTGTATCTTTGTAAATGCCATGACTTTCATTACACGGATATCCTTCTTAGTTTTCTGAATGACATTTCAACATGCTTCGTAAAAGAAAGGCTTCTAGCATGATTCCTGAGTATTTCAAAATCTTCTTCTTGACGATGTCGATGCTCATGCATGTACCAGCTCTTGGGAATTGAACCAGGTCCGTTCTAACAGCACTGAATCGCTTTGCAACACAAGTAAATAGGTTTTGCGTACTTGGCCAACCACATCCCCAAAAAAGATGTGATCTCGTCAAGACATTCAACCTTTGTACTCAAGTCAATGAGAACGGACCAATCGAAACAATGACTATTACAACATCAACGAACATCCCGTGAAAGTATTTAAGTATCCTCAGAAACATAAACACAGAATATTCATAATCGTACTATAAGGAACAAAAGGACTTCTTGTCAACATAAATAACATAGAGACAGAACAATGTTGCTTTAAATAATATCTTATACATGTACATTTATGTAGGTAGCATGAGGACAAAGGAAATAAATTATTACAGCTAGCGGGAATTGAACCAGGTACGTGCTAGAATGGACCTAGTTCGATTTCTGTCAGCTGTAAGAAATATTTTCCCCATTTATCCTCATGCTTCCTACTTGAATTTATATGTAACAGCTGGCAGTGTGTATGTAACTATCTTGTTATTCAACAAGAACTAAACGATCTTTGCCTTAGAGAAGTTGATGACTGCAGTGAAACTCATACACCAGAGCAAAAGGAGCTCTAGTTTACTCTGCACACTCCACAATGATATCATATCTGTTTCTGACAAGATTGTATAAATTACACGGATATGCTTCCCTGGTCAAGCAATGAATGAAAGAGTAGATTCACTGGCGGGTAATGATGTGATGGGTGGTACGGTATTTAAAAGAGAGAGGACCGACCTAATAAGAGCAGTCCCTGACTTACTACAGAGACAAGAATACTATACTGTAGATCAGGGGTGGGCAAACTTTTTTGTGCGGAGGGCCGCATTGAAAATTGTAAAGCTATTGGAGGGCCGCATATAATATTATGTATGTTTTTGTTTAAAATTCTCGGTAAGTAATCAATTAAATATTTTTATTGTAAAGAAAGGTAGTTTTACATAATGTAGATAACTTCTGAAATAAATTACATTTCTAACAGATTTACACTATAACAGTATATTTTCGAATATGGATAAAAGGTTTTGCAAATATTTTAACAATGTTCGTGTATTAAAAAATGTGTTTGAGGGCCGCAAAATATCCAATGGCGGGCCGCATGCGGCCCGCGGGCTATAGTTTGCCCACCCCAGCTGTAGATGATAACGCTCACATACAAAGAGTGACAGAAATTCTAATAACAAGGAGTATGTGGAGAAAGTGTGCACAATCAATATCTAATTGAGTCTTTGACTCTGCGCACGGTTTGATGTCTGCTGGAACGTGAGTGTAGAACTTATGTGAATGTCATATGTGTGTTTCCTAATGATTCTATGCAATGGAGCACTATACATGTATATGAGAGTTCGATTTCTAGGTTTTATAATTAACCAATTCTTTTGTATATAGATGTGAAACTTTGAACTATAAACAGAAAAGCTCAAAGTGAGCTTGAGGCAACTGAGATGTGGTTTATTTTAGAAGAATATGGAACATTCCATGGACAGTTAAGAAAAGTATTGTAGAAGTCCTAAAACAATGACGGAGTAAAATAAGAAAAATTATGCCCATAAATAAGAAGCAGATATTTACGATTTTAAGATCCTGTTAGGAGTAGATCTAACATTGAACATTTATCAACTCCCGGAAAGATCGAGGGAAGAAGACACAAGAGGAAGACCAAGAGAAGATATGTTGCTCTATGGATTCTCTCTGTGGCATGAAAGAATGTCACCAACTGAGCTTATTAATAACACAAGACAGATAATTGTGAATATATGATACATATGCCAAGTATGGCAGTTGATTGACTGATTGACTGATTGATTGATTGATTGATGATTGATTTGTTGATTGCTGATTTGTTGATTGATTGACTGATTGATTGATTGATTAACTGATTGATTGATTGATTGATTGATTGATTGATTGATTGATTGATTGATTGATTGATTGATTGATTGATTGATTGATTGATTGATTGATTGATAAATGTTATGTAGATTTGTTCTGGGTAGTGAGAACTGGAGAAGTGCGTGAGGACGTTATCCATTTTTCCAAACACTGTTGACACACTCTGTCTTCGGCGTATCATTGTGTATTTGTTTTCAGTATGGATTGTATAAGGTTTGCTTTCCTTTTCCTGAAAGTAACAACACACATACGACACGCTGCTTCGCTAACGATATTTGTGTTATGTCTCATGATAACCGGAGACAAGAGTTACAGATATGCAAGCTTAAGTTTACATGACAATTCAAAATATCATCATCATCAAGTGCCGTCTCCGCAACGAAGGTTGGCTGCAATAGATCTCCAACATCCCCTGTCTCTTGTCTTGGTGGTGCACTCTGCTAGACTGTCCATCGTTTGATGTTACTCTCCCAATTGTATCTCTGCCTACCTCTTGCTCGCTTCCCTTTGACTTTAGCCTCAAATAAGATCTTCAATAAGGTGTCATGTCTTTTAATGTGTCCAAAATATTTGATTTGCCTGATATTTATTTCTCTTAGGAGTTCTTTCTTCATATTAAGTGTTTTATCACATATTTATTATTTTCTTCTCTTTCCATGATGTTCTCCCTATTTTCCTATATACCCACATATCAAAAGCATTAATTATGTCTTCTAATTCTTTATTTAGTGTCCATGTTTCTGAGCCATACATTAATATAGAATAGATGTAGCATTTTATAATTCTCATTTTTAACTTGTTTGTAATGTGTTTAGATGTTAATATTTCCCTCATGTCATTGAAGGTACTTGTAGCCAAAATATAGCCAAGCCTACAACGAAATTGAAAATGTATGCTCTCCTTTTGATATATTTTCGTATCACATTAGTTGCACACAGTGATCCACGCCCCCCCTCCCCTCACAAGAACATCTGAAACACAGAAGACGCGAACATGTATCCATGAAAACATTGAAAAAGAATTTTCCTCACAGTCATGAGGCCCCAATTATTTTTAGGTAAATGACTCGGCTCTTATCATTATTCAGCATTTTATCCATTAAGAGTCAGATAAGATACCATCTCCATGTCACAGACAGCTATAAAGAAATAGTCACTAAATTTATATAATAAAAACAATCGCTAGGGACTTCAGAACCGAATTGAATTTTGTTTAAATGTGGGCCGAAACCAGACCTTGCTCAGATAACGCCTGTATTCCGCGCTGTATATAAATATCCAAAGTAAATTTACCTCATATTTCTGGAACACTGACAAGTCTGTTACTTGTTCGTCGATTGCAATTACCCTCTACGTTTGTGTCTCAACTATCATCCTATCAATATCATTTGAGTTCTCAGATGTTGACTGTTAACTATGGCAACACCGTTAGCCATCCACAAATAAATAAAAATTAATAATAGTATTTACTTAAAATACAATATCCCCGCCGAAGATGGATGTGTCGGGCCATTGGCGCAAATTAAACGGCGGAACAACGCATTTCTATTCTCTGGACTACATCCTGCTGGAAATCTAGAATTGATCATGGTCCTGCTACTAGAGAGATCCAGCAGGAGTTTGAGAATGAACGCTGAAGAAGAAGAAGAAATACAAGATCGACAAGTTTTACAGTGAACGCACAAACTATCAGACTATTGGGGACGGGTATAAAAAATAATTTAGATAACATTATACAAGACAGTTTAATCGTGTCAATCTCAAGATTTTTTTACAAGGAAATACAAAATAAATAGTGAACTAACTGTAAAAAAAGGTTTCATTGTCTTTTCCCTGTCTATGTCAATGCCCATGCAGGTGGCAGTTAGAAGTGTGTCCATTGCAAATAAATACGCAATGATAGACATAATACAGTAATCACAATTATATAAATATGTGAATGTGCGACAATGAAGATTGTATATATAAATGTGTAAGTATTATTAATATGTGCATATACGAATACATATATGTGTGTGGTATCATAAATACACCTGCTATAGACTTCAATGTCTCTTTTGAATTTGTGAAATAATCTGGAAAAATATAATACACTCATGTAAACTAGGTTCAAGATTGAGTGTGCTAGCAAAATTTTAAGTTTAAGATTGACAGTAGTCGCTACATAATAAAATATCATATTGAGTGTACAAGCGAAATAAGGATAAACATTGCTGTTAGTGGACGACCACGTGGATATATTTTAAGTAACAGTTTGATAGTTGGATATGTTTTTGGTTTGCTGATTGATTGGTTTATTAGTTTGTTGTTGGTTGGTTTGCTATTTGGTTGGATATTTTTGGTTGGTTAGTTTAATTTTTTTTATTTGGTTTATTGGTTTGCTGGTTATTTGATTGATAATTGCTTGGCTAGTTGGTTGCTGGTACTATGGTTGGTTCATTTGTTTTCTGGTTAATTTATTGGTTGATTGTTTTGTTGGTTTGTTGGTTTGGTGACGTCATTTAGTGTATTTGTTTGTTTGTCGTTGGCTGTTTGGTTAGTTCTCTAGTTGCTTGCTTGATTTTTGTTTGGTTGGTTGGTTGTTTAGTTGCTTTTTTGCTGTTTGTTGATTTGTTTTTAAATTGGTTTATTGGTTAGTTGAGTGGTTGATGTATTGTCGGTTGTTTTATATGTTGATTTTTTGGTTGATGGATTCCTTTATTAGTTTTTTAGTTGATTGGTTTATTAGTTCATTGATTGGTTAGATTATTTGTTTGGTTGGTTGTTTGGTTGATTATTTGGTTAGTTTGTTGGTTTATGTGATGGTCGATTGTTTGGTGGTTTGTTGGTTAGTTTATTGGCTCGTTGTTTTGTTTGCTTATGTATTGTGTTAATTTGTTAGTTGTTTTGGTAATATGTTGATTAATCGGTTACTTGGTTGTTTCTTGGTTGATTTTCTTGGTTGGATGATTTATTGGTTAGTTGGTTGTTTGGTTTGTTGTCGGATAATTTGCCAGCTATTATGTTAATTGTTTTATTGGTTGGTTGTTTGGTTTTGTTTATTAGTACGCTGAGGTTGATTGGTTGTTTTCTTGGTTGATTGTTTTTTTGTGTGGTGTGTTGGTTGGTGGACTAGTTTGTTCGTTCGTCAGCTGTTTGATTTCTTGTTTGATTTTGTTGATATGTTAATTGATTGCTTGATTGTATGGATTCTAGGTTGGTTGGTTTATTGGATGCTTGCTTGGTTAAATGGTTAATTCTTTGGGTGGTTGATTTATTTATTGGCCGGTTGGTTGGTTAACCGGTTGGTCTGATCATCATCGTATCTTTCTGAATACGTCTGCGGGTGTTCTGATCTGCTCCGTTTGTCTTTCAACGTGTGATAACTGAATGTTCTGATCTGCTCCGTTTGTCTTTCAACGTGTGATAACTGAATGTTCTGATCTGCTCCGTTTGTCTTTCAACGTGTGATAACTGAATGTTCTGATCTGTTCAGTTTGTCCTTCAACGTGT
The DNA here is from genome assembly GCA_034231615.1 of Meghimatium bilineatum. Classification (NCBI taxonomy): domain Eukaryota; kingdom Metazoa; phylum Mollusca; class Gastropoda; order Stylommatophora; family Philomycidae; genus Meghimatium; species Meghimatium bilineatum. The sequence goes on from CM067299.1 coordinate 93,963,592, forward strand.
GATAACTGAATGTTCTGATCTGCTCCGTTTATCTTTCAACGTTTGATAACTGAATGTTCTGATCTGTTCAGTCTGTCCTTCAACGTTTTTTTAACTGAATGTTCTGATCTGCTCCGTTTTCTCTTTCAGCGTGTGATAACTGAATGTTCTGATCTGTTCCGTGTGTCCTTCAACTGTGATAACTGAATGTCCCGATATGTGCTGTTACATAACTCTTCGTTTGATTCATATAAAAGTAAACTTCTTTGTAACAACCTCACGCGTCACTCCAGCCTTCTAGCCATGGACATAAAATAATAAACACACCCTGCATCCTCCAACAAACCTAACTCCTTGATTATATACAAAATATATAAACCATACATTAATCTACCACTTGTGACTACACGTCCATCTCTTCTTTCCTTTTTCCTGACATCTGCCTGTCCAGGTGACAAAAATGAAAGTAACACTCTTCACTACAGACTTTGTCATCTCATGCAATCAGTGTATGTATAGATGGACAGATTGTGTCTTTCTAAATATATTAACAGAATTCAATCAGAATGGACATTTTAAACTGTGTCTCCGATCATTTCATTTCAATAGTTTCCGCCATCACTCTCATCGTCATACTTCTAGTCGTTGTACTGAAAGCCCCACATCCTTACCTAATACACGTCCCTTCACGTTGAACTGCATGTGCTCATTCGTTGAACACGTGCCGAACCACGGATTTTCAGATAAGACAACAATATCCCCATCCGAAGAGCTAGGACTTGTGATTCTACCTGCACCGAAATAGCATTATAATTTGTTCTGGAAAATGTTATGCCCATTTGAATGGAAGTGTGTTGTCGAGACCCGAAAGGGGAGCAAAGAATAGTAACACTGTTTACCTTCCACGCATGTCGTAAAAAGCGACTAAAGAGGTTATGGCATGGAGTTGGCTGTCCCATCCCATATAGGGTCAGTGACCCAAAGCCATGCTGAAGTCGGATGTGTCAGGCCGAAATGCGCAGATATCGCAGCAATGCTGTAAACCATGACACAACGCATTCCGTTCTCCGGACTATATCCTGCTAATCTGCAGGAGATTGAAAACGAAGAATGGAAGCTGTAAATTTTATATCCGTAAATTCCCACTCTTTTTCATGCTCTATGTTCCCTATAGTGCACACTAATTTTATAACCTCCTCTGTCCGGTCAAGTCATGTCTCCCATTTGTTTAGTCTGTTTCCTTTGATCATGGAGTGGATCATTCTTAATGGCAGTGATGCACAGATACGGACTAGTACGGACGATATCACGAATACATATTAGCATTCTTTGCATCATACATAAATATATATAAATATTATGTTGTGCCATTCCTTTCTTTCCAGTTCTATGTTGCTTGTTTTGCATCACAAATTTGACAGGTTACAGTCTTGCAGAGTTAACCACCAAAACAAGTGACAGGGGATGTTGGAGGTCTGTTACAGCCAACCTTTGTTGCGAAGTAGCCACTAGATGGTGATGATGATCACAATATGTCATCTCTGCCTTGGTTTGATTTCTGGAGTCAAGTCCTTTTTTCAATACTATTATTTTTAATGTTTACGTGTAAGTTAATCAATTTAGTGAACTGTTTACTATACCTGTATGTGTAAGTTGGTATATTTTGTGGACTGTTTACTATACTTTTATGTGTAAGTTGGTCTATTTTGTGGACTATTGACTATACTTTTAAGTGTAAGTTGTCTATTTTGTGGACTGTTTACAATACTTTTATGTGTAAGTTGGTCTATTTTGTGGACTGTTTACAATACTTTTATGTGTAAGTTGGTCTATTTTGTGGACTGTTTACAATACGTTTATGTGTAGACTTGTCTATTTTGTGGACTGTTTATACTTCAATGTGTGAGTCTATTGTGTGGACTGTTTACTATACTTTTATGTGTAAGTTGGTCTATTTTGTGGACTATTGACTATACTTTTAAGTGTATGTTAGTCTATTTTGTAAACTGTTTACTATACTCGTATGTGTAAGTTGGTTTATTTTGTGGACTGTTTGCTATACTTTTATGTGTAAGTTGTCTATTTTGTGGACTGTTTATACTTCAATGTGTGAGTCTATTGTGTGGACTGTTGACTATACTTTTGTCTATGTGAATCTATTTTGTGAACTAAACTTCTTATTACTTTGTATTTTCAGGTGATAACTATTTGCATAATTACAGTATGTGATAGTATATCACGAAACTCATCGAGGCAAGTACTGTATCTATATGCAATCCAAGAAAAATACACATAGTTTCATTTTTTTAATTAAATCTAAACTGCTAATCAGCGTTATTATATGGGTCAGAATACCTATGGCACACTCTAATACTGACAGGACAAGTTAAATTCGAACTACGCATAATTTTCCAGGAAAGTACTTTCACTTTGATCGTAAATAATTTGTAGTTACTCCTCCTACACATTGTTTCGGAAATAATTTCCCATTGTCAATTGTTATGAGAATGTTTATTTTTATATTGGCACAACGTGATGAGTTCAAGTCAGGGAACATTCATAAAGAAATCAAAAACACGGATGCTTGTTTTCTTTCAAGTCCCCAATTGACACCAGCACGTCATCAATTAAGTTCTCAAATCATCCTGGCAGTGTTCTTTCGAATTTTAAAAAGAGACTATTACAAACATCAAAGAAATGTGTGAACTGCAAGGAAATGTGTCTGCAAGCAACTTCCGAGAACCTAATGAAAACTTAAAGAGCTATATTATCCTTTGACAAATTGTCAACGATTTCGTAATTGATTTGACCTTCGTCTGATCAAAATGTCTGATTACACTTTGCCTATTTCGATTTCTTTTCAAACGATCTCCAGACTAGCACTAGGAAATAAACGTACATAATTCCCATCACGTCGCTAAGTATTTCACATCATCAATGTAGGCGTGTTCAAGAAAGTTTAGGATGTTGTGAATAACTACGTCATTCACCTTGCAGCCTTATATGTGTGATATGTATTAATTATTGCATAATATGTTTTCATGTGTTAAATTATTGCTTGCCGAAATGTAGCAGAATATTGCTAACTATTGTCACCCATTGTACTATTGTTAATAAGTCTAATCTATTGTTCTACAAGTTAAACATACGCAAAAAGACCATATTGTAGACCAAAACGATACAGTCTCTTCCTTAAATAAAGAGCTAGATAGCTGACCTAACAAACCCCCCCTCTTTTCCACTACAGCAGCCCACTATGTCTCATTTAGATCTGTTTTTAGATAAGCCTTTATCGTATATGTTACCTACAATTCTTAAGCCATTCAATTCTTATAGACCTTTTGCCTCTGTTTATTCCTGCCCTATGGAATGCATGTCTGACTTCCTGGATAATGTCTTTCAACCCCTTTAATAGAGCAACTCCCGACATTCCAAAATTGTCGCTGTGACAAGAAGTATATGAGTGAGACTGGTTTAAGATTGAGTGACCGTTTATTCTTGCATCTTCTTGCATTACCCACAGAAAACCTACTCCTGTCGCCATACATTTCAATGGCGTTGATCATCGTGGTACCATTGATGTCGAGGTCACTGCTCTAAGATCCACAAACGATAGAATTAGGTATGTCCTTGAAAATCGACATATATTTCAAATTTGGTACCTTATTCCTTTTGGTCTTAATTCCTATCATTCATTTATTCTAATTTACCCAAATGCTTTTCTGTATTGTCATTCATATTGTTTTCAGACATATCTATTTCATTCATTTCTTTCATTTCCTGTATATATTTCTAATGCATGTCTATTGACAATACTTTTGTAGACGTATTTTATTGTTACCTTGAATACCTCTACTGTTCAATGAAAGCCGACTAACAATACTTTTGTGTAGTGCCATTACTTTTACTGCTTTTTTGTTTATCTACTGTTCGTTTTGCATTTTCTTTGAATAGACTTTAAGGTTAAAACGTTTAAACTGTCTTGTATACAGTTATTTGTATTTTTTCTATCAATACCCTATACTCCAAGTGTCTGTATTTCATTGTAAAATTTATCAAACGTGTGTTCTACGTAAGTACAATTGTACATTCCTTAAAGACACTAACCATGCCTTGTTTATTTAAGCATTTTTTTCGCTGTCCCCCACTCACACTTATCGTCTCTTTCTACTTGATGTCTGCTCCCTTTAAACCTGCATACCATACTTGGAGGGTCTCACGGCCCTGAAATTCTTCCTATACGAGCATTCTCATTCCTATGTATCTACCTCTACTCTCAGCAGTCCTGTGAAGCCTGTGCTCAAACTCAACAATTTTGGTTTTTATGGGCATTTCTTCGACCAAAACATTGCTGTTGCCATGGGCACCAAAGATGAAAATCAGCTATGCCTGCTTGTTTATGAGCACCAAGTATGAGAAAACCATTGGTAGGCCCTTCCCATTGGTTTTCCATAGGTAAATATATTATGGAATCGGCATCACCGCCATGTTTAATGCTAATCTGTCATGCTTTATACGCTTCGTGACGACTATCACCCGGCCAACTTCACATCCGAGATCTCTACTTGCAATTCCAATTTCCTTGACATATTCATCATCATCCAACCATCCTGTTGTAGCTCATCGGTACACTTCAAATCCTGTTGTAGCTCATCGGTACACTTCAAATCCTGTTGTAGCACCACGGTACACTACAAATCCTGTTGTAACACGTCGGTACACTACAAATCCTGTTGTAACACGTCGGTACACTATAAATCCTGTTGTAGCATCACGGTACAATATATAAATACTGTTGTAACACGTCGGTACACTACAAATCGACCGATGATCATAGCTTTCTCCTCTAAGCCTCCTCTCAACCTTCTAACTAACGTTATTCTTTTACAATTTCTCAACCCTTTAACTAACGCTATTCTGTTCCATCTGTTGCAGCCAACATTCGTTGCGGAGACGGAATTTGATGATAATGATATTACAATATATATATATATATATATATATATATATATATATATATATATATATATATATATATATATGTGTGTGTGTGTGTATGTGTGTGTGTGTGTGTGTGTGTGTGTGTGTGCGTGTGTGTGTGTGTGTGTGTGTGTGTGTGTGTGTGTAATCGACATTCCAGTGATCTGCGTTCTGTGTCTATTTCAATTTATTGTTTGTTTGTTTTGCGTTCGCTCCATTGTAACCATCATGGATATCCGTGCGATTTCCGCCTGGAGCGTCATTACGTTGTGCCACCGTTATGCGCATTTTAGGCCTAGCACATCCGATTTCGGCATGCCTTGACAATTCGGGTGTGCTACCCTTAGACTGTGACAGCCTCTATATCTGTCTCCAGGCACGCGTAGTGGCGACTCTTCGCCCAGACGATTTTTGCTCTCGTCTGACTCGCACGAGGTGTCCACTGTCTATGAACTTGCCTTGTGTAATTTGGCGTGCTGTGCCTGTGCCCATTGGGTACTGAACCGTTTCTCATCCGTGAGTCTGGTTCCTTAGGGGCAGAACTCAACAGAGGAGTTGGACCCTGGCTCTTTCGCCCTCTTAGCTGAGGTGTCATTCACCGACATCGTGTACCCCTTGTCCAAGTTCGAGCCTCACACCACGCGTTTGAGAGCAAGGCGTTCTCGAGCTGAGCGTCCTTGTCCCAATAGCGCCTGAGCCCATCAGGTACTGAACCCTTTCTCTCTTCAAGTGTATTTCCGGTGTAGGAAAACCTGACAGTAGAGTTGGGCCAGGGCTAAATCTTTGTCCCTTTTGTGCCTGAGCCCATCGGGTACGGAACCCTTTCTCTTCGTGAGCATATATCCGGTTTAGGAAGGCTCGACATTAGAGTTGGATTAGGTCTTCTTGCTTTACCAACGCCAATGAATGGGTCTGGGTCTCTGCCTGTAAGGAACACAGGTAACTAGAAGCTCGTCTCGAGCTGACGGAGCTTGTAGTTCCCCTTTCCTAGGGACTTTTCACTTTCTATTTGCAGTTCGCGCTGCCCTCTAGCGCTGTTCTGCCCTTTCATTGTTTCATTGTACTCGGTATGAAATCTATTTGTCTCTCGCCATGCATCTACCTTTACGTGCATTTTACGTTGGCCGCCCCACTAATGTTCGGACTGGACTGACTAGCTTCACTGTATGTCGACAGTGTCGCTATATGTGGTGATGCTGGTGGTGTCGGAGATATTGTCTGTCTCTTGTGAAGTCAAATCTCTTTCCATCTGCTACCTCCACATTCTCGGACACGATCCCCAAAAGATTTGGCCAGAATCAGCTCGATCAGCTGTATTTCTGTTTCCAGGGTGCACCGCGTGGAGGTACATTTGGGATCTTGGTTATCTGCTAACCCTGGGTCCGCCTAGAGCAATGCGTTCCCTTTGCACCCCTTTCAACTTATGATTCCAGTAATCTGGGAGTATGTGTTTATTTCAACTTCAAAAGGTTATGTGTTCGAAGCCGATACCTGAAATCGTATTTACAATAAGATTTTCTGAGATAATTGGGAATTATCACTTGAACTACGGTGTGATAGGGTAATTTCGGAAGGCAGAGTACTGCTTTGTTACGATAGACAGAGTAAAATGGGAAACCCGTGTATACTAAAGTGAATCCTCTAAAAATTGTTAAACTTTTTATCAGAAGTACACACATGACACGGCAATGATACTATAATCTCCAAATGTGTTTACAAGACGATTCTCACGACTAATAGTTTCAGTTCTCTGTTTGTTGCATAGCCTTCTTTTAACCCACAGCTAGACACTTCTAGATACAACCAATCTTCTTTATTCTGAACATGGGGAAAATTCCTAATAAGTAATTTCACTTTTCAATTGTTTCTTAATCAGTTAAATATGTCTTCCTGGTCCAATCCTTTACATCTCGATGTATTTGTAGAACTATCCAGTACTGTGCGTGACCGTGAAAACAGCACTGAAAAGAACCATCGGATTAGAAAATAATAATACTATAGGAAATGTATGCTATAATATTGAGTGACGTGAAGACTGCCGTTGGTCTAATATTGAATGACAGTAAGACTGCGGTTGGTCTAATATTGAATGACAGTAAGACTGCGGTTGGTCTAATATTGAATGACACAAATACTTCAGTATACTCAGTATATGATATTGAACGATAGGAAGACACAATGTGGTCTGATATTGAGAAAGAGATATTGCAGTGGTTACAAACGAGAAACGAAATAAAAGCGCTATTTATCCCTACTTTGTTGATATTAACATATATTTTTTGCATTGGTTGATGTCTACATTCTAACAGTCTTCACGTGATGGAATATACTCTTGTATGTGACTAAAATCTCAGTCAATGCATTTATCTCCTCGTGAGTCGCATGGAACATCCAACTCCACCGCAACCATCACCAAAAACCAACTTAGTCATTGCTTAAAATGTGCATTGAATACCACACTGTTGCTACTCATTGGGTTCCTTTCTGACCGCGGCAACACGCTAGCTAGTACTTGCATTATACACTGTGTCTGTTGTGATCCAGTTACAAATTGCATGCATTATACACTGTGTCTGTTGTGATCAAGTTACAAATTGCATGCATTATACACTGTGTCTGTTGTTATCAAGTAGGGCTGTGCCGGATTCAAATTTTTGGAATCCGGCCAGAGCCGGATTTGGCCGGATTTCTTAAGTGGGAGCCGATGCCGGAGCCGGATTTACAAATTAAAAAAAATTAAAGTTGAATAATGTACTACATCACTTGACTTAGGTGAGTGGAGTCACTCGACTATTCATTACTGCAGTTTATTACGATAGACATGACAAAGATGACATATACTCATATTAAATCATTTAAATGTAAAATAATTATATTTACATTAGAATAAGTAATATTAAGTTCCATAAGTTCAAGATGAAACATAATACATAAGCACATAATGCTAATTTAGTAATTTTAATTTTTAGTTTTCAGTTTTTAGTTTTCACATTGTTTTCCGTTGCCATATTGGCAGCTCATTTACAACTCACAACAGAAGTATATTGAACAAGTTGAATTTATTGAAATACAGTGGATTCAGTACTTTCACTATTTCAGTCAGTCAATCTTCATTATGGCTGTGAAGTTTTGTAGTACAAGACTACTACGGTGGTTAGTGATAATGTCTCCTGCAATACTGTTCCGATGGCACACTTATAGGTGGTGGTGCAAAAAAATGCCTGCGCCAGTCTAGCCAGACTTGGAAATTTTTGCTTATTGGCATGCCACTATGAAACTGGATCTGACTGTCGAGTTTGAAGTGGCTCTGACAGGTGCTGTGTCATCTCAGTGTTAATGCTGTTGCCTGCGGCACTTGCAGAACGATCTGTCGTCGGATTTTCCTCGACAATTGTGTCAAAACAGCTCCATAGGCTGGACTAGTACTGTGTAGCAGTGCTCACAGAAGTCAAAACACTAGTACTGCTACTAGTAGCTGATGGATCATGTGCACTGACTGTATTTGTTGAATGAATAATGGAGTTAGCTGCTAACATCAGATGGGCTTGTGCATCATTTCTGCTACGTTCGGAGAAGAAGCACAGCTTAAATCGAGGATTCAGCAGTGTGGCACAGGTGTAAATACTGTTAAACTCAATGTCCGCAAATCTGCTGCTAACAGCTTCAAACAGGGCTGCTTTCATAGTTTTGATCCCAGCATCACTATATTTTTTCTGGAGGAAAGCCATGAGTGTTTTCACTAATGGAATCACAACAAATATTGATGCCTGAGCTGCACTTAATTCATGAGTGAGTTCTTCAAATGGTGCCAAAGTACCTACCACATTCTCCGTTACTGCCAACTGCTGTGCCGTTAGTCCAGTTACCGAATCAATTTCAACACAGTACAGACTGATTATGTTTCACCAAGAGTATATTTCAAACATCATAAGAAAACGAAGATGGAAATACCTTGGTCACGTTTTACGACTAGATGTAAACAGAATAAACCAACAAGCCATTATGTGGTCACCTGAGGGTAAAAGAAAAAGAGGAAGACCTAAAACAACCCTTAAAACACCATTCTTAAAGAAGGGGAATTAATAGGTTGTAAGACCTTCCAGGAACTAAAGCTGCAGGCAGCGGACCGCATCATATGGAGAACCAAAACCTCTGCCCTATATGTCGCTTGTGGTACGAAAGGAACAAACTAACTAACAGACTGATGCTGCTCTGTTGTTCTAACAGACGTCGTAACATATAAAACGTTGAGTTCCATCGTGTTGTCACGTCCTGGATAAGCTGATGCTGTGGTAGGTTTAATTCCTATTGAAGTTAATGCAAACAACTGGTTGCTGAAAAAGAGTGTTTGAAATGTCCTACCAATTTTCTTCTAGTACTGATGATATCAGCAACATACTTTAGACTCATAAAAAAACCATCAAGCACACACAGCTGCAGTGTGTGTGCAAAACATCTAACTCTTGAATAGCTGCCATCACGAAAGTATTTGGCAATGTCAAATACATTGTCTCTCACAACAACAACATGGCACTTCTCACGTGCAATTGACCACTCATCTAGCTTCATTTCAAAATGTGCAAGCACGTTTGTGGCCGTGTGATGTTCATCACATGCAATACAATAGAAGACTACACTGCGGTGAACGAATGAGTCTGTTAACCAATGGCCAGTGATGCCCATAAATGACTAAGTGGTGTGTTCAGCTGTCCACGTATCTGTTGTGAATGATATGTAAACAGTGTCAGATATCATTGCTGCAATTTTTACCTTCAGACGTTTACACATGTCAGGAATGACATGTTCAGCAATGTACTTTCTTGAAGGCAATTCATATCTTTTTTCCATTGTATGCATCAGCTCTCTGAAACCTGGTCGTTCAACTACTTTAAAAAGCTCCGTATCTATGGCTATCATTCGGGCTACGGCAGCATGAATGCGTTTAGCATTTGGATTGTAATATCCCAAATTTTGACCCGTCCTATGCCTGCATAATTGACTGCTGGATACTGCTGCTTGCTTTGTGCAAACACGATCCCAGATTCATCATAGATGTGGTCGCCAATACAATGGAATACAGTGATGCTTTCTTTTCCATCATTTCGTCATAGCTTTTCCTGTACATCGATCGCAAATGGGTTTGCACTGATGATGTTGAGAAGTCTTTGGGGCGATCTGATCGTCCACGCACGAACTGTTTGACACAATACTTACATATTACCTTCGCTGAATCATCGTCTTTAAACTTGAAGTAATCCCAAACGGCGCAATATGACTTAGATTTTGATGCCATTTTATTTTATCGGCAAGACCAAAGAAATTTACGAAAATTCGAAATATTCAAGTCCCACGAACTCATGAAGTAATGTACCATTAAATTCAAAATGAATGTTTTTTTCTTTCTTAAAATGCTTATTTACATCAGCGAGAAATAGTAAACGGGAAGTGCTACTGTGCTGGACCTCATGAAACATGTACAGAAAATTCACCTGACCAGGCAACACAAATCCGGCCTAAATCAGGAAAAATTGGACCGGAGCCGGAGCCGGATTTGTAAAAATGGCCGGAATCCGGGTTTACCGGAGCCAAAATCCGGTACACCCCTATTATCAAGTTACAAATTACATGCATTATGCACTGTGTCTGTTGTAATAAAGTTACAAATTACATGCATTATACACTGTGTCTGTTGTAATAAAGTTACAAATTACATGCATTATACACTGTGTCTGTTGTGATCACGTTATATGAATTATACACTGTATCTAATGTGTTCAAGTCATAAATTGCAGTTGCAATTCTTCTCTCAAGAATATTACTTACTATGCGGCTGCGGTTTTGCATTGATGTAATTATTATCTAAAAATAATCAATTCTGAACTCTATTCTTACCAATCCTCAAAACAACTTTGATATTTCAGTTTCACTGAACTACTTATCTTGAGAACGGCTAAAGTGTTGTCTGCGTGGCCTTCAAATGACAAACATCATATTTACACAAAGATTTCAATTTCTAGTGCGTCTTCGGATTATATTCTTAGATGTACCCAAAAATTAGTTCTCTCTATAAAAGTGGATATTTTTTAGATATTTGTAATATGTTATCGTGACATTATGATGTTGTTATTAGTTATTCAAGAACATCAAATATTGGTAGAAACATTATACGTTGATAATACATAAACAAGTAACACAAATGCTGGTAGCCATAGAGATGTGGGTTTTATATCAAAACATTAAAATCATCATCATTATCAAGTACCGTCTCCGCAACGAAGGTTGGCTGTAACAGACCTCCAGCTTGCGCATGAAGTTGCGTCTGTGGGTCTCACCAATGGCTCACTAGACAAACCACCCATGCAACAGAATAACTTAGTAGATGACATGCCTTTATATTGAGATTGTCTTCGTATAGAAGCTTCATGGCATCCCGTAGTCGTAACCTTTGATAACAGTTACCATGTTGTTCCGACAGGCCAACGTTGTGCTTGAACTAGTTACGGGCACGGCGTGGGTGGGCGAAAAAACAAAGAAATCTGTGGCAAGGGCCTGAGTTGTGCCCTGATGTCGACATCTGTTTTGGCGACATTAGACTCGAATCACCATCGAGTCGGATGGCTTCTGGAACAGAGAGCAGAGCACTTATGGGAATTCCCCACGTGCTGTGAGGACAGTCTCTAATCAAGAATCAAGACCTCCAGCATCCCCTGTCTCATTCTTTGGTGGTGCATACTGCTAAACTGTAACTTGTCCATCTTGTAATGTTACTCTCCCATTTGTTTCTCTGCATTCCTCGTTCTCGCTTCCATTCGACTTTACCCTCAAATAAAGTCTTCAACAAGGTATTTTAATGTGTCCAAATTTTTTAATTTGTTTGATCTTTATTTCCTTTAATAATTCTTTCTTCGTATTAAGTGTTGTTAAAACCTCTTTGTTTTCTTCTCTTTCCATGACGTTCTCCCTATTCTTCTATATATCCACATCTCAAAGGCATCAATTCTGTCTTCTAATTGTTTGTTTATTTTCCGTGTTTCTGAGCCATACATTAATATAAAATAGATGTAGCATTTTATAATTCCCATTTTTAACTTGTTTGTAATTTGTTTAGATGCTACTATTTTCCTCATCTCATTGAAAGTACTTTTAGCCATTCCTATCAATGTCGTGTACTAATAAATACAAGGTGTATATAAAATCGATGTGCACTAATAAATACAGGGTGTATATATAGTCGATGTGCACTCATTTGCATTGCTAGTTACACTACATTAAATGTATTGTGACTATTTAATGACGATCTGTGTGACGTCATTGGTGCAACATTTATGAGAAAAAAATATTGCCATCCATGTTAATCCCGTATTTTTAGTTGCTTGTAGCACAACACATGTTATTTTTTGGTCAGCATATACAAATTAACTCTATTTGTTGAGTTACAGGGTACAATTGGTCATGGAAATGTATAACTTTCAATAACCTCATATTGAGCACATATATGACATCTTAAATTCAGTACACTTCGGCTTTATAGACACCCTATAGAACACTATAATGTATTGAGCGAGATGAATCCACATGAGAATCTCATTATTGTCATAAAAATGTGGCAATCAACATTTTTCTAGTATTTCATGAGTAATAAAGGATTGGAGCACGTAAAATCTGTAGCATTATTGAAGATTTGCGCAGAGTGACAAAATTCTCAACTGATTTAATTCACGTCATAGAAAATCATGAAAATATAAATTGATAGCAGATACTCAGAACACATATTTACGGACATCTACTATGTGATCCTTCATGGACGGAACATGATGACAATATAACGCATATAAACAAACATAGAACTATACAAGAGTATGTGTCGGTGCCTAGACTAGACCAAAAATAGGTATATATACAAGAGGACATGTAGCAGTGCAAGACTAGATAAAACATAGAACTATGCAAGATTTGTTGTCAATGTCGAGAATAGCTCACACATAAAACTATACAATAGTAAGATTGGAAGCACTGAGTCTATATCACACATAGATATATATGCATACAAGAGTGTGTGATCCGGTTCTGTGATCCGTGGTACAGAGCGCATCTGTGACGGACAAGGTACCAAGTTCGAGACCTGCCACAGACAATTATGCATCCGGACCGTTCATATTAGATCAAACATATATATATATATATATATATATATATATATATATATATATATATATATATATATATATATATATATATATATATATATATATATATATATATATAAATGCGCGTTTTTGTTGCGCAGCTTGATGTCGGAGGTTCTCTGCGGCTGCTGCACTCTTGATTCTGCCACGCCAATTGGATCTGTCGTGCAAGATTCTCTCATGAGTTTCAGTCTTTTTTTAAGTGGGTCAGAAATGTCTTAAGAGCATCTTGAAATACTTCTTCTGTCCTTCAGCCTTTCACAATCCAGTCTGGAGTTATACATATGACAATTTTTGTGGTAGGCGATGATCTTTCATAAGGATCATGTGTCCTGCCCAGCGTTTCTAGGCCTTCATTAATATTATATTTATGCTTACAGATTTAGATTGCATCAGTACTTCACTCTCTGGTATTTTATCCCACCAATGTATGTAAACAATAAGGTAGACATGTGAACTCACTCGCATAAATACATACATATATATATATATATATATATATATGTGAGAGAGTTCATGCACATATGCATAGTGGTATGCACATACGCACGTGTGAATACATGTATATAATTAGTTATGTTTAATATACCTGCCTACAATCGCAATTTACTATAAATAGAACAGTATGGCATCCCTGATACACACATGTACATTCCAGCACGTATAATGTATTTTAATCACAACAAAATGTTAATATCAAATCTCAAACTCAAACAACTTAAATTCATTAAACCGCTTACACATTTTACTGTAATTACATAACTGGCCGCTAGAATACTTTCCCAGTAAGATATTACGAAAAATGTGCGAGAGTCAGTGGTTACAGATAGCCTCTTCCCTGGATATGTTCTCTATCCGGTTAATTATATTAATTAGATATTTTATATGGACCGATAAAAAATTACAAAATTAACTTAGAAATATGTCTGTTTCCTACAAATTACTAATCATAGTAGCGGCGTTTACAATTAACAAGTTTCAATGAAAAATAAATATGTCCAGATGGCTCAGGTGTTCTTATGCTTTCACAGTGCGTATGGAAGATCAGTTTTAAAAAAGAATGATGCATCTACCGTGACTACAAGAAATGGGACTACTGATACTACGCAGTGACCAAAGCTTTGCACTGTATCAGTTCAGAGAAGACAACTCATTCATTTTCGTGTCTGGTCATGCGGGTGTTCACTGCAGCGAAAGAGTATGTCGTCTTGTTTGCGCTGCTACTGTGTCGGGCTGTAGAGTAATAGATCGGGACTGAACGATAACCATCACGGACGGATTAAATTTATTTCAATGTGATTTAATTTAATCTTGCGAGTTGAGCGATATTAAGCTTATAGGAATGTTCATCAGCCAACAGAGAACTGGTTGGGACAGTTACTGGTGCTTTCCGTTGTGTTGTATGGTTGTGAGAGTTGGACACTCACTGCGGACATGGAGAGAAGATTACAGGCTTTCGAGTATAAATGCTACAGAAGAATTCTACGAATTTCCTATAGGGAACATAAGACCACTGTGTACGTAAGAAATAAAGTAGAGATATGTGCAGGTGTTCAGGAGCCATTGCTTTCAATAGTGAAACGACGAAAACTAGCATGGTTCGGACATGTATGCAGGCACGATTCCTTGTCAAAAACAATACTGCAGGGAACTGTCGAGGGTGGAAGAAGCAGAGGGGGACAAATAAAGACATGGACAGACAACATCAAGGAATGGACAGGGCTAGATATTTCCACACTCATCCGCATCGCTGAGGATAGAATTCGCTGGAGGACTCTGTGTGCTGAAGCTTCCAATGTGGTACCCCTAGGACCCTGAAGGGTTATGGGTTTTATTGATTGATTGAGAGAACTGGTAGCGAATACACTCAAGGGGAGATTGGAGCACATATGGGCATGTCATGTATGCAATGATGATGATCTGGCAATTAACTGAAAACGTATTAGTATTTATGGGTCTGTGTTTTTAATTTTCCCATACACTACTTTGTGCGTGAAAGAAAAAACCCAGCATGTTGCATATATTGTATAGTTGCGTTGTGTATGTTATGTACCAGTTCTTACATCTCTTTCACCTGTACAGAACTAGCAGAAATCCACCTTTAACATGCATACAAAGTAAGAGAATGCAGTAATGTTCAATGGCACTCCACTGAGAAGTATGGGAATTGCACTTTCAAGTCCGTATGTTTCAACAACATATTCACATCTAGTGATCATGTGGTTTATGTCATCCACTTATTCAGATTTTTACTGATGTACATTTTCTAAAAAAAAAAAAAGTCGATACGGAAAATATTTTATGTTTAAGCATTTTCTGCTTCGATTGTAAATCTCAACTGAGCTAGGATGCCAGTTCAATAACCATTGTCTTACTGCATCTCTCGAAAAAAGGGAATATCTTCGAATTCTCACACATTTTTAGTTGATTTCCTCTTTTCTGTTGTATTACAAGACTGAAGACTGTTAGGAGAGAAAGTTCAGGAGATTTTGGTTCAAGTGTACAATCCTAACTTAAGACAAACATACTTTTAAATAAGAGAACGTTAACATGATCTTTTGCCTGTTGAAGTGTACAATCCTAGCTTAAGAGAAATGTACCCGTAAAGAAGAGAACTTAAGGGGATGTTTTGCCTGTTCAACTGTACAATCCTAGCTTAAGAGAAATGTACCCGTAAAGAAGAGAACTTTAGGGGATGTTTTGCCTGTTCAACTGTACAATCCTAGCTTAAGAGAAATGTACCCGTAAAGAAGAGAACTTAATGGGATGTTTGCCTGTTGAAGTGTACAATCCTAGCTTAAGAAACATCTCTATCTATCTGTTCGCTAAACCCTTTGTTGCCTTTCAAGGTCAAAAGTAGAAGAGTTTTCTGGAGACGGCCCGCGTGTGTGCTGAGTATATTATGGAATTTGTCGCCTCTTTTATTTCGGTGGTCTATCGTTTTCGTGGTCGGAATCTGGGTCTGCCTTCACTGTATCTATGTGAGCAAACCATTTGATATGTCTCATAAAATATTACAAGATTTGGGTGGTGCCGTTTCTTTGACTAATGTCATCATTCCTCACTCTGTCTCTTCGCGATTTTTAAAGCAGATGTGCGCAACTTTTCTCAATTGACATTGAGCTGAATTGAGCTTCTCCTTCCGTGTAGGATTAAAACATTGGAATTTTTTTATTTTTTATTTAGGTTTATGTTGTTGTTGTTTTTTTGTTCTTTCGTGTTCCAGATAGTGTTTTTAAGCTAAAAGACAAGCCAGCGCATAGTGTACTTTTATATCAACAGAAATTGCTTAGCTGTCAAAATTTGGTCCATATTTCTCATTTTTGCATCTTTATTTTAGTGTGAATGTCCTTAATGAATTACTCTTACAATTCGCTTATAACTAATGTAACTAGTCAAACAGCTAAATGTTTGCAAAAAGTGGAGAAAAATTCATACTACACAATTACAGTCAAGAATAAGAGAAAAGAAATGAAAGTAAAGACAGAACTGTGGGGGTCTACTATGTACATTTGACCGTTGTTAGCTCTCTGATTGGTTAGATTGATGTCTATCAAGCACATTTGACCGTTGTTAGCTCTCTGATTGGTTAGATTGATGTCTATCAAAGCACATTTTACCGTGGTTAGCTCTCTGATTGGTCAGATTAATGTAGAAGCAATGTTTACATTGCAATGTGCATTTGGTCTACTAGCTACCTGGCTGTGTACAGTTCATACCCCTTCAATGTAATTGGTTAAAACGCTGAATATTTTCTCTACATTGAATTTGTCAATTGAAGTCAAAATATCCAGAATCCAAGTCCTTCTTTTTGCTCTTCTTTAACGTTCATTCTCAAAATCAGATTAGCTTATGTGATCGGAACGGAATGTTGTCTTCATGGTTTACATCTTGGTTGCGATATTTACGCCAATTGTCGTGGCACATTCAACTTCAGCATGACTGCTGGGCCACTTTTACTCTATATGGTGGTGGAACAGCCAACGCCACTCACAAAACATCCTTATTCACCTCTTACAGTGTGCATGGCAATGGCAGATAACAGTATCGCCATTCTTTGCTGCCCTTTTAAGTCCTGACAACACACGAAACGAAAATCTTAATATTTTAGCAAGAAAAAAAAAGACAATCAGAATGGCAAGATACATACAGATAGTGTATTACTTCTGCTATTAAGGAAACGATTACACAATCAATAATGCTTTCTCATTACATCATTCCCATATTCTTATAATTCTGACATGGTTCAAACAAACATATTATCCTCTGCTGTGGTGAAATATATCTTCAAGTACCCATATTGAAAAACTGATCATGTCTAATTACTGATGTATTAGGGGCTGTCCATAAATCATGTCAACTATTGGAGGGGGATTGTTCTATAATAGATTGCCTTTTGTTGACAATGGTGAGGGGTAGTTGACCGAATTTCCCGTCAACAATACTGTTGTTGTATTTTTCGCACAATTTAAAATTGTTTAAATATGAAAAATGTTGTATAAATGAAAGAAGCACGAAACTTGTTTCTAAGACGTTTTTCTTACTTTTTCTACAAACAAAATTGGAGGGAGTGGGGGTAATAAAATTTAACATAATACAGCAAATGATGCCTTAATTCTTGACTGTTGTTGAAAAGGGTCACACATTTTTTAAAAGAAAACAGTTGTTAACGTATTTATTGAACATCCGCCTTAGCACTAAAACATTCCAATGACCAACTGTCATTTTCTTAAAATGATGTAAAAGTTGTAATGGATTTCATTTGTGATGCTAAAACTATTAACATTTAACAAATATTAATGAAAACGTGTTTGAATGGTCGTTAGTACATTACAGCCTCATTTTGGTGAAGGACACTTTTTAAGCAGTTTATTTACTCACGGCTTTCTAGATATGCATACGATCATGCTACGGCGTCACATAAAAGGTCATACCTAGTTCCCTTGAAAATCGTTATATACTACAGCTTTGTGCCCTTAAATCATTTGTGTTTGACACAGATCATTCATTTATTTAGATTTGAGTGGTGGTGGCCTTTTTTATGTCATCATTCATTTTTTTCATTTGTTTTCTGTCACACTTGTATTATTTCGTTCTAATTCCGCATATTTTTTAATGCACGTTAAATGTCTGACGTCTAATGCATTTGTGATAGTGCCTTTATTGTTACTGTTTGTTCACTGTTTGTCTTGTATTTTCTTGATAAAGACCTGATTGAAACGATAAAAAATGTCTTGTATACTATTATATCTATTTTTTTATACCTTACCAAATAGTCTGATAGTCTATGCGTCCATTTGTAAACTGAAAGACCTTGTGTCCAGTGTATGTACTAGGTGTCTATTTTCTTTCCCCAAGATGATTGTTGATCGCATTCACACTTGCTGTTAAGCGTAGGGCTGTCGTTCCAGGGCCAGATGTGTCGCCGAGGTTTCATTTAGACCATGTTTGTTCACGGCTATCTTGATGTGTTCTATCCATTGTTTTCTTGGTCTACCTTTGGCTAGTTTAGAATGAGAATTGTAATTATTTTTCCACGAATATTTTAGAATCATAATATATACCCCAAAGTAATTCTTCATAAAAAATGTTCCTATTATTTCAATTCTGTATCTCTTTTAGTTTTTAAACCCTTAATTTAATCCATCCGCAGTACAGACAATCTTATAGATCATCCATTGATATTGTGTCTTCTAATTATGTGAAGGCAGGAAAACGAAACCCCTATAAAGATAAAGGGTACTTTTGAACTGTTTATTGCGCAAAGTGCAGAAGTGGTTCGAAGCGAATTCCAAACTAAAATGTAGGTGGAGTGATCACACACACTCTAACATGTGCCGATGGTTACAGCACTGTGGACAGTTACGCTCATTTGCAGAGAGTCATCGGCTTTCGATGGATTCAGCACTGGTTTCCTTCTTGAACCCTAACGCAGATTAACAGAACCTTATACTTTTCAACTGCTTTGACCATAAATAAATGAACACACTGATTTCTGTGTGAAAAAGATCGACATAATGGCAATAGCAAAGAAAGAAAAAATATCATTATCTAAAAAAGATCAATATCTCCATCGATAATAATCAGCTTAAACAGGTAAAGGAGTTCACTTAGGAAGCATTATATCGAGTGAAAGGAAAAATAGTAAAGAGCTATAAAATAGATGCAACATAACATACCAGATACTAGGATAGATGGCACGTGTTTTTTAAGAACAAAAATTTAAATATAGACACTATAGTTGCAGTATGTATGAATATTATTATCCCATCACTGTGCTATCAGGGCCAAACATGGACAATGATAGCAAAAGACAATAGAAAAATATTGACTGCAGAAATGACATGTCTACGCAGAATACTCGGTGTGTCATTAAGAGAGAGAATAGAAACGATAACGTCAGACAGTTAACCAAAACAATATCAGTATTGGAACACACTAAAAGACAACAGATCATTTGGTTTTCATACACTTCCATACTACCAACAGACAAAATGCCACAGATATCCATGACAAATAGACATCACGTCTATAAAACCAGAGACAGATCATGTAAAAGATGGAACACAGAAATCAAAGTAGCCACAGCAACAAGCTTACAAACAGCACTCAAGAAAGTCATCTCCAGAGAACTCTTCTACCCCTGACGCCGCAAGGAAAACAAGGGCCACGGTGTATAAATAGATAGATAGATTTCTGTAAATGTCAAGCCATTTGTCATCGCGAAGAGAAACAGTTTCTGTACACCGATGGCAACTCCAATTATCGCATCTATCTGTAAGATTTAATTGCATCATATGTCCAGCTGCACACAATAGAATAGAATGTATGATACTGCATTCATGAAAAAGTTTTTGCAAAAGAATCTTAGCCGGAATAAACAATTGTAATTTATTTATTTAATTTCTGAAATTGTATTCCAGAAATAAGAGATACATCTCACGACAGCGTGACAGCTTGTGGTCTATACGATAATTTGTTCAATTTATAAATTCAGTTTGTTACAAACAGCGTGGAGGATTACAAACAAATTACAAACAAATGGAGGATTTACTCACGGAATAGATAAAAGATCTCTAATATTTATTATGTGAATACATTATCACTGTGTCTCGGCAGATTACGATTTTTACCAGTCGGGTACGTTTTAAATCCATATTTAGAGCACAGTCAGCAATAACCATTTCTGTTTTTCTACCATGTATTTTTGTGTGTGTGGAATAAACAATTATGGAAGATCTCAACAGAGCTAAACACACGCTGAGTATATATATATATATATCAGCAATATGCATTTGTGCTCCGATTTCGGCTTATATATCTCAGGAATAACCATTTGTGATCCTATCTCCATCTTACACTGAAAGACGTCAACAGAACTGTACACAAGTTTATGGTAATACCGATGAGGTGTCGCCGATACTATATACATTTTGTTAACCTGTTCTTACTTGTAGAACTTGTAAAACTTGCAAAATTATTGTATATTTGGACAGTTCCGTTTATACTTACTTTTGGTTATTTCACAGATAGAATGTAGCAGACATAATTTGAACTACGTCCGTTCAGCTGACAACATTCAGCTCGCAACATAAGACAAGACCGTTTTCCTCCTTTTATCCGATTACAAATCTAGAAAGCGTGATTTAATTAATAACTATTAACGCCCACAATAGGGCATTGTTAGTCGACTATTGTTGAATGCTTCTAATACATACAAATCACATCGCCAGCGCAATATGGAAATCGGCTTTCGAGCCATGAGTTCATGCGTTCGAATTTGGTTTACCGTGTCAACAAGGGCGGTTTAATGTGCGCAAAATGCGCATTAAATCCCCGATTTACTATCCACCTGTAAGAGGGTTAAACATTTGCCATAATCTTCTTACCGTTATAGAACTCTTCGAAATGTTCGTAATCATGTAACTTGTGACACGAACCTAGAACCAAGTTGGACGAGATCCCCCAGTCTAACCTTATCAGCCAATCATTTTGTTGAGCTGAATAAAAACTTACAAAAGGGAGATGGGTTTGACATGAAAACAGAATTTATGGAATACTGAAATGCTGGACAAGATGGAAGAAGTTTGTTAAAGACATGAGCTCCGGAGTGAAGAAAAAAATTTGATATATTAACTACAGAACAGAAAGTATGGAAATTTAACACTAAACGATAGTGGCATGAGGTGTGATGATGATGTTGAAAAACATGATGATGATGACAACGACAGCCATGATGATGATGATGATGATGATGATGATGATGATGATGATAGTGGTGGTGATGATGAAAATTGAAGAAAGTATTAGTTATAAATGATGATTGTGAGTGATTATTATTATTACGTGATGATAATGACCGAGTAAAATGATAATGATGATGATAATGACCATGATGACGATGCTGCTGATAAACACGTTAGTATGTAAATAAACTAAACCTTTATATTTACCAATATTACAACTACTAACATAACAACAATATGTGCGAACAAGTTGACAGATAAAGTATCAACTCATCTGGACTAATTGACCACATCATTTAAATACACAGTGCATTAGAAAGCACACAATTCTATTTAGTGACGCAGTGCGAATGTCAATAGATGTGCATTAAAAATTTAGTTCCCTTGACAATTGATTAGAAAACTGACAACTGTTGTTTCTGTATAAACAACAGCCATTATTGTCGTTGTTTTATTGTCATTGTATAATAGTTTCTGATATACACTTCGGTTAATTATGCTCGGTGTTTGTTTCACCAGATTCTATTTTTGTAGTGAAACACTACGCAGTTTCAGGAAATAGAGAAGGGGAAGGTGTTTGTCCGTTTCGCAATCCATGTTTCAAATCTTGCTTTGCCAACGCGATTTTCAAATATCAAGAATGATTTTTATACCTTCTATGTGTCATCTGTATCTACACCTTCCACTTGGTATCATAATGAAAAGACTACAGTATAAGCTGAAAGAAGAGTTAAATGAAGCACAGGCAGGTTTCAGGCTAGGCAGAGGCACCAGAGACCATATTTTTTCAATATGCGGAACATCATAGAGAAATTCAGAGTTTAATGTTGACATTTACACATGCTTTATTGACTACACCAAAAGCATTCGATTGTGTACAACATCAAACACTTTGGAATATCATGAAGGACATGGGTTTCCCGCTACACCTTCTTCTTCTTCGTTCGCTCTCTTATAACCTAAACGAATAAATCGTGTGATTTTCCTCGGGAGCGTGAAGTACGTTGTACTGCTAGTTCCACACTTGAATTGTGTTATTTGCAGCTAGGTTGGCTCAATTTGTGGACTGGACATCCAAGGCCCAGCACATCCGTTTTCGTGGTACCTTTAATTTAAGTAGTGAGCTTTTCAAGATTGTGACAGCTGTCTAACTGCCGCCATGCGACGGGTGTGTAATGACCCTTCACCGAGACGATTGTTGTTCACGTCGAGGTGTTCCACCGTCGATGAACTTGCCTCGTGTAATTATACGTTATATGCCTGTGCCCATCGGGTACTGAACCTTTTCTCATCCGCGAGCCTGGTTCCAGTTAAGGAAGAAAGAGTCGGACGATGGCTCTTTCGCCTTCTTAGCCCAGGAGTCGTTCACCGGCATCTTGAACCCCTCGTCCAAGTCCGAGTCTCACTACGCATTTGGGAGCAGAGCGTGTTCTCGAGTTGAACGAACTTGTCCCATTTGTGCCTGAGCCATTCAGTACTGAACCCTTTCTTTCGAGCATGTTTCCGGTATAGGAAAGATTGACAGCAGAATTGGGCCAGGGTTGCCTATTTTTCGGGCGCCCACGATTGGGTCTGGGTCTCTGCCCGTCAGGAGCACCGGTAAGTTTGCCAAGAGCTATATAGTTCCGATTTACTTAGAAAGTTTTCCCTTTCTATTTACAATTGGCGATGCCCTCTGGCGTATTACTGCCCTTTCATTGTACTCAGTATGTTGTCTTTTCGTCTCTCGTCACGCATCTAACTTTGCGTGTCGTTTTCATTCGCCGCCCCTTCAATGCTCGGACCGGACTGACTAGCATCACTGTGTGTCGATATGCTACTGCATGTGTTGGCGCAGTGGTGTCAGAGATATTGACTGTCTCTTTTACAGTCAATTCTCTTTTCATCTGCTGCCTCCACATTCAGACACGATCCCCAAAAGGTTCAGCCAGAATCAGCACGAACAGCCGCTTTTCTGTTTTAAGGGTGCACCACGAGAGGATACTTTTGAGATCTTGGTTATCTGCTAACCCTTGGTCCGCCGAGAGCAGTGCAGCTCCCTTTTGCAACCCCCCCCCCCTCCCACGCTACACCTAATCCGCCTCATAAAAACATTATTTCAAGACCAACAAGCAGCCGTGAGAGTAAATAGTTAAGAAATATCATATTGGTTCAGCTTGGGAAAAGGAATCAGACAAGGATGTGTGCTATCATTATATCTTTTTAACATTTATGCAAATAACATAATGAGGAATGTAAGAAACTACCAACAGAGAAATAACTTCGACCCACTCAGCATCGGAGATCATGAGATATCAGAACTAGGATATGCTGACGATACAACATTATTGGCACACACTCAAGCAGGTCTTCAGCACTTCATAAATTACATTAGAGAACATGGTGAAAAACAAAACATATTTCTGAATGGAAACAAGACCAAGATTATGACAAGCGACAAAACTACCCAATTTACGACAAAATTAGCATTTCTAAGAGCTTGTATATTCCCAGTGGCAATATATGGGTGTCAGTCGTGGACAATCACCAACAAAGTGGAAAATGAAATAGCAGCATTTGAAACAATATGTTACAGAAAAATCCTCAGAATACTATGGACCAAAAAGATCACCAATGTAGCCATTCTGAGAGAAATTAATATAAAATAAAATGTGCTAAACAGCATGATTCTTTCCAGAAAACTACAATATTTTGGTCATATCAAATCCCAAGACGGCATAGAGAAGACCATACTGGAGGGTATTATGACAGGGAAACGAACAAGAGTCTGACCAAGAAGAAGATGGACGCAAGACATCAAAGACCACCTGAACATGTCAGTAACAGAAGAAGGACGACTGGTTCAAGATGGACAGAAGTTTTGAAAGGATGTGATGACTGCTACATCCTGTTAAAGATATGCTACCTGATGACGATAATGATCTATATGTCAATAATTCACTCTTCTTTATTACTACTAACCATTCAAGACTCCATTCAGGACCACCAGCTGTGTCAGTAGGCAATACATAGCACCATTTATTAAATTCTTTTATAAATATACTCCTACAGGACAAGAAAATCTTACTGAGACAAGTTTTTGTTTTTTTAAAACATCTCCATATAGCCTATATTGTGTGCTATTGCTCTTTTGGCATAAATTGTATAGACCAACATTCCCAACTAGTACTGAAGATAAGGGAAGGGGTTCTGTGTCTAAATTATCATTTCTTCGAAATCCAGTATACAAAACGTTGGAATTACCAGGTTAAACCCCCCCCCTCCCTAAAAAAGAAATCAGAACATGGCATTTAATAATACGAATTAAGTCCAAAATTGGGTTCCAAAAAAGCCCTAAATAGTGTTTGTTTCATTCTGTAACGAAAGTTTTATACAAGATGACCTGGATCGCCACTTCACCATCGCCACATAACTTGTGTAAGTTGAAGATGATGAATGATGCTATCTGAGTTATGACTAGCAATGAATTTTATTTATAGTGTGGAGACGTTACGCCATTCGTCGACCACACTCTGATCCTACAGTGTTCCAGTGACAAGATAAATCAAGACGACTGCGGATATACTAGGATACAGTGGTTGGTTTACGAGAGTGGTCCACCTGTCTCACAAAGCACTTTGTCTTTCACAATACTCTGCTGGCAAGTGCCTTCCAGCCCGTTGAACATCAGATATCTCATCCGCGCTGTACGCCCATATATATAAAACAGTGGACGAACGACCACTTCCCAAAATCATAAATTGTATCATATATATATAAACAAATGTCCGAACAACCACTTCCCAAAATCATATATGACATATGTTTACGTTTTTCAGGTATTTAAAAACAGAAGTCATCGCGATCCTGCCAGAGATAGATTCAATCTCTTCCAGCAGATGGTACAGAATGTGTATTCTTATCGTTATCATATCGCGCTGGTTTTGCATGTGTCTAATTTGTCCCCATCTCGACATTCCCAGTTCCTCTCACGCTTGATCCTGCAGTATATTTACTAATGCTTCATCAAATACAGCATCATCCTCTAAATAAGCGATTCAGTAGTGATTTCACTATTCGCTAAACCCTTTGTTGCCTTTCAGCGTCAGGAGTAGAAGAGTTATCTGGAGGTGCCCTCATGTGTGTGGAGTATATTGTGGAGTTTGTCGCCTATTTATTTAGGTGATCCATCGTTTTCGTGGTCGACCTCTAGGTCTTCCTTCACTAGATCTGTGTAGCATAGCTTACTGTTATGTTAGTTAGTTAGTTAGTTAGTTAGTTAGTTAGTTAGTTAGTTAGTTAGTTAGTTAGTTAGTTAGTTAGTTAGTTAGTTAGTTAGTTAGTTAGTTAGTTAGTTAGTTAGTTAGTTAGTTAGTTGGTTGGTTGGTTGGTTGGTTGGTTGGTTGGTTGGTTGGTTGGTTGGTTGGTTGGTTGGTTGGTTGGTTGGTTGGTTGGTTGGTTGGTTGGTTGGTGGATTAATCACTTGATCACTTCAATGCAATCCTGAAAAGTCCATAGGTGCTCAGATCTATCCTTGAGTGTCTCCTCCATTACACGTTGGCTGGCGGTCCCAGTACTCAGTTGACTGACCAACATTCTTCTTCGCCCACGAAAATGCTTCTTTCTAGCGACACCACATTTCAAAGTTCCCTTCTTATTCTAGTCATGGAACAAGCGACATCGTCACTTATACAGTCATTTGTTCGTGAGTTTTTTCGTTAAAATGCCTGCCCGATTCATTGCTTCGACACCAGCAGCAGTAGCAGCGATTGCGGCCAAACTATCTTCTCTCTCATTACCCCGGACTCCCGCATGTCCAAGCACAAAAAAAGGGTATATTTTCAGGAATTTTCAGCACACAGGAATTCATCACCGAATCCAGCCACTGTTCACGAATGTACCCCGCCAGCACTTTCACAATCATGCTTATCCAGTCAACGAGTATACAAGCATATGTCGCTGTCTGCGAACACACCCATGTCAAAGCTTTGGTTCTTTCCAAATCTCCATTGCCATGATTTTCTTGTCGTCTGAACAAACGCATTACATTCTTCACTGATGGTCTTCCCCTACCTTTGAGCAGTAACGGCCCAGGAACTCCCTGATGTGTCTCTCAATTACCCATCTGTATACATACTCGTACCTGGAATATTCGCAGATCAGAACCCACACCTCCGACTCCACGACTGTCAGACAACATTTCATGCATTCTCTTTTGAGTGTTATTATTACTTTGAAGGATATATATATATATATATATATATATATATATATATATATATATATATATATATATATATATATATATATATATATATATATATATATATATATATATATATATATATATATATATATATATATATATATATGACTTATATGGTAGTATTACATTGTTACATTAAGTAATATACAGGATCGACATTTCAATCAAAAGGTCTTATCAAGATTAGGAGGAACAAACACAAAATAGAATCACTAAATTAAAAGGAGACTACAAGTAGCAACAATGTTATACACTATACAGATATGGAAAACATCTACATCTTATTAAAACAGAGACTTATAGAAACACGGAAATGTGATTACATGACGAGAAAGTACGATAGGGCACACACAAAAACTGCAAAATTGAAAACAAAAGTATTAAAATATGTTAATATTAACAATAAAAAATCTTAGAGTAATTTAGTAAGTAATGGAGCTGTCGGAAGTATGATATGAACGTCGTATAACTTTCTAACCCAACACATCATATATGTACTTCAAACTGAGAGAGAAAACATGGGTGCAATAAGAAAGGTGTTTATCAAAAGAATTTATGCGGGTATCAATTTCGGCGGGTTCCATGTACCTCATATTGCTTTGTGATGGAGGAGAATCGCCTCATCTATACTTGGCATTGTTTTCGTCAAACTTATCATATCAGAAATCTTATTTGGTCGTTATGTTATATGTCAAAGTTGTTATATGTCTATATCGATCCTTATAATCTTCACATTTATTACACTTATCTAGAGCAATCATTATAATTTTAAAATGTATTACAGCACTTGTCTATATCAGACCTTTAACTTGCAGATGTATAGCAATACTTATTAGTAGCCACTATTTCTCTACACTTCTACAATTTACTGACCTCATCCTTCTGGATATTTTTATTTCAATAAAGAATGTCTACCCCAAAGGAAATTGTCACTGACCTAGTACGGGCCACCTTATTGTGAGTAATTTTATCTTCTTGGCTGCCCTTCGACATCAATTGTCATATCTGTGAGTTCAAGTGTACGATGATTAAAGCTAATGAAAAAGTGTCCCCGTTGACTGAGTGCTCTTGGAATAGCTAGACGGAAGATATCTCTTGTGGTATCTATGGCTGGCTCTCAATACTACTTGTTCCGTTTTTCCAGGCTCACAATTTCCGTGTACTGGCGTAGTAATAATGTGTTTGTTTTAGTATGTGATCCCCTATGGTTATTTTGGTCTCAGTAAATCATAACATGAACATAAACATTGTATAACTAATAAATATTGTATAAGTAAACCACATGCCTATTCAATAGGCACGAATGTTGACTTGTACACGTTATATTATACTAGTACTGAAACATTCTTTACTCTTTTTTTTACAATATGAGGACGTAAAACAGTTGTTTCATATTGCTATACTAAAAATCGTTGAAAAAGATTGAAAAGACATAGATGATTGACTTTCTTGTACTCTAATTGTCCAATATACACTCCTTCCATCTAAAGAAAAAAGGGCACGCTTTCTGTCGAGAATGCCACTAATAACACACAATCATTATGAGTAGTGCACGTAGCTTCCAGGGATAATCCCCAGTGAGCTTTTCTAAAATACATTTTGTAAGCAAGACATCACAAGCCGGATTCGAATCAGCTACCTCTTGGGCACAATGCGAATGGCTGTGCCACTACGACACGACGATCCCTGTGTATATACTAATAGTTAATATGTGCAGTTATTTTTCTTCGTTCACTTTTAAAAAGCTGTTGTAATATATACAATGATATAGGGTGTCCATAAAGTCGCTGCAATTGATCGTGAGTAGATGTCGTTAAGTTAATAGTATACCGTTAGATAATGAAAATGAAGGCCTTGTTCGCAAGCTCCGCGTGTTAACGAATTATTAGCTTCAGATGGCTGTAATGGCAAACTGGAACGATGATGATCGCGCATGTGATTAATAGTTGTAAAACTCATACAAATTAGATTTCATCGGAAAAGGGTATTACGTACATCAAGAGTTTTGCAGGTACTATAGTGTGTTGCTGCTGAGATCTTCTTATATGAGACAGGCTATTGTTGGGCGTGTAATGATGATTGGACAAACGCAGGTATGCTAGAAAGTTAATCAACTTTTCTACCAAAATGTCCATCAACATGTTAAACCAACTTTATAACCACAAATTATCAAAAGATTAAAGTAACTTTGTAACCACAATGTAGATCAACATATTCATCCAAAAAAGATATATTAGCAATTTTAACAATACTCTTCATCCAAAATGTTGATCCGGTTAAACCAACTTTCAATCAATAAAGTAGATCAACAAATTTTTTTAAAACCTTTTTTTCATAAAAAAAGGTAGATCGGCTAGTTTAATCAATTTTACAACTAAACAGAATAATCTCAAATTAAACAACATTCAACCAGAAAGTGAATCAACAAGTTAAATTAACTTTTCAAACACATAGTACATCAACGAGTTAAACCAGTTTTTAAATAATACATACATCAACAAGTTAGTTCAACTTTTTTTTTAAACTGTTATCAAATAAAGAAGACCAGACATAAATAGTAGTAATTTATTTCGCTTTACTTCTTTCACAACATTTTTCCTGGATAAAAAATTGTGTAATCGCAACGTCGATTTAGTCAGTTGAAAAATGGACAACTCAGATAATCAAGATGGTGTTATCTGGTGTACAACAATCGACAAGTATTTTAACTTCGCAATTATAAAGTGTGTTTATATTTCAAAGAATACAAAATACATTTACTTGAAGATAATTTTATATATTATATCGACAAGGATTATTTTAATGGAGTGATTTATTTCTTTTGGGCAAAAATTGTGAACACAGAAATTTCTAAAATATTTTCATATTAAGTGTCTACATTAATTTCTATTATAACCTTAGACAATACAGAGAATTTATATTTTGTTTCGTCTGAACCGATTTAATATAGTAACCACGACTTCCAATTTTATTATTGCTAAATCATAGATGATAACTTATATAATATAATGGAATTCTCTAGGTGTTCCTTATATTCATTTTAGTCAGTTCATTTTTTTCTATTGGCATAGCTTGTTTGGAAAAAAGTAGGGTCTTTGAATTGACATTGCAAGCTGAATTTTTGTTGCGGTAAGTTATTTTATATGCAGAATGACAATTTTCCGACGTAAATAATGTTCTTTATGCCAAAAAAGTATGACTAAAAGTTTATGTGATGTTTTTTTTCTATTTGAATACCTGTGGGGATAAATGGACCGTCATTTGACTATTTCTCCCTACACATGGAAAGGTTTCAGTATCCCATTATAAATTAATCATAAATTATTTTCAAATCTTATTATGTTTAAACAATTGAAGAAATACATTGAAACTATATGAAACTTTCAATCTAAACTTATTTTATATATTTTCTTTTTCAGTAAAAACATTATGTTTACTGTAGTTACTGTCGTTGCAGATGGCATGTTTTTAAACATGATTCCAGGGAATATGCAATAGCTCGTACAACACTGCTAAACAATATTTTAAAAGTCGACATTGTTGGTAATGAGACTCACCCCAAATTATCAACACAATCAGATTTTTAATCATGAACAGGAAGATAGTCTAGTCAATTATCTTGATAAGTGTTCCAACATGTTTTACGGACTAACTCCAAAACAATGCTCGTACTCTTGCCTTTTATATGGTAGCATTAAATCATTTGACATGTCCACAAACAAGAATTTAAAACTCAATGGAAGGTAGAGAATGGCTTTCTGAAGCGACATCGACAATTATCAATAAGACAATCAGAATCTACTTTATTGGCACGAGCAACTGAAACAGACACAATGTTCAAACATTTTTTAATTTACTACAGATCTCGTATACAACACTGAATGTAAGTGGGACTCAGATTTACAATCTTGATGAAACTGATGTGACAACAGTACAAAATGATACTAGAGTCATTACAACACGTGGTACCAAATAGGTTAGGCAAATACATCAAAAGAGCGAGGTGAACTTGTCACAATGTGCTGCATTGTTTCTGCTACTGGAGACAGCTTGCCATAGATGTTTGTTTCCAAGAAAATGGTGTAAACACTGTATGTTAAATGGAGCGCCCGAGGGCTCTTTAGGTACTTACCCACTCTTCAGGCTGGATCACAAGTGAACATTTTGTGAAAGGGATTGAGCATATTATAAAATGTGTTAGACGTTCAGAAAGACATCCCATCTTTGTGATTATGTATAAAATTTGTTAGACGTTCAGAAACACATCCCATCTTTGTGATTATGGATAATTACAAAATGTTCAATTCCCGCTCTAGAGTTGGCACAGCAGAGCAATATTCACGTCATCACTCTTCCACCACATTCATTCATTTTCCTTTTGCGCTGAAGCATAGGGTAGAGGTAAGATCTCTCCAATTCTGTCCGTTCAAAGATATTCTGTGCAGCTCTTGAACAGTATGGATATTGATTGTTTTACTTTTTCTAAGTATTGTTCTTCTGAGTGCTTCTTTTGGTTTACCCCTGGCTCTTTTTCCTGTAGGTGTCCATTCAAGAGATTGATGGTGTATTGAATGAAAAAGAATTGGAATATCTTGATTCTTGATTCTTGATTAGAAACTGGCTTCACAGCACGCGGGACATTCCCATAAGTGCTCCGCCCTCCGCTCCAGCAGCCATCCCAGTGTATGTAGACTCATAGTTCCGGTCAGGTATTGATTGTGTGATCTTCGGGACTTTCCAAAAAATTTACTTTTCCTCCCCTCACCTCTGAATACTCCCATTTCTAACATTCTCTGTATGTGTACGTTCTCAACCTCGTTGACATCATCTGCATCTCGAAATGAGTTTATTACTGCCTTTATTAAATCTGCTTTATCTCTTCTCAGCAATGTGCCGTCTATCGCCGCATTGCCTGCCAGTAAGTCGGCTCTCTCGTTTCCTCTGACCCCAGCATGACCAGGGCAGAATATCCATGTAATGCTTTGGACAACTGAGTTGTTCAATAAGTCCCACCATTCTTTTCTTAGCATGAACTTTTCTATCTTGCGTAACATGCTTTGAGAGTATGTGAGTATTACCGCGTGTGTTGATGTATCAGTTATCAACCAATTAATAGCTGCTGTAACTCCCTCTATCTCCATCCTCATGCTCGATTTGACAGAATATGCTGAAGATTTCTCAACCAACTTCACGCCATTTCTGTAGGCAACAAAACCCCCAACCGCTTTTATTTGTGTTTCTGCTAACAGATCCATCTGTGTATATAATTATATCTTGTGGTTTCCAGTGTAGTTGGGCGAGTTCTTGCACTGTATCCTGAGCCCTGACTGCCGTCCATTTTCAACACGCTTTATCTAGTTGTATCATTACTTTAGTCAGTGATTTCTTCTCAGTGTCTACCTCCACCCATTAGCTGCCCTTTCCTATTTCTTCCAATTCACATACTATTCGCAGTGTGTCTTCAGCCTCTGCCATCCATGATCTGCCAAGACTAATACGTTTTCCCTTTGACTCATCTAGACGATGGTGTAATGGGTGGTGGTTGTATTCTGTCACTTTAAGGTACGACTTAACTTGTGCTACTTGATGTCACACTCTAATACTGGGGAGATCAAGCAGAAATCTCATAGCAGAGATGGGTGTATCTCTAGTACACCCCAGTACCGCTCTCATTGCCTCATTTTGAACTTTTTCCAATCTATCGACTTGTGTCTGTGACAAAGTTTGTAGGCCGAGGCCATAATCTATTACAGATAGCACCACCACTTGCAGGAGCAGAAAAAGTACCCATTGCTGCATGTCGAAGGTCACCATAACCTTGATAACACTGATCCCTCTTCTAGCCTTCTGAATCATATTTGTGATGTGCTTGTTGAATGAGACACTTCTATCAAAGATTATCCCAAGATATTTACGGTCCTGTTCTCTTTCAATGAATGAGCCCATGCAACTCACAGCTGGCAGTGTGTCATTAACCAGATTATTATTTAAGGTGTACCAGACGACCTTTGCTTTCGAGGGATTGATCACAGCGTTGTATGTTCTGCACCATATCGACAATTGATCTAGTCTACTCTCTACACTGTCAGCGATATCTGTACTGTTCCTGCCCATGTTGTATAGTAGGATATCGTCAGCGTATGTTAGAACTCTACAATTGCTGGGAGTTTACAATTGAGAAATTCTCAATGTATAAACATTAAACAGTACTGGGGACAGAGGAGATCCTTGTGACAGACCAGGTGCTATTGTTCTGATCTCAGATGTCCAGGATCCACACCTCAGAGCGACTTTTCTATAGATTAGCACATTTGCTATCCAGCGTATGATCCAGGGGTGGATATCTTGTTCCCTTAGCATGTCGATAAGATGGGTGTAGCTAACTCTATTGTATGCATCTTCCAGGTCAATCGCTGCAACTGCAGATTCTTCTTTGTTCTGAAAACCTTCATAAACTGCATATGCAAGAACTGTTGCATTTGTGACTGTGTCTCGTCTAGGTCTGTATACCCCTAGGTTATTTGGGAGAACGCTTTTTATCTCTAGTTCCCCGGTTATGCGTCTAGCCACAATTCGTTCCAGAATCTTACCGTACACATTCTGCAGTGTGATGATGCGATAACTTTTAATGTCCGTAGAATCTTTGCCTGGTTTTGGCACGGGTATAAGATAGATATCTGTTAGATATAATAGCAACGCTAGAGCTTCAGCCCTCACAGTTTGTGGTCGGGCACGGCGTGGTCAGCAGGAACAACAAAGAAACATGTCGCAAGGACCAGAGATGCGTCCTGTTGTCGACGTCTGTTTCAGCAGCATTAGACTCTGAACAACATTGGAATATCTGTTTGTAATCATTATTAACCTTATCACTAACAATATCGATTTACCTACCTGTAACCATTATTGTCACTATGATGTCACTATTGTCATCAAGTCCCAGTGCTGAAACTTGCAATTTTAGCCATTTGACCAAATTCTAAAACAAAACATGCCACCCCCCTCAACTGTTTTACATTAAATAACTGCATTTCGGTAGTGGCACACCTGGGTGTTTCTTTTATCTTTTCCACACTGGGTGGTTGCCTGATCAATCCCTGTCTAGTTTCAGCACTGGCAAGTCCCAGCTGTACTTGGATTTTTCTACACAAGTCCTAGCATGCCACATTACACTGTGTACACTCCTCTACTTTTATCCATTGACTCTGCTAGTACAATGAAAGTCTTTAATCGTATATGTCTTATATGTAAAAACAAAACCTCTCTCTTCCTCTCTCTCTCACTCTCTCTCTCTTGATATATATATATATATATATATATATATATATTTATATATATATATTAGCGCTTGAAGCTATGTTGATAAGTTATATGGGTTATAGTCTTGACAGGTGATGCGTTCATGTGAGAGTATCTTGACAGGTGATGCGTTCATGTGAGAGTATCTTGACAGGTGATTCGTTCATGTGAGTTATAGTCTTGGCGGTTGGTCCTTACATGTGAGTTATAGTCTTGACCGGTTGGTCCTTACATGTGAGTTATAGTCTTGACCGGTTGGTCCTTACATGTGAGTTATAGTCTTGACCGGTTGGTCCTTACATGTGAGTTATAGTCTTGATCGGTTGGTCCTTACATGGGAGTTATAGTCTTGACCGGTTGGTCCTTACATGTGAGTTATAGTCTTGGTAGGCGATGCTACATGTGAGCAATAGTCTTGGCAGTTGGGGCGTGCATATGAGTTATAGCCTTGGCAGGTGTTGCTTACATATGAGTTGTCGTCTTGGTGGGTGGTGCGTATATATGAGAACTTTTTAATTCAGTGAATTTAATAATCTACAACTTTTGAACTATCTTCGAGCGCTATCATTTATCTACAAACTTTCTGTCTCCATAATGGCATAGCTCATGTTATAATGTTGCCTTTAATTAACTCCATCAGGCAAAACCCATGTCATAATGTTGCCTTTCATTCACGCCATCAGACATTACGCATGTCATAATTTTGTCCTTCCTTCACGCAACCAGGCAAAACCCATGATGTAATATTGCCTTTCATTCACGTCATCAGTTTTAACTTTTTGTAATTTCTCACAATGTCCCCTTTTTTTCTGTACCATTATTTTGCCTATAGCCCTATTGTATATTATTGTGTGGCGTATTTTTCATTAAAATAAAAATTGGCAACAGGGAAAATAAGAAAGCAATTGCATTTACTTTTATTTAGCTTATTTTGCATATGATCCTAGAGAATTTAAATGTTCTTAGCGCACAATACTACAAGTGGTTTGAGATCAAATTGTTTTTCTAGAACTGTTTTCCAAAATTGAGTAGTTTCGTCTACAATCTACATAAAACATCTCTTTTATAATGCATATTAATCCCATCCTTCGGCTGTTTGCGTTTCAGTCAAAATGGTTACGCTGTAAAATTTAATTATGATGTCATGTTCTATTTGAAATGCACAATTTGAGATCATGTAACTGAAATTGAAAGCTGCTACTTAATACGTCGCTTTGCTTGCCAAAGCGTGGATTTGAGTGCTAAACAAAACAAATTATACTGAAAATCATCTAAATTTGCGTCAATTTATTCAAAGCTGATATGAACATTGTATTGAACAAAATAGATTTGTGTGTAAAACACGTTCATTTTCCAATGGTTAGAGTCATTCATTTCTGTCATCGTGTAACTCACTCTTACCTTAATTTTACATAAATATAATTTAGTTATGTATACAACCAGAACACTATAACAAACGTGGCACATGTCGGTAACTTGTTATAAATTCTGTTATAAAACCTGTTATTAATTCTGAAGCCAATGAAAATGACTTACTGATTAAGTGGACAAGTATGAGAATGATTCACGATTTATCTCAAATTCTAAAAGTTTGATAACACGGATTCTTATACAATTTTTTAACTGCTGCTCTAAGAATTCATTAAGTGATCCCTATATAGACCACTGTCAACTACTAGAAAAAGCGTAGAGAATTGACTTCACTGTACTGGGGTTTCCTATATGCATTACGTCCTTTTTAACGAAGCTGCACGCTGCCTGCCGAGAATACTACTCTAAGCATGTTCGTAGCTTCAGACAACAATCCCCAGGGAAGCAACAATCCCAAGGGATGCAACAATCCCCAGTGAAGAAACAATCCCATGGAAAGCAACAATCCCCAGGGAAACAACAATCCCCAGGGAAACAATAATTTCCAAGTAATCTTTTCTTTGCAAAAAAGACGTCACGAGCGGGTTTCGAGCCCGTGACCTCTTGAACACGAAGCAAACAATACCACGCTAGGGATATTCCTAACTACCACATATTTTCAGTATTTGTATAACTATTCTCATCTTGGATACTCTTTTATTGATCTCTAGTGTTCAGTTCTAGTAAAGTACTGGTCCCGCGGAATAATTTCAGGTTAAAGTACAGAGATTAGGTAATTCTTAGCTGAAGTACGAAATGATTATTACGATTGTTGACATTTATGATGAATACGCTCATCTGGATATTGTCATAGCACCTGACCTATACACAAAAAATCATTCTGCATTGGGCGTCTGTGGTCATATTGATAGCAACACAGACAATGGCAAAATATAAAGAAAATTTGTTGCGGTTAGCATTCATATTGGTAACCAGCCTACAGCGTGCGCAATGCTTTTAAACGGGTTAAGACAATGGAGGTCGTGTTTGACAGAAATGTCAGAACCGCGGCATCCATTATTGTTGCGGTCAGAAGTTCTGTTATAGCTAAATGTCGTCTAACAACCGTGTTTTAAACAGTGTTATCTCACAATAATTGGTACTTTTTATTTATTTTTTTAATCTGGAGGACTGATGACGCCCACCATTCAATGGACGTGATATAAACACTGAAGATATTAGTTTCCGTCGCTGAATTCGAATTTGTCTTGCCATTGTCGTATATAAATGACGATACTATGCAAACTCTGTATCTGGACTAGATCCTGCTGGAAATCTAGTAAGAACGTTTGCTGAGCTGCCAGAAAGTTTGAGAATAAACGTTAAGAAAAACATTCTATCCCCAGTTCTACAGGAAAGTTCTAGAATGTCACTGACAACTGTTGTAATATTTTATGTATTATTATTATTATTATTATTATTATTATTATTATTATTATTATTATTATTATTATTATTATTATTATCGTTATCATTATTAGTATATTATTACTACTACTACTACTACTATTATTATTATTATTATTATTATTAATATTATTAATATTATTATTATTATTATTATTATTACTATTATTATTATTACTATTATTATTATTATTACTATTATTATTATATTCTAGTTCCTGTTCCTTGACGATTTGACTAATTTATTCAGATACTCTGATGTCAGTGATTCTCAACATATGACTTACCAATATGTCACAGCAACGAGAAGAAGATCGCGAAGGAAAAAATTAACAATTCCGGATCCACGGGATTGTCTGAGTGTGTTGCACAATTTTCCCTCTCTGAAATGATATTGACAAAATAAATGGTATTGTAGAATGATTTTACCGATAAACACATTTCAGCTGGGAAAACAATTCTTCGATAGAGAATTACATACCATTAAATATTCATTTTCTGTTGATTCAAGTTTTGCTGCAGTTAGCACATATTATAAATATTTATTTTACGCTCCATTTGGAAAGGAAAGCAGTTTTACTTGAAATTGGGCGACAGTAAAATAGCATAAGAACCGCTTTTCTACCGACGCTACACATTACTTCACATTCTGGTCTGCTTGTTAACTTCCACTAAACATAAATTATTTATCAATCATACATCTCAATGTGTATTATTGCTTTTCAACATTGACGTGATTGAAGAAACCCTACGAAGACTTGCAATAATTGGACTAACTGAGGTGAATAATACTTCACAAATATTAGAAAACTATACTCAGAATGATCTTTCATAGAATATATTAGAACATACTTGAATGTGCTTACACTGATAGACATATGATAGATGTGAACAAGTTGGCTTATTCATGTGTGATATGTATATGTGTCAAGTAAAGGGGTGAGGAATGTTAGAGACGAGAACAGGGAAAAAATAACTCCATCAAAATTATCTGGAACTATATTGATGGAATGGCGGAGAGAGCCTTTAAGGAAATGTTAGCACAAAGGTGAACTGGAAATAACTACACCGGATGCAGGAATTTTAAAAATGAGGAAGACATAGATAGACGTGAAGAGACGTAAGTGTGTAGTTGCCATCGTGGTTCTTTTCGCGTCGATCTGCTTTTCGAGTCAATTGGTGCCAAAATATTGCGAGCGCGCTAGTTTAGTTCTTTTCTACAAAAAATGGTGCTTTTTTAGTGTTTTTCCTTATTTTCTCGTGATTTTAGTGCTTTTAGTTTGGTTTTTATTTTTAACTTTAAACGCTAAAATGTCAAAACTAGTTAAAGTGAGTTGCCATCGTGATTACACTTTATCATGCAAAATTTACACCATTTGAATTGTGTACTTGCAATAACATTAAACGATAGTTTGTAAATATTACTGCAATCGTATGATGGAACGTGAATGTATGTTGCAACATCTTCACTATGACTGCATATCTATTTAATTTACCATGTACACTTATCGCAGTTTCATTATGAGGAATAATTATCTTCAACGTTAAAAGCACTGTTTTTAAGCACTAGCATAACTATTCTAATTTTTTAAATGGTTAATAAGAGTAGAGGTGATTACACTAAAAATTATTGTAAATCGCTCAAATTTTCAATAGCGGGGATATCGAACGATGTTGAACGACACGTTAATAAACATGTCTTAAAATGGCTAAACAACCAATCAGGGATCAAATTCAAACAAGACTTTTACACTCAGAAATGAAGTAAACACAACACAAGTAAGCATATGTTTATTTGCAACTGGACATCACTCATTACGCGCTGCCAATAATTTATGCTAACATGTAAGGTACAATTTGCTGACATTATGGCATGCACGAACCTAAATCATAGAAGATTAAAGTGTGATGCAGTAATTTCAGATGTACTTGCTCCATATAACAAAAAAACGGTGGTATTTTATACTGGAAACAACAAATGCAGAATATTAATTGACGAGATCAATAATTGACATTTCTACAACGAATCTACTAGGTATGGCTATGGGATACCATTCCGAGAAACTAGAACAGTTTGCGCTATTGTGTTGTCGGGGCCCGAAAGAGAAGCAAAGAATAGCAACACTGTTTACCTTCCATGCATGTCGTACGAGGTGACTAAGGAGGTTATGGGATGGAGTTGACTGTCCCATCCCATATAGGGTCAGTGACCCAAAGCCATGCTGAGGTCGGATGTGTCATGCCGAAAGGTGCAGATATCGCAGCCATGCCGTAAACCATGACCCAACGCATTCCGCTCTCCTGACTACATCCTGCTAATCTGCAGGAGTTTGAGAATGAACGCCGAAGAAGAAGAAGAATAGGTTGGTGTTACTTTATTTAGACTTAGTGTACTGTGTGACTATAATGACGAAGCAATTTGCAATGCTGTGAAAGAATGAAAAAAGAATGAACTTGGGTTGCAAAGACTAGATGTAGTCATCATCATTGTACTCTTGTGTCAAGCTTGGCACATAGGGCAGATGTCATAGCTCGCCATTCTTGTCGATAAACAACCAGTTGTTCCAGGTCGTTCGTTTCCATAGCAGCTGTTGTGATTTTTTTTTTCGATAGTTCTTTTCAGTGTTGTTTTTGGTCTTCCCCTTTTTCTCTTGCAACTCGGTGACCACGTAAACACTTGACGTGGTTTTTTTGTCTTCATTAATTCTGAGTGCATAAATTCTATGTATGCCCAACTCTTTTTTCTAATAACAAGGCTAATAACTTTTCTAGTTGCAGTAGGCGGTGATATTGTATCCTTCACGGCAGGTGTAAATAATAGAAACATAAAATTAAAACCTGAAATTCCTCAACTACATCTGGTTAGAAAGTGTGTGTCACTATTTTTAACTAGCTGTATCACAAGCTGCAGTTGAGTGTCTTCTGATGAATCTAGAGTTGTTGTATTAAATACGGAATGAAGAGATTCTGAACTATGTTGTAAATTTTTATTATAAAGGTTGTTCTTCAAAAATGAATTATAGAACGCTTTTAAAAGTCTGTTTCAACCATCAACATCATCATCTTTGTACAACGTATATATATATATATATATATATATATATATATATATATATATATATATATATATATATATATATATATATATATATATATATATATATATATAGGCACAGCCAGTAAAGCTATATAAATTGAAGGATACTTTTATGGCTGGGATTTGGCAGACCTGGGATAAACCTATTTCTAATATTAACTAATAGTGATGAATTACAGAGAAAATCTTTAAACAGTTTTCTGAATATCTTTACCACCTTTTGTTCAAGTGATTTTATTTTCATTATCTGGGTGTGTGGTTGGTTGTTTTGTTTGTTTGGTTTTTTTTTATATTTATTTTTTGGTCACGAGACATGTTTCTTTTTTATTGAAATGAATTGCATACTAAATAAAGCAATCATCTACAGAAAGGAAGAATATGTTGTCTGACTGATATTAAATATCTAGAATAACATTAATTTAAATATTAACGGATATTAATAAATTATACGGCATCTTGTAACATTTTAACGAAAACATGTTAGTGCTTTTTTATGGATCATTTTCAAGACATATGTAGTGCTTTCTGGTTGTTGTTTTTTTAGATACGAGACTAGTGTTGGCGGTTTGTTTGATGGTTTTGTGTTGTTGTTTTTTTGTGTGGGGGAGGGGTGTTTTACAAAATGAGTTGGCAACGATGCGTAAGTGGGCAGACATACAAGACGTATGCTATTAACGTATTCATAGCTTTCTCCTGATTATTAGGGCCTTACAACTTGTAACTGTTGGCTAACCTTTTAGTACTCGTGTTTTTCATTTTAACGAGCAATGAAATGTTATGATGGAGATGTTCCTTCTTCGCAAGTGAAGATGAGCATGCCATGAAAAATGATAAATGTTATGAACAAGTAAAAAAACACATTTGTGATTGTCTAATTTGATTTGTGAGTACGTAGATGCCTGATGTCCGATTCTTGCCAGGAAAGTTCTATTTCAGTGCATGCAGGAGTGCAGAGGGTTCGGGGTAGGAGAGTTTTCAGATTTGTCCTTCCGCTTCCGTCACATGTAAATTGCCCGCGGTGTTCTTTCTTTTTCAAATTTAGCGATGTCCGCGGGGATTTCAGTGTGCCATGCTAAGTGATGAAGGACTGTAGTCTCCCAGGAGCTAGGATCGATCCTGCAGTGCTTGAGAGAGTTTTAGGTGATCCTCAAAGTGTTTTTATGCTCTCCACTTGAACGTTTACCTTCGCACAGTTTCCCATAGAATAATTTCTTTGCAAGGCGCTTGTCTGGCATACGGACAATGTAGCCAGTCCAGCGGAGTTGGGACAAATGAAATGTATAAACAAAATGACCAATGAAAAAAATCGGATTAGCAAAGATTAATAACATAAATAGATTTTTGCTGCCAAGTCGTATATACGCTGAAATATATAGTTATATATCTGACTAGGTAGATTGTGGGCGGGTACTATGTAAGTATATGTGTATACGGGTAGTAGAACTGGTTAGTGACGCAAGTAGGAAGGTGGATATGGAAGAAGATTTGTTGGTTAAAATGTGGTTAGCTTGTTTAAGTAGGTTGGTGAATTGGGAAATACTTAGAGGAGTGTGAGATTGTAGCTAAGTAGGCTGGGATGTATGTACTTAGATGTGTAGTTAATTATGTATGTAGGTAGGTATATGTAGGTAGGTAGCTATGTAGGTAAGTAGGTATGTATGTATATATGATGGTAGGTGGGTAGGA
The DNA here is from genome assembly GCA_034231615.1 of Meghimatium bilineatum. Classification (NCBI taxonomy): domain Eukaryota; kingdom Metazoa; phylum Mollusca; class Gastropoda; order Stylommatophora; family Philomycidae; genus Meghimatium; species Meghimatium bilineatum. Next base: position 94,005,124 of record CM067299.1, read on the forward strand.
AGTTATGTAAGTACACTGTACTAAATATAAATCACTGTTGGCAATTATTTGCTGTTAGGAATCATCATTAAATTCCGAGATATCAAATAGAACAGTTGCAATTAAAATTAGCACGTAAAGGTAAAGTACAGTTATAAAATATATATGACTTCGGTAGCAAAGAAAAGCATTAACAAAGTTGAAGAGTGTGTATTTTTGTGCAATCTGTTTAATAAAGTAATTAAATACAGTGGAAATATAACAAAATACCTTTTTTAACATGACAAAAGTACAATATTACAACGTAAATACAGTATATTTAGAAATATTTAATTGTAGACCACAATATAGTCTCCACCACTATCAACGGTGACATTGTTGACAATCAACCCTCTCCCCACTACAACAGTCGCTCTATTTCTCAGGGAAAACGGATTGGGTAAGTCGGCATTCTGTATGCTACCTAAAATTCTCAAGTCTCTCAACCCCGGCAGGCATATTGCATCTGCGTGTTCCTGCCTACGGGTCACATCTGTGACTTCCTGGATAGTGTCTTTCAATCATTAGTGGAGCAACTTCCTACATTCCTGAAATACACTAACCATGCTTTATCTACCTTGGACTCAATTTCACTGTCCCCCGCTCACACATATCGTCTCTTTCTACTTGATGCTATTTCCCTTTACAACCCCATACCACACTAAGAGGGTCTCAGAATCATGATGTTCTTCTTCGATAAGCATCCTCATCTCTATGTGTATATCTCTATTCTCTATTTTTGAAAGCTTGTGCTCACACTTTCCTCCTTTGTGTTCGATGGCCACTTCTTCGACCAAATAAGTTGGGTCGCCGTGCGCACCATGATGTGATCCAGCTGGGCCTGTTTGTGTATGGGCCACTTTAAGCACCAGTTATGAGAATCCTGTGATGCACAAATCCCATTGATGTTCCATGGGGATATCGATGATGAAATCGGCATCACTGACATGTCTGAGGCTGCACTTTCACGCTTCATACACTTCATCAATAACTTCCACCCAGCCATCCAACTCACATCCAAGATATCTATCTCCCATGCGAACGTCCTGGACATATCCTTCACTATCCAACCCTCATGTCTTAGCACATCGGTACGCTACAAACCGACTGATGCGCATAACTTTTCCCTGTACATCTTCTCTCATCACTCTGCCTGTCGTGATTCCTTTCCATTCTCTCAACTTGTTCGTCTCCCGTGTCTGTGTAGTGGTGAGATAGATGGACTTTCTCAAGAAAACCCATGAGGTGATGTATTTCTTTCACTGTCGTCTATACCCCGACCGGATCCACAAGTCTGTACATCAATACAAATAAAATATAGATCCTGTGTCAGCCCACACAAAACAGCTCACATTTAAATCATCACATACGGATTAAAGAATAAGAGTTTCAAATCTTAGTTAAAACATTGGCGGTATATGCCAGACGCGCCAGAAGACTTAATGATTTCCATCTAAGATGCCTTCGTAAAATACTTAATATCTATTGGCGGGATACAATTCCAGACAGTGAAGTACTGATCAAATCTAAGTCTGTAAGCACACATATAATGTTGATGAAGATCCAGATATGCTGGGCAGAACACATGATCTGAATGAAAGATCATCGCGTAACAAAAACGTTGTTATATTGAGAACACAAGACGGACTCCCGCAAGGTCGGAGCACAGAAAAGCGTTTTAAAAACACTCTTAAGACATCGCTGACTTCAAAATAAACTCAAATTCATGTGAGAGTCTTGGAGAAGACAGATCCGACTGGCGCCACAGAATCAAAAGTTGTACAGCCGCTTCGGAGAACCTCAGACATCATATTGCACAACAAAAACACGCTAGAAGAAAGGCAAGAGCTGCTCAATGTCCCACAGACTCCTCCAACATATGCGCAGAGTGCGGTAGACAATTCCAGGCACGCATAGGACTTCACTCTAATCACTGTCAGGCAGATCGCAGACATCATCTTCATTATCATTCCTGTTGAGTTGAATGGTCATCGTCAACTGCGACGGACGAACAATAACATTATGTACTAAATTGTCACTGATTACCTGATATATACATTTTTGGGGACACCTTTAGTGCAGTGGCCAAACTATCTTCTCTGCGTCCACGTGGTTGCAAAGTCAGAAATAGTGTTGCGATGTCTGGATACCAAGTGCAATATTTTAAAGATCCTTGACCATTATTGCTAGAGCTATAGAGTTCTCTGCTCACGAGCGAAACTTATGTCATACATTTTTCTGTTCTGTAGAGAAGGACAAAGTACAGAAATGATGCCACCAGTAAATTGATGTCATTCCTTTATAAATAGCCAAAATATCGGAGAAATAAAGTCCGACAAAATGGAGAGTTCCGCAGTAACCAAACAAATAGGTAGGAAATATAAAATAAGGTAGAACGGTTACTTAAAAATGACTAACCATCAATAATAAAAAATTAATAACTAACAATACAACATGAAACAAGGACAATTTTCTACGTTGAGGTCCAAAGGGGACCTTTTTCAAGAAACAAATAAAAAAAACCAAAAGCACAAAACCATAAAAATATTGAGAACTAGGAGATGTTTCCTTTACCAGAAAACATATCCAAGTGAGTTACTTTTAAAGGTATAAAGACCATTCCTGTATACCTTTATTCTATTGTCTATTTCTTGTCTACCTCCTTTCTATCATATAGCACTGTGGTGCGGTAATGAGGTATACAGCACTGCGGTGAGGTAATGTGGTATGCAGCACTGTGGTGAGGTATTGTGGTATACAGCACTGCGGTGAGGTAATGTGGTATACAGCACTGTGGTGAGGTAATGTGGTATACTGCACTGTGGTGAGGTAATGTGGTATACAGCACTGCGGTGAGGTAATGTGATATACAGCACTGTGGTGAGATAATGTGGTATACAGCACTGCTGTGAGGTAATGAGGTATACAGCACTGCGGTGAGGTAATGTGGTATGCAGCACTGTGGTGAGGTATTGTGGTATACAGCACTGTGGTGAGATAATGTGGTATACAGCACTGCTGTGAGGTAATGGGGTATACATACTTGTAGTCCTTTTTTATAAGTTGTTATGCCATACCGTTATTAAACACATAATACATTTTATTTGATAAATATAGTGACTGAATGAGAACGGTAGAGCTTCGCCAAAATTCAATCTATTATTACTGTAACTAGGAAAACTAATAAATAGTAAAACTACTAAACATAAAACATTGTAAATGATAAAATACAAACACTGAAATAAGGATTATTTCTACGTTGCTGACCACTGAGAAGCGTTATCAAGAAACTATAGTCCGTTCAGAATCGTTTGCCGAGATGTTATGATGTATAATTCAAAAAGTTCTTGATGATTTCACATGCATTTTGGCATACGTTGTTAAAATGTCCATGTCGCGAAAACATATGTGTTACTTGATGTCTAGCTGTAACGGTTATTTGAAAGCGGCGAATTCTTTTGATGTTTGCCCATGTAAATATTATTTCGACCATAAACAAAATATTTTACAGTAATCTAGTGCAATGATGACCCATAGGCGTGTCCACAAAATTTTACATGGTGGCAGGTGAAAAAAAAATTTAAAATATATCTTTTGTTCGTAGAGTCAATTTGATATTGTTCCATGCTCTTGGTGTGAGTTTCACAAATGTTGTCGCTGCCTTTGAAATAAGTACATATACTTCTTTATGTAAAGAAATTTTGTCTGTAATAGTTGATCCAAGATATCTGAACTTCTGTATTGAATCAAGCGGGCTAATTTTTATAAGTAATGGTTGATGGTTTGCTTATAACATTTTTTTGAATTGCTTGGGTGGTATTGAGCAATGAAATGTTTTACAAATCAACTTGTAAATTTTGCAAATCAAACTTTTTTTAGTGTAGACTTAATCAGAGTAATGATCATTCATAATCAGACGAGTCAAATAGGTCGATTACTGTTTTCGGCTGAACAAACAACAAACCTTCCTTTTTCCAATATTCCTCTTCTTGGCGTAACACGTGATCCTCACATTTCACCCAGTAGTCTTTATGTATATTTGATAGAGCCTGATTTGTAAGTGTCTCAATATCACATAATTTGAAAGTTGTATTTGTAGATGCTACGTGTCCTTTAACTTTTGCCCAAATTAGCTCTATAGGATTTAAGTGTGCATGATATGGAGGTAGTCTCAAACATCTATGACCATGTTCTTCAATTAACTTGTCTATTTTAAATATCTTTGTTCGTTGTGTCTGTTTTACAAGGTTAAGCAATTCGGGTTTCAAGTACCTGTCGGTAACTGGTATGTGTTCTTTTATGAGCCACGTTTTGATTGCATCTTTTGTACTTGATGATGTTGGGATTCTATCTTCTACGTTCACTACGTTATGGTATGAAGCATTGTCCATTATCAGACAAGAAGGTCTATCTAATATTGGAAGAATACTTTTTTCGATCCAGTCTTCGAATATGTGCCCATTCATTTCGGAGTGGTAGTCTCTATTGTCAATGGATTTTGAAATGAAAATTAGATGAGCATTCTGCAACAACCCATTACGTCTGCTACCTGCATGTGCAACTATCAAACGTTGCCCTTTACTACTTGGTACTGATCTTTTAATACTTCCATCCGCTAACTGCCATTCCTATTCATTTGTATGATGAGCGTTGATCCAAGTTTCATCTAAATACACAATATCATAAGCATTCTCGCGCATTCCCTTCACTTCACGTAAATACTTGCTTCTAAGAGCTACCAGATGTGGCTTTTCACAAATAATGTTTTTTCCACCAGCATACTTTCTAAAGGTGAAGCCTGCATTTCTTACAGTTTTCCATAATAAAGTTTTTGATATTTCAATGTCGTTATTAGTTTTCAGCCAAATCTTCAACTTTCTAAGTGTCACTTCTTCGTTTTTATCAAACATTCTACATATTTCTCTTTTTACTAGGTCCTTATCGAAACTGTCTATCTTTTCTTTCCTTCCTTGCTTTCGTGAATTTGTTGGCAATAAATATCCGCTTGCTTCCACTATTCGATCAAATGAACGTTTACACAAACCTAAAATATGCATTGTTCTCTTCACAGGATTTGATAAAGAACAATAAAGATGTCCCTTTTTACGCTCTCTGCAGAAGTATTGATAAATCTTTATAGCAATGTTATGCTCAGTAAAATATTTCGCTTTCAGATTCATTCTCACATAGACTTGCAGAAGGTAATATGCTTAGTACCGCCTACTTTCTGTAAATATTGAGACGTGCCTCTGACTTGTGACTTGAAATCGAGTAAATAGCCGTTTCTGATTTCACATAATTCTAAGTTCAGGAAAAATAATATTTGGTGCTAAACGGGAATTTCCATATGTAACATTGCTTTATACAAATGTACAGTGGAAACAACTACTTTTAGAACGGTGCACATTCTACCGTGAGGGTCATGCCTTTATATTTAATAATCAGCTGTGAGATGTAAGCATCTACATAATCCAGCGGTTGTTTATAATTTAGATTAACTTTTTTTTAATATAGGTTAAATAAGGTATCTTTGATACTGGATCACATTTCTTTGATAAAAAAATATTTCTATAGCGACATTATTATTCTAAACCTAACTTCAAATGATCAATCCAAATGAACAATACGTTTTTGATAAAAATAATTTAACATCTCGGCAAACGAATCTGAACGGACTATAATTACATCTATTCCATATTAATGTATGGCTCAGAAACATGGACACTAAATAAACAATTAGAAGACAAAATTGATGCCTTTGAGATGTGGGTATATAGAAGAATAGGGAGAACATCATGGAAAGAGAAGAAAACAAATAAAGAGGTGCTAAAGACACTTAATAAGAAGAAAGAACTACGAAGAGAAATAAAGATCAGGCAAATAAAATACTTTGGACACATTAAAAAACATGACACCTTATTGAAGACCTTACTTGAGGGTAAAGTCAAAGGGAAGCGAGCAAGAGGTAGGCAGAGATACAAGTGGGAGAGTAACATTACACGATGGACAGGTTACAGTCTAGCAGAGTGCACCACCAAGACAAGAGACAGGAGATGTTGGAGATACGTTGCAGCAAACCTTCGTTGCGGAGACGGCACTTAATGATGATGAATAAACAAACACAAATCAAACAATAATAATACACTGGAGCGCACTTACTACTAAAAATTAACTCCGGTGTATTATTTGTGTTTGATTCTTATTAGTTGATTTATTTAAATGTAAAAATGTTGAAAAGATCATTGTTCCTTTTTTTTAAATTTATTTGTCATTTACAATATATTACATGTACTATTTTTACTGCTTATTAGTTTTATTAGTCAAAGTAACATTAGTGTATTACACTTAATTTTGTTATTTATTTTACTTTTTGTTATTGAGGCACTCTCTATTTTTTATGATATGTTCCTGCATGATGTTATGATGTTTATTATTTAAAATTAAGTATGTCGCTCCATTTCACTCACTACTCTGTTACATGCCTCGGATGCATGGACATTTCAGATATGCCAGAGTGTTTAAATCACTTCCTTACATGATGTATCCGCATATGTCTTAGAATAAAGTGGCAAGATAAAGTTCCTGATGCTGAAATCCTCATTCGAACCTATATCGCAGGTAGCCATACAATGTTGTACAAGGTCCAACTGGACCCAACATGGTGTGAGCATGCCTGGCAAACGCATCTCAAAACAGCTCATGTATAGTTAGCACCTTAAAGGCAACAACTTGCCGATAGAAAAAAAATGCTTCACAAACTCTCTCAACGTGTCTCTAATGATTTCCAATATCGACCTCACGTCGTGGATAATCGTCGCTCCGAAGCTATAAATATGTAGCACCAACAACAGCAACAGTGCTTGCATTGCTGGGAAGGATCACATTTCAAAGACAAGAAAAATAGTAGAAATAATAGAATAATAAACACACAGATGACCAACTCTGACTATACGTGTTCCAAATTTGGCAGTGGATTGTATGACAGGATTTGAAACACACCAAGCGTGAAACTGTTTAAGTTGTAATCATCCAATGCGGTGTGCGGATATTATTGCTTTTACTCAACACGTACATAAAAAACAGACGTATTCGTTATGATTCTATAGGCTAAATATAATTATGTGTCACCGAAATATATTTGGCAAACAAAAAACAATAGCCGTAGCTAAGAATTAATGCAATAAAAATACTGATTTCAAATAGTGATGATATTTCAGCTGTAGAAAGTGCTGCCGTAATGATTTGTTGTGCTGAAGACTTTAGAATTCATGACTGCGAAAATTTCTCATTTATAAATGTCTGATGAATACTCTTATGCTAATACACTTTTCCATTTCTTTCTCAGATCTGCTTTTAGTTTTTCTCAATTTTCTTCGTAGAACGTGTTTTGCTATGTTTTCCTCATTTATATCATTTCTTGTTCTCTGGTTGTCAACAAGTATTTAATGCGCCTTAAAATATGGTTATCTGTTTCCAATAATTTGAAGACTTGAAACTCTAGCAACTTTGGTCACGTGTTTATGTTTTAACAATTGATCCTGGTGTACTGTTGTGATGTGCAAAGAATAAATCCAAAGTAGGACACATCGATATTGATCGAATAAATAATTGTACTTGCTATTTTGCACAATGGGGTAAATGTGTAAAAGTAGTAACCTGGTTCGACAATTTACAGAGGTATTGGAATACGTAATTTGAGATGTTTACTGTATTTCAACTGCAAAATAATATAATACATTTGATTTACATTTCATATGAGAATGTTGATATTGTTTAAGTTGTTAATAAGGAACAATTACAAAAATTAACTGCCAATGCAGAATTATGACTGCGAAGACAACTTAGGAACAATGCACTCATCCCTTGAAGACAACTTTGGAGCAAATCAGACTCATTCCTGTGAAGAATACCAAGGAGCACTGCAGACTCATCCCCGTGAAGATAACATAGGAACAATGAAGACATATCACTATGAAGATAACCAAGGAGCAATGACAACATATCACTGTGAAGAAAACCAAGGAGCAATGAAGACTTATTCCCTTGAACACAACTTAGGAACAATGCAGACTCATCCCTGTGAAGATAAAATATGAACAATGCAGACTCATCCCTGTGAAGACAACCAAGGAGCAATGAAGGCATATAAACTGTGAAGATAACCAAGGAGCAATGAAGGCATATCACTGTGAAGATAAGGTAAGGTAATGGGGTATGAAGCGATGTGGTGAGGTAATGGGGTATACAGCACTGCAGTATATGGAAGATAAGCAAGGAGCAATGAAGACATATCACTAAGATAACCAAGGAGCAATGAAGACATATCACTAAGATAACCAAGGAGCAATGAAGACATATCACTAAGATAACCAAGTAGCAATGAAGACATATCACTAAGATAACCAAGGAGCAATGAAGACATATCACTAAGATAACCAAGTAGCAATGAAGACATATCACTAAGATAACCAAGGAGCAATGAAGACATATCACTAAGATAACCAAGGAGCAATGAAGACTAATTCCTGTGAAAACAATCAAGGAGCAATGCAATCTCATCACTGTGAAGACAACTAAGGAGCAATTAAAACTCATCACTCTGAAAAGTTCTACAAATTGTTCTATGTTAATGTGGAATCGGCTTTCATCCGAAAGAGTTATACCTTGACAGTAAGACGTCTGTTAGACAAACATTGAATTATTCTGTCAGTATGAAGCATCTACTTGAGCCACTGTGAATTATATCATCTGCGCTTTATTGGTACACAACACCAACATTTTGAAGCGTCAAGTGTTTACAGCATAAAAGTCCACATCGTTGTCTGTTGACTCTACCTACCCACTAAACTGACTAACCAATCAGCTCTTACTTGATTTCTACATACCCATATTTTCATGCCATTGGTACGGTTGTTGGATTTTGACAGCTAAGTATAAGCACTCAACTCCCAAGTCACCAACATCTTATTCTGCCCTTTTTTTCTCAATCCAAGAAAACCTCGGGAGAATTACTTAAGACAATCACTTTTCTCTGGTAACAGTTGTCTGCGGTTGTCATCTTTGACATTACGTTTTCTCACGTTCACTATTAGCTGTGTTGGCTGTTTCTCTCTCGAAGTACACAAGTCCATTGTTCTTGTCGACATAAATTGAAGCTAGATCGATTCTAATCGGGTGATTCCGTCTGTACTAAGTCAAAATTGCTTTAATGATGTAAGCTTGGCACACTTTCTGGATAATGTCATTACTTGTCTGAATGTCCGTCTGTGTATCTAGCTATCCATTCATCTCTTTATCTAGACTTTCACTAATCGTGCGCTATTTATTCTCTCAGCTTCCGATAATCAAGTTATTCTGAAATGTTATTTTAGTTGGACTAAAATATAATAACTTCGTCAAATATAACATTCAGTGATTTATATTTTCAATAGTTTTGTCTGTCACTGTTCATGTTTATATTTCTGATTATAAAATAATAAAAAGTGATAATGCTGTGATATTAATACATTTAGTAACTGTCGAATCCAGATGTGGGCAACTTTATTGAGTTAGTCAGCCGGATTTAGGGTTTTATTGTAGTATGGTACCATAGTGGCAACTTTTGGAGTTTTCCGGTCAGATTTAGAATTTTATTGTGGTATGGTACCATAGTGGCAACTTTATGAGTTAGCCGGCCAGATTTAGGATTTTATTGTGGTATGGTACCATAGTGGCAACTTAGATCTGAACTTCTAGTTCGTGGTGCAAAGAATAGGACCACTATCTTTTTTTCGGGCATTTCGCAAGATGCGACTAATGAACGTTTACCGATAGGCTGGCAACCTGTCACCTGTAAACATATATTTGTCACTGTAGGTCTTGTTTCCATTTCTTACTTTTGTCTTCTGTCTTACGAGTTAGTACAAGAATGTCTTATGGATAAGGGATAAACCCGTATAGACTATCCGGAGATGAGACCTTAAGACCGCCGACAGTGTATTAAACTATCATCTTGCATACTCTGCAGTTCTGCTCGATTTTAAGCATATTTTCATTGCCTTTCCCTTGGAACTTCTTCTTCTTCTGAGTTCATTCTCAAACTCCTGCAGATTAGCAGGATGTAGTCCGGAGAACGGAATGCGTTGTGCCATGGTTTACAGCATTGCTGCGATATCCGCGCCTTTCGGCCTGACACATCGACTTAAGCATGGCCTTGGGTCACTGACCCTATATGGGATGGGACAGCCAACTCCATCCCATAACCTCCTTAGTCCCCTTTTACGACATGAGTGGAAGGTAAACAGTATTGCTATTCTTTGCTCTCCTTTCGGGTCCCGGCAACACACGGGCGACCCTTGGAACTAATCAACATGGCCAAAAATGGTTAGCGCACATGGGCTTGGAACTTTCGTAATAAAACCTGTCCGGGCTAATAATCATGTGTGAAATGAAGAGACCATGTGTCCCCATAATTTATTTGAAGGCTATATAGTTCAGTTGAAACTTTACTCTTGACTGTCTTTGGAGGTGCAAAATGTCATGATGACACCTTCGCTCTCTAATGTTTTCTGATATATATATAATCAGTGTGATCTAAAATACCAAACAAGACCAACTCAATCACAAGATTAGACAAAATTATTAAATATCAACTCATTCAGATCGCTAGTGCTAGGTATACTTTTATACGGATATGAAAAATGGACACTCAATGCAGACACGGAAAGGATTCGGGCTGTTGAGTATAAATGCTACATACGTTGTTTTTTTTAAAAGAATTAATTATATAGAACACAAGATAAATATATTCTTCCAGCAGAAAATAAGTAATCTTGCAAGTTATCAAGAGCCAGCTTTAGCAGTGGTGAAACTTGCGTGGTTTAGACAGTTATCAAGAGCCAGCTTTAGCAGTGGTGAAACTTGCGTGGTTTAGACAGTTATCAAGAGCCAGCTTTAGAAGTGGTGAAACTTGCGTGGTTTAGACAGTTATCAAGAGCCAGCTTTAGAAGTGGTGAAACTTGCGTGGTTTAGACAGTTATCAAGAGCCAGCTTTAGAAGTGGTGAAACTTGCGTGGTTTAGACAGGCAGTAAGACAAGACTAACTTTCCAAAATTATTTTTAACTGAACAGTCGTTGGTAGAAGAAGAAGATATGATCAAAGAAAATAATGGATTTATAACACGAGGGAATGTTCTGGTCATAATTTTTGTACACTTCTCCGAATGTGTGGGGACAGAGTTGTTGGGTGGTGGGCTTGTTTGTACTGTCTCCAATGTGGCACCCCTACGACCTTAAGGGTAATGGGTCTTATTATTATTATTATTATTATTATTATTATTATTATTATTATCTGTGAAAGTTTGTATTGCATATAAACAGTATATGATAAAATTATCAGTCGAAAATGAAGCTATAATTCATTAAGGTTGTGTCCGATTTCGATCCATATGGGTCACTGTGAAACCTCAATCTAAATTTGGGAGAAATTTGTTTGTGGCTTTATGAATGCATGTTTAATAAAGGAAGGCGGAGGTATCTCAGTGTGGCAGTATTGCAGGTTCATCACATCCTACCAGGAGCATAACATATACTTCTGGGCCAACCAGTTCATCGTTCTTCTGTCAAATATGTTGATCAATACGAAGTAATAGAAAACAAGCATTCTTCCCTGCCACTTAGTCTGCCACAAAGAGACAAAGTCTGCCAAAAAGAGACAAAGTCTGCCACAAAGAGACAAAGTCTGCCACAAAGAGACAAAGTCTGCCACAAAGAGACAAAGTCTGCCACAAAGAGACAAAGTCTGCCACAAAGAGACAAAGTCTGCCACAAAGAGACAAAGTCTGCCACAAAGAGACAAAGTCTGCCACAAAGAGACAAAGTCTGCCACAAAGAGACAAAGTCTGCCACAAAGAGACAAAATCTGCCACAAAGAGACAAAGTCTGCCACAAAGAGACAAAGTGTACCACAAAGAGACAAAGTTACAGTGTCGTGACTTACTGAAGAATGATGAAGAAGAAATGTTTATAGAGTAATATTGACTACATTACCTCTAATCAAAAGGCAGTAGACGAAATCTACACCAGTTTCTCTCAACTGACACCTATTCGCCTTGCAATATGGGTCAACATGTTTTCAGAATTCGACCAAGCATCATCTCTGATTTTGTATTTTTTCTGCAACTCCTGTATACTTCCTATTTACACTATACATAACCTATAGAGTACCATACGTATCAGAATGTGAGCCTTACACAGAAATCTCTAGATGTTTTAATGGCATGATAATGTCCTTTATTGAGTTGTCTAATTATGTACGTTACATTACTTGTAACATTTCGTACGTGAGAACAGATAACTATATCACCAGTATGTCACTACTTAACAGTTAGTACAGCTGCTATGGTAAATGTATTCTGAGGCTGAATTATTCCACCGGGAAATTGATTTAAGACGGACAGACTGTACTATTGATAGCCAGTATGAAATGGGCAACGATTTATCGCGATACAGAATCACGACCGAGAGAGAGAGAGAGAGAGAGAGAGATTGAGAGAAATATTAACTATGTATAGTGAAAACTAGAGAATGGAAACTCCCTTTCCCCACCCCACCCCAGAAGCACATAAGCATATATTATGACAAGGCATAGAGAGTGTAGATGGTAATAACAATCCGTGAAACCATTATGTATGTATTGTGCACTTGTTTCTAGCGAACATTGTACAATTGCTGCAATGAATCTTCCTTCACTAGTCCAATCCCTATTTGAGCATTCCTTATATAATTAGATGTCCAGCAGGAGATCTAAGTCATACAACTTTGCTGAATGGAAATTCTCACAGTAATAAACCCAGATCTTATGCTAGTTAAAATTTATTAGAAACAGAGCAGCATTTCCTTTTTGAATGTTTATAACGACATCAATCTAAACAATAACGTCTTCCATGACATTCATCTATTCCCACGTATATAACTGCATCAAGCTAGACAAGAACGTCTCCAATCATATCCATCTATTCCCATGTATATAACTGCATCAAGCTATACACTAACCTCTCCCGCAATATCCAACTATTCCCATGTATATAACTGCATCAAAATGTTCAATAACATCTTCGCCATATTCATCTATTCCCACGTATATAACTACATCAAACTAGACAAAAACGTCTCCCACAAAATCCATCTATCCAAAACACTTTACTTTATTTGGAAGTATATTCCCTGTGGAAAACAAACATTTTACACAAACTAGCATTGTCTGTGACAGAGTGAAAACTCACAGCTCGTGAAAAACAAAAATTTACATATGGTTTGTTTATATTCCAAAGAGAGTCTCTCACATCCGTCAAACATAATAAGTTATAATTATAAATCATATCCCACAAGCAGGAAAGTATCACAAAAGGATCAAGAATCACAAATTGAAACATGGGCGATATATTTTACAAATCAGCGTTCGAACTGACAGTCTGTACCTTGGACAATAACCTGTCTTGAATATGATTATACTCAGCATTATGCGCTGACAAAATAATAGTTTCAAATCAATTTCACAACATAATGATCGATATTAATTCAATGTCCACTGTATAAATCGCGTGATTATGTAACGTTATACGATATGCCTAATAGTATCAATAAAAAATAATGTGTTTTCATATCAAATTAGTTTATTGGTTTTTTACATGTCGCATTTTCATAATTCAAATGATGCTTCTTATCTGCTCCTTCTCATACTCTCGCTGGCTAGCAGGATGTGATCTAGAGAGATAAATGCATTATGCAATTGATTGTCATATCTGCGTTTTTCGGTCTGACACGCCCCATTTGTTTCGAGAACAAGTGTCTTTGTAGGATAACTAACACCCATTGGATTGACTTCAAATCGAATGATAAAATCAGAGAAGAGACACATCAAAACTTCATCACAGATGTTATCAGAAAGCTTTGTTGGTCCTACATCGGACATGCCCTACGCGCAGACATCAACAGAATACACCACCAATTCAAAAAGAGTAGTGAACCAACATAGAACCGGAACCATCAGCCGTTATACCCTGAGAGATTTACTGAAGTGGAGATCGGAGCACCTATGGACGTGTCTGGTGTGCGAAGATGATAATCAACATACCTAATACCTAATTAATACCTAATACACCACCAATCTCTTGAATGGATACCTACAGGCAAAAAAGCCAGGGGTGGACCAAAAGAAACACTGAGAAGAACAATACTTAGAGCAAGTAAAACAAGTAATATCCATACTATTCAAGAACTGCACAGAATAGCTTTGAACATACAAAATTGGAGAGACCTAACTTTAGCGATAAAGGAAAATGAATGAATTATCATCATATTTAAGCATTGCTGTTTGATCTATTTTGACTTTTGTGATAGAGAAAAAAAATACATTCCTAGATCCTTTAATCGCTATATACAACAATTATGGCAGACTTCATTGCTGCTAATCTGTCCTCCAATTTTGGACCCCGGCAAAACAAGAACCATCGAATGCATCATATATCTCTTAAAGAATGGTTCAAGAGATGTAGACAACAGTATCATTGCATTAATTGTTTCAAGCATGTGCTTTGTAATGTAATAATCAGCAGCCATTCAATGTATGTATCAAGCTAGACAAGAAATCATCAACAATGTATTTCAAAGAACTAGTGTTTGTCGGAACAATCTTCTTCCGCAATCTTGAATTCGATCTCAAATTCCTAGTCATTTGAACAATGTTTCATGAAGTTAGCCATTTGGTCGTTCGTGCTCTTGTAAACTAACGAAAAACATATTTGTGGAAGAAAAGGAAAACCAAGTTAAAAACAATCCATTTAAAAATTCGTATTATTCTTTTACGAGACGTATCTTTTGCAGAACAGTGTCTTTTCACTACAAGTCCGGGGTGCAAAGGGAACGCATTGCTCTAGGCGGACCCAGGGTTAGCAGATAACCAAGATCCCAAATGTACCTCCACGCGGTGCACCCTAGAAACAGAAACACAGCAGCTCCAGCTGATTCTGGCCAAATCATTTGGGGATCGTGTCCGAGAATATGGAGGTAGCAGATAGAAAGAGATTTGATTGCACAAGAGGCAGACAATTTCTCCGACACCATCTGCATCACCGCATATAACGACTCTGTCGACATACAGTGAAGCTAGTCAGCTCAGTCCGAACATTGGAGGGGCGGCCAATGTAAAATGCACGTAAAGGTAGATGCATGGCGAGAGACAAATAGATTTCATACCGAGTACAATGAAACAATGAAAGTTCAGAACAGCGCTAGAGGGCAGCGCGAACTGCAAATAGAAATTGAAAAGTCCCTAGGAAAGGGGAACTACAAACTTAGTCAGCTCGAGCCGAGCTTCTAGTTACCTGTGTCCCTTACAGGCAGAGACCCAGACCCATTCATTGGCGTTTGGTAAAGCAAGAAGACCTAATCCAACTCTAATGTCGAGCCTTTCTAAACCGGAAATATGCTCGCGAAGAGAAAGGGTTCTGTATTCGACGGGCTTAGGCAAGAAAGGGACAACGATGGTAGTCCTGGCCCAACTCTACTGTCAAGGTTTCCTATACCGGAAGCGCACTTGCAGAGAGAAAGGGTTCCGTACCCGATGGGCTCAGGCACAAAAGGGACAACGATTTAGCCCTGGCCCAACTCTACTGTCAGATTTTCCTACACCGGAAATACACTTGAAGAGAGAAAGGGTTCAGTACCTGATGGGCTCAGGCGCTATTGGGACAAGGACGCTCAGCTCGAGAACGCCTTGCTCTCAAACGCGTGGTGTGAGACTCGAACTTGGACAAGGGGTACACGATGTCGGTGAACGACACCTCGCCTAAGAGGGCGAAAGAGCCAGGGTCCAACGCCTCTGTTGAGTTCTTCCCCTTAAGGAACAAGGCTCACGGATGAGAAACGGTTCAGTACCCAATGGGCACAGGCACAGCACGTCCAATTACGCGAGGCAAGTTCATAGACAGTGGAACACCTCGTGCGAGTCAGACGAGAGCAAAACTCATCTGGGCGAGGAGTCGCCACTACGCGTGCCTGGAAACAGATATAGAGGCTGTCACAGGTTAAGGGTAGCCCACCCTAATTGTCAAGGCATGCCGAAATCGGATGTGCTAGGCCTACAAGGCGCATAACGGTGGCACAACGTAATCACGCTCCCGGCGGAAATCGCACGGATATCCGTGATGGTTACAATGGAGCGAACGAAAAACAAACAAACAAACTACAAGTCCGACTCTGTAAGCTATGATTCTGTTCAAGTTGTCCTAACTCTACCAGTACCTTTTTCAAAAGGTCCCCGATATACTGTGTCCATCGACAACTTGTGTAGCATCATTCATGATTATTCTTTCTACTTCACTGTATATGTTTTATATTTCCTTTAAAATGTGTGCCTTTGAGCATTACACAATGCGTAATGTGGTAGAACGATTAGTCGCGTATATTACTTTCGTTTATTCCGGAAAAGAAGGAAATAACTTTTCCTGAAAAAGGCAGTTTGATGTAAGTAGTAAAAAGTAAAGTAACCCATAGCAATTATTAATGCCGTAGGGGTGTGATATGTTAGCAGAGGCTCTGCAAATGAGGGCGGTAGCCATCTCCTCACCCTCGCAGACTTTACTTCCCGGATTAATCCGGTACCCATTTAAGGCTGGGTCGACCTGGGAGCCGTTGCGATCTGAAAACATTTGCCAGTGCGCTAACCACTGCGCTACTCGGCTCCACTTGATGTAGGGGTCGTCTAAACTAAAATGATAGCAAATTTTATAGTAGAATAGAACCGAATATCTGTAGTTGGTTCCATCGCTAATACGATGAAGTAACTTCAATATTCATTACTTAACACAATACCAGAAGACATTTAATTATTACTGACTCAACTTCAAGAACAATTATCTAATTCAACATCTGGAAGATTTTAATATCCTTGACTCAACGTCAAGAATCATAAAAACTAGACACACTCGATGTACTTTAAACACATAAAACTGCTCAAAAGACAGATGGATGCGTTAATTATACTCAGGTTTCTTCATATGTACTCCGTCTTCTCAACGCTTTGAAGCATAAATATTCTTCAGTATTACTCTACTGTTTCTTGCACTTCCTGAAACAAACTTTAAAACAGATTGTTTGCAAGACAAATTCAAATCTTTTCTTCCGGCGTGCCTGAAACGGAAATGCATGAGCGTCTGTTACATGCTTCATTAATCAGGATCAGTACACATTAATCGCTTGAACGGTGCCAGAACCAGTAGTTTGTCTTGTGGGTGAGCAAATTTATCAAACATCAAAAGTGGAGAGAGACGTTACTAGCACTTATCTACACTCAACGACGGACCTTCCACTTTTCTGTCGCAAATTTGCTTTGCGCTACTTTGCATGAGCATAAACTTCCAAGTGATTGACGTGAAACATTATTCAAATAACTAGGAGTTTGAGATTGACATCAAGATGACAAGAACTATTGCGGAAGAAGATTGTTCAGACAAGACGATGAATGGCTATTAATTAGATTGGAAAGTGCATGCTTGCAACAACTAATGTTATTGTATTATGAACATCAACTTCATTTTGAAAATGTAAAAATTGTTATAGCAAAACGAATAGAAAGACAGGCAGCTAGGAAAAATAATGGGTGGATCTTCTTTTTCTTCGTTCTCCAACGGAAGCCAGATGTCGGTATGGATTTCATCAATGGACTGTGTTATGATGGGAGGGTTTGCATGTGAATTGTCCATTTTAAGCAAATGGGTGTTTGCGAATAATTGCATACAATTATGCAGGTAGTTAGTTAGGTACATATGTATAAAGGTAGATAGGTAGATAGATCAATAGCTAGGTGTGAATGTAAACAGCTAGGTAGGTAGACAGTAAAGTACGTAAGTAATTAGAAAGGTAGGTTGCTGAATGATGTTTAGGTAGGAAGGTGGGTTGGTTTGGTAGGTAGTAGGTATGCGTGACGGAAGGTAGATTTGCAGATATGTATTGAGATATGTAGGTAGGTATGTAGGAATATAGTTAGGTACATATGTAGTTAGATATTTAGGTCAACGTGTAGGTTAGTAGGCAGGTAAGTAGGCAATCATAATAAATACCCCTTATCCTATCAGTTCTCATAGATCAAATCCGTTAATCATTTTACTGTCCAGTTATTCCCAATGAAATTGATAGTTATTTAAGAAGTAAAGCCTTCTTTAATGATATAATTCCTGTGAGTAGTAGTCTCTTCTAAAATCATTTGATACAGCCAAAAGTTATTGTCTTCCGCTAAGAAAAGAAGATGGGGATAAGCCATCCTACACAGTCACATGTTACTGTCTTCCGCTGAGTAATGAAGCTGGGGAGAAGCCATCCTACACAGCCAAATGTTACTGTCTTCCACTAAGAAAGGAAGCTGGGAAGAAGCCATCCTACACAGTCACAAGTTACTGTCTTCCGCTAAGAAAGGAAGCTGGGGAGAAGCCATCCTACACAGTCACAAGTTACTGTCTTCCGCTAAGAAAGGAAGCTGGGGAGAAGCCATCCTACACAGTCACATGTTACTATCTTCCGCTGAGTAAGGAAGCTGGGGAGAAGCCACCCTACACAGCCAAATGTTACTGTCTTCCGCTAAGAAAGGAAGCTGGGGAGAAGCTATCCTACACAGTCACAAGTTACTGTCTTCCGCTAAGAAATGAAGCTGAGGGGAAAAGCCATTCTACACAACGGAAAGTTGACGTCATCTGCTAAGAAAGGAAGCTATATAAATGCTATCCCACACAACCGAAAGTTGACGTCTTTCGTTAAGAGAGGAAGGAGAAGCCATCCCACTCTAGAAAGCAAAAGCTAATCGTTCGAAATTCCTGGTCACCGAAACAAACAGATAATGAGAGGAGGAAGACATCTTCCTCTTCTTCAACATACATTCTCAAATTCCCATTGGATTTCTCTTATACATACCAATGATTATATTATATTTCAAGCAGGATGTAGTCCATAGAATGGAAACGCTTTGTGTAGAATTTTTAATTGCGCCAATGGCCCGACACTTCAGTCTTCTCTGGACGGGAGATATAAAAAGGTTATACTCTACAAGTTACTATATAACAAGTAGTCTCTATACCAAGTTATGGGCTCATTTTCACATTTGTCCTATCTTCTATTTATTTCAACACACAAGTATCTCATTTGCATACGTATCAGTTAGTTTTATACAATCGTAAACACTTTTTCTCTCAAGTCTGATCAAACTTTTAAATGTGTTTTAGAAATCAATGACATTGGGTAGGAAATTCAAAGAGTAACCGTCTACGAATCAATTCTAATTGTTTTAGTTCTCAGGAACACAAAGCGTTTTTGTAGAGGCGTTCCAAACTTGTGTGCGGTTGAATACTATCTTCATGTTCGATCTTTGATTGATAAAGGATATACAATTAATGTTTTTCAATTTCTTGCAGTCAATGCTTCATGGTGGCTGTTATCGTATCCACCCACAGTCTTATGTCTCGAGTACTGTCTATATTTTTTTTCAATTAATAGTCACGAAACGTGTCATTGTGGTGGTCACGAGAATCTACGAATATAACAAACTACCCTACACGCCGTAAAAAGGGACAGGAAAAACTGGATGGAATCTGCTACCTCATTCTTTACACAAATTTGAGCTCAATTCTCTTTAATTAAATGAATAGGGTATACAGAACAGCATATAGTATGCCATTCAATATATTACTCTAAATTCGTATAGTTTATAATACAATGTGTTAATTCTAAAATAGTATAGTATGTCAAGCCAATCGAATACTCACTGTAACTTCTTAACGGGAATAATACGATACGACAGTTGTTTTTATAGTATAGCATTCAAAATCATAATTCTAAAATCGTATATTATATCATCCAATATCTAAATTCTAGAATATTATATTATATCATCCGATATCTTAATTCTAGAATCTTCTAGAATATCGTCCAATATCTTAATTCTAAAATATTATAGTATTTCATCCAAAATATTAATTCTAAAATCGTATAATATATTGTACAATATCTTCATTCTGAAATCTTATAGTATATCATACTATATCTTCATTCTAAAATCTCCTAGTATAACAAACTATATCTTCATTCTAAAATCTCCTAGTATATATACATCAAGTGACATATTCTTTCCAGAACGCTGTCTTCGTCGTGATTACTCTGAACTCCTCTCTGTTCCAGGCAAGCAGGCCTGCATTGGCCATAGACATGTGCATGAATTCTTCGATGTCGCTGGTCCATCGTTTTCTTTGTACCCCTCTTCTTCTCTTACCTGGCACTCTTCCCTCTAAAATCAGCCTCTCCATCATGTTGTTTCAAGTGACCAAAATACTATAGCTTCCTTCATATGATGGTGTTTAGAAGCCACCCTTCATTTAGTTTCAGTAATTTCAAAACTTCAATGTTCGTTTTTTTTCTCTGTCCTTGATATTCGTAGGATCTTTCTGTAGCACTTCATTTCAAATGAATTTATTCTTTTGGATATTATCTTGTTTAAAGTCCAAGTCTCGCATCCATATGTTGCCACTGGGAAAACACATAATCTTAAAAGAGTTACTTTAGCGTCGTTATTACTACTTTGCCATAGCTTTCTCATTTGTTTTAATTTGAGTGTTGAAATTGCGAGTCTTCATATCTCGACTGAACAATTTCCGGAACTGTTTATATTTGATCCCAGTTTATAATATCTTAGTTATAAACTATTATAGTACATCATGCAATATCTCGATTCTATAATCTTATAGTATATATACAATATCTTAATTATAAACTATTATAGTACATCATGCAATATCTCGATTCTATAATCTTATAGTATATATACAATATCTTAATTATTAAATACGCAAGGAAGAAGATCAAAAGGAGTAGATAATTTACCTTATTGTACCTGTCTTTCCCCATTTGTAGTCATTCATTATCTACGATGCAGAACACTTTCTGTCGAGATTAGTTTTCAAAGCTCACAATGTTGTAAGTCAAGGGAAAATCCTCACATACCTTTTGTGAAAAAGATATAGTACTTGCAACTTCGTGAATACTATACAATTTCCGTAAGCCCCTTCGATCCGTAGATTCCACAAGGAAAGAAAATGTACAAAGAGCAAAAATATACACTTAGAGTAGAGAACACAACCAACACCCACATTTTTCCGGAATCGAAAGGGGATTCAGGAATATCAACATTGTTACATATTCTTCAAGTCTTAAGGACATATTATTTTATATCATATTATGGAATAGCAACATTGCGACATATTCATCAAGTCTTAAGTGACAACTATGGAGGTTTAGAGGGTGGACTGTCTCATCCCATAGAGAGTCAATGTGATCTTTAAAAAAAGTCCTGACGTCGTTTGTGTCGGATGGAAATTAGAGAAAATCGCATCTAATTTGTAAAACATTACAGAACTCATTCAATTCTTAGAACTAAATCCTGCTAGTATGCAGGAGATTTTCAAAAAACCGCAGAAATGGGAGAAGTAGAAACAAGATATTAAAGTAAAGAAAAGACAAGGAAAATATAATACTAAACATAAAGGAGAGCTCGCGAGTGTGTGCCGTGGGTCGAAAGGGGAGCAAAGAATAGCAACACTGTTTACCTTCGACGCATGTCGTAAAAGGCGACTAAATAGGTTATGGGATGGAGTTGGCTGTCCAATCCTATATAGGGTCAGTGATCCAAAGCCATGCTGAAGTCGGATGTGTCCGGTCGAAAGGCGCAGATATCGCAACAATGCTGTAAACCATGACACAGCGCATTCCGTTCTCCGGAATACATCCTGCTAATCTGCAGGAGTTTGAGAACGAACGCAGAAGAAGAAGAAGATAAAGGAGAGCTCAAAAAACATGATAATAACGTCGCATGTGGGAAGATAGACCTAACGTTTGTTAGTTTTGTAAACATCTATAGCTGATCTGGTTCACATAGTTACAATCTGTGACCGTTAAAAATATCATAGGATTACTACTTGATGTAACATTTCGAACTTAAAATTTTTTTTTTACTTTCAGCAGACGTAAACAGATACAAATAGATGCGAAATGGTGCTCCGCATATTACCGTGTTTAAGCTGACTTGTGTACTTTACTTTTCTATAACATTTTATTTTTAAGTCTTTAGTCCGTGTATAAGTCGAATATATATATTATGTAAACATATCAATTATAACAATTAAATGAAAACATGTGACTATTTGAACATTTTCCCACATCTAAGTATTTTTTGCGCGGTCATTAGCGGTAAAAATGTTTAAATTTTAACGTATGAAGAAGACAAGCGAGGATGTGGGATAAAGTCATGAGGTGACTCTTATTGGAATGACAAGAGTTGATATCATCACGAGCACTGACAGAATGAAATAAGTGCGATTAAACTATTCCATCAGAAATAATCACTTCAGCATTCAAATAATTTTCTTTAAGTTTGGGATGGACAGGAGGGAGGAATATGTAATAGGAACGGGGAACAGGGCAACTAGGATGTAGGATATTCGCTATAAAGTGGATGATGATGACAGTATGGAACTCTTGACATTTGTGTAATAGAAAATGAATTCCGTGAACGGTATTATTATCCATATACTAATTCTAGTTTGGAATTAATTGAATGATTTAGGTGTAGAACTATGAGTCTAAATACAAGAGACACCAAAATGCACTGGTACGTAAATTCACATAATATTGCACATGTGTTTGTATATTAATTATTCAAAATTAAGTATTTACCTTTATATTAGCTTGTCGTCAACTTTGTGGTGATGACAGCTCCAAAAATTGTCGCCCTTTTTAGTCATTAATTTTTATGTTTTCTTCTTTCCCTCTTGCTACCTACATTATATCATCAATTATTGCTACGTCCCTTCTGTCTACAGTCCTAAATTAACTATGTTCCATATTCTTCCTCAGTTGCCAACAATCTTTGGTGATTGATGGCTCCTTCTCTTTATATGTCATTCTAGTTATATTGGATTTCAACGCTTCCTCATTTGAAAATACACAAAAATCGATTAGATAGGGAGAATGACATGAGATTGACATTAGCTAAAACTCAACCGCTAATATTGAAGATTGTTAACGAGTTAAAATTTCACCTTTAGTATTAAATACGTCATAAAGTTAAAATATGTTGAACTAGATTGTGCTGAAAAATCTGTTTACTTTCAATGCGCTTTCTTTTAATAACCATATTTTAAAAAGAATGTATTTAATTTATCAAGATTGCGGATAATTTATCTTCTATTCAGTGGGATCGGGACTTGAAAAACCGTGGAAATCTGCGCTCTAAGCAATGCTCCCGATAGGCAGCAAGTTGTTCTGTTTAGAGATACATAGTATTTACAACGAAATCCTGTATATACCCAGGAAAGCAAGATGATAGCTATTTTGTCCGTATGCTCTTTTTTCTATTCCCCATCTGCAGTAAGTCCTCCATTGATTGTTTTCTACTCTTTTCCGGATACAGGAACACCTGGAGTCCAGTGAACAGTTTGCGTTGTCATGAATTACAGTTTAGTTGACATATATGCTCCTTATGACATGGCACATCCGATTTCAGCATTGAATAAAGGTCACTTGATGTGACAGCTAATTCCTTCCCCCATACCTCATTAGTTGCCTCTAACATATCAATATTCTTTGCTTTCCTTTCGGGTCAGACAACACACAGAAAATTATGGATTATCTTCTTATGCACTTGTGTCCAAGTTATTTCAATATATTCATCATTCTCCATTAACAATCTTCCATCCGCGATTTAATGCAACCTGTGTTAAACAAGTTATTTTGTCCATTAGTTCTTTGATTCTTTTGCTCATAGTGTTTTCAGCATTATAATGTCTCGACATTTTACAACTATTTCTTTCTCGTAAATTCATCACGTTACTTTATTTTTTTTCATATTTTTTTTGTATCATTTACTTTTCCTTCTTGCATCCATTAGCGACATATTTTTTCTGACATTATTCATTTTGTCCTCATTTTTTTTTGTCCTGTATCATTTGTCTTCCTGCCTTTCCTGATTAAATTCCTGCAACATTTTTCTACATTTTTGTTCGCGTTTTGCATGTTTGCTTTTATAGTGAAGTATATCTGATACAGCAGCATTAAAATAATAGTTTATGAATAAATAATTATGTATTTCACAAGTAAATACAAAATAAACTGATTTTGTAATATAAATAATGAACAATAAAGGCCGCACACAGATTAACGTTTCGGTCTAATGAAAAAACCTTCCTCGAAAACATAATGCAATAGTAAGATCAACTAACTAATAAAATATATTTGTTTATTTAATTACAGTGTATTGCTAATTTGTTCAATTCGGTTAGGGGCTCAAATGTCTACTATCTTTATTATAAATTGCATAGAAACTTCTGATTTTGATTATAATTCGTTCAGGAAACTTTCCTAGTAATCCACAGCACTCGTATATCAAAGCGAATATCTTCATAAGAAATAATCGAAACTAGAATAATTCGTTTACAACCCCAAAAATAACAGCACTGTTTTCATACATAAATGATTAATACAAAATACAGTACATAAATTGTGATATTTTTATTACATGTATTTCAATATAGTGATCAAATTTATTAGTTAAATGTAGTCGTGTCTGATGATATGGGGACAATAGAAAAAAGGAGAATGTAGTCATGGCTGGTGATATGGGGACAATAGAAAACAGTAGAATGTAGTCGTGGCTTGTGATATGGGGACAATAGAAAAAAAGGAGAATGTAGTCGTGGCTGGTGATATGGGGACAATAGAAAAAAAGGAGAATGTAGTCGTGGCTGGTAATATGGGGACAATAGAAAAAAAAAGAATGTAGTCGTGCCTGGTGATATGGGGACAATAGAAAAAAGGAGAATGTAGTCGTGGCTGGTGACATGCGGACGACAGAGAGAAGGAGAATGTAGTCGAGGCTGATGATATTTGTAAAATAGAGAGAAAGAGAATGTAGTGCCTGATGATATGGGGACAATAAAGAGAAAGAGAATGTAGTCGTGGCTGATGATACGAAGACAATAGAGAGAAATAGAATGTAGTCGTGGCTGGTGATGAGGGGGCAATAGAGAGAAATAGAATGTAGTCGTGGCTGGTGATGAGGGGACAATAGAGAGAAATAGAATGTAGTCGTGGCTGATGATACGAAGACAATAGAGAGAAATAGAATGTAGTCGTGGCTGATTGTGTGGAGAAAATAAATAGAAAGAGAATGTATTCATGGCTGATAATATAGGGACGATAGAAAGAAGGAGAAAGATCGTTGTATATTACGATTTTGACTATAAGTGAGCTGACGGCATTTGAACAAGATATCCTCAGTTGACACCCGTTGTCCTCGTAACTTAAGTGCACGCGCTTTTTCGAATTAGACCAAACGTGTTGACTGACTCAGGTGCGAGGCGAAAATGTGTCATGTATGTAAAATATATTACTCGCAGTCACTAGCAGAATATAAAATATATTACTTACAGTAACTAGCAGAATATAAATTACATTACTCACAGTCACTAGCAGAATCCATGCTACAAGCTCACTGGAACGTTTTTTTTTATATTTTATCAACTTATTTTTTCAGTCAAAGTCTTCAGATGGTAGAGACAATCACATTGAAATTAATTAAAACATTTTCAGCGATTGGAACAGAACACTCTTCTCCCTACATTGGATAGACCTTCATGTTTGCTAATAGATACTGCATTATACCATAGCGTTGTAGCTCAGGAAGAAAGAGTTGCAGCAGCATCAAGTGCGAAATAGCAAATCAGGAAATGACTAGTAACGGAAAAATTTACATTGTGACACCAGTTATTTGAAACCAGTTCTGATTCAGCTTGTAGGGAACACAGAAAAGACAACGGTATATCAGATTGACAATATCATTGAAGAGCATGGTCACACGTCTCTTCAGTTGCTACCTTAGCATTCGCACCGTTACCCAAATAGAGCTTGTTACAGCTAGAGTCAATGGACAAATTGCTCCATAAAAAACTAATTTTAGAATGTCTGATATTAATATTTTGACACATGATGATCTATGACAGATGGACAATGCATGCTTGTGAAATGTGTATTACATGTGCTACTGGAAGAAGAAGAATGATTAGGAAAACATGGACTGTACTTGATTCAGTCAACAACAATTGTGAATCTTGTGAAATCATCCCGTTCAGATTGAGAAGTGCGCTACATTAAGAATATTGCCAAATATAAGTAACCACTGTATTTTTAATTTGATATTTATCTTGTTATTTCAATGATCTTTCCTTCTAATGCTCTGCTAAACCCAATAACATTGAAAGCATACTATTGGTGGAAATGGTTAACACTTTGGCTTAGTGGTTAAGCCAACCGCATTGTTCTTAGGAGATCGGGGGTTAAAATCAGGAACGGGACTTCTTGTATATTAAGTAGATTTTTTCGGAGATCCATATGGATTATCACTTGAAACTACGGAGTTAAGTGCTATGAGATGTACTCTCGACAGGGGGGGTGTCATTTCATTGAGAGAATTGGAGTACATGTGGGGGAAATTTACGTAAAATGAAATCAACCTTCCCTTATGAGTCCTTTTTCAAGTATACAGCAGCCCTAATGAAGTATCTGTATTTGCTTCTACATCAGGATTATCTTTCTCGGACAGTATATCATGATCAGGTTATAGCAGTAATCACAGTTTTTCGAATCCGAACTTGGGCTAATCTTCATGTCATGTTCATGTGGTGGCAAGAAGTCTTGTGTCCAAATTCTTTGTAGCCTCCTTATCGTTGCCCTGGCTTCTACTTGCATAGGCTTCTACCATACGTAGAAATAAGCAGAATAATACAGGGGATATATTTTAGTTTTCTTTCTATTGTCTTGTATATTTTCAATGTTAGATGTCGCAGTATTGAATAACGATTAGTTTTCTGGTTATGACAAGCCAGATCGTTTAATATGCAGTAATATTGTGACGTCTCACGACATCGGCAAATCCTTCAATCCACTAATATTTTATCACCCAGCCTATTTAACATATACACAGAGAAAATAAAGATATAAAAGGAATACTATGGCTCAAGATCAATGGGAAAATAATCAACAATGAGGTGTATGCCGATGTAATAATTCTCTTAGAATAAGTAAAATAAAGTTAACCCATAGCATTTATTAATGATGTAGGGGTGTGAGATGTCAGCAATCTCACATTTCATTGGCTCTGCTATATGAGGGTGGCAGCCATCTCCTCGCAGTCTTTACTTCCTGGATTAATCCAGTTCCCAATTAAGGTTGGGTCGACCCAAAAGCTGTTACAATCTTAAAAACATTTCCGCCTCAACTCGGTAATGAACACAAGACCACTCATATGCGAAGCCAGTGCGCTAACTACAGAGCTACACCGCCCCTAAGAGGTAGTAAACAGGAGCTACAAAGACTAATACATCAAGTCAACTAATCAAACAGAGAATATGGACTAGAAATTAACTTCCAAGACAAACGACATGTTAATCATCGAAATGGAGAAGGATAGAACATTCATCATGTAACATATTCTTTCCAGAACGTGGTCTTCCTTATAGATTCTCTGAACACTTCGCGATTCTTGGCGAGTTGACCTGCCGCAGCTAGAGACATGTTTCTTCTTCTTCTTCTTCTTCTGCGTTCGTTCTCAAACTCCTGCAGATTAGCAGGATGTAGTTCGGAGAACGGAATGCGTTGTATAATGGTTTACAGCATTGCTGCGATATCTGCGACTTTCGTCCTGACACATCCGACTTCAGCATGGCTTTGGGTCACTGACCCTATATGGGATGGGACAGTCAACTCCATCCCATAACCTCCTTAGTCGCCTTTTACGACATGCGTGGAAGGTAAACAGTGTTGCTATTCTTTGTTCCCCTTTCGGGCCCCGGCAACACACAGGCGAGAGACATGTTTAAACAATCTGATATAAATTACTCACCATCGTCGTCTCGTGCGCCCTCTTCCCCTGTTGGTGTTACCTCTGCCTTCAGCTTAAATCGCAAAGTATAGAAAATGCGTGGAGATGTACTGTAAACAAGATGATCACTATATGTGTTTTGGACAGAGTAGATATTATGTATGGCAAAAATGATGGTAGATGTGCAGTAGAAGTTATAAAGAGAATATAGATAACTAAATTGGTTTCCATGACATGCGGAAATAATTAACAAATAAACGAGAAATAAGACTTGCAAAATACTTCTACTCCACATTAGTGATGTTGATGTGATAATCCCTTTAGCTGTGACCAGGTCGCTCTTAATAGCCCATAGCATTTCTGACAAAAGCATAGGTTCTCCTCAGTTGAACAACGTAGACGACATTCAAACACATATGGTTTGCTGTTTCAAAGGCTTGGTTGTGTTAAGGGATTTATGGATGCATGTTTAGTCCCCGAGGGGAGGTATTCCGATGCCTCTGTATCACAGGATCATCATGCCCTGCAGATGTGCAGCATATATGTCTGGACCTGCTAGTTCATAATTTTCCGTCAGATTTGTTGACCAATGTTAAATTATGGCACACCTAGCATTCCCCACCACCTAGAAGAGTCTGTCACAAAGAAAAAAAGTGTAATGTTCACTGGCTTGCATCTGTCTGTCGAACTTGGAGACCATTTGGCAGAAGAGCAAATCTCAAAAATCTAAACATGCAGCGACAATATTTTTTCACGAGTAACGGGTTGTCAGCCCATCCCCAACTTTCTTTAGTCGTCTCTTACAAGATACCTGGAAAGAAAACAGTGACCCTACTACTGACACTCTACACTAGAAGTACAGGCTCCTGTTGACACATGCGGCTATAAATTAATGAATGATTCAGAAACATGATACTGAACAAATACCTCGAACATAAAATTCATGACTTTGAGATATGGATAATTAGGCGAATATTTATAACTTCGTTGAAAAAAAAAGAAACGAAACAATGAGGTTCTGATAACATTAATTTTTATTTTAATCTATTTAAATAAAATATTTAGACACAGTAAAAGACATGGCAAGAGATAAGCAGAGATACAAATACTAGAGAAACATGAGATGTACTGGACACATTCTCATGACAAAAGATGGAGGATGTTAACAGTCAGCTACAGCCGCCAATCTTCGATGCGGAGATGGCATTTGAAGGTGAACAAGTCTGTTTCAAATGCCCAGTTTCTTATCCTCTATTTTTATCATATACATACGTGGTGCTAGTTCTTCTTTCATTGGGTCATAAATGTGTGAACGTTATTTCGTCCATCTACGTCCATCTGTCTTTTACCAGACAGAGTTGCCAGATGGCTAAAACTGTTTATTGACAAATTTCTAAATTGTATGTAATCTACTAAAAACATGCTGAATGGTCAAAAATGATACATTTCTATAAACTTGTCAATCCTTTATTCAATTATCAACATTCATTCATTTCATAGTGACAAGTATATGCTATTACTAATTTATTTGTAGGTATTGTGATGTTATTTTGAGTCTAATATTTCTCTAGACATGAAAGCAATGAAGGTACTTAAAGGTTGCGTGTATTTTACTTATCACTATGTATTAACTGGATTTACAATCAAATTATTATCCTTACTATTAGGAGTGATCCCATTATGTGTTTGTTTATCTCTACTTGATAAAGACCGTTTTGATCGAACGTCGAATCTGTGTATTGTTCTACGCATAACTAATATTTAACCCTTTTTTATTGTTCCCACATTTACCTACCAATTGTTGCACAGTTTTGCTGCAGTCTCATGTTCACTCAGTTTCTACTATTATCTAGCGCTTTTTGCTACCATAAAACTATTTCTTCTCATTGTTTGCTGTACCAGGTCTCATTATTTTAACCACGCTTTCACTTAGACATCGTGAGAAAATTATTATAAAATACCTGTTTCAAACAGATACTCTTCTACATTTATACATAAGTAGATCAAACATTGTGTATAACTAATAATTATTCACAAAAGACCACTCCATATTTTTTAGCCAAATTTAAACAAGAAAATATGTGAAAGTAAAGATATTTTTTAAAAGCCAAACATAAAATGGCAAAGTTTGAGAAACAAAACAGTCAAATAGCCATTGTGGTAACCCGTTACAATATATATATATATATATATATATATATATATATATATATATATATATATATATATATATATAATGCAATCTTAATATGTCTATAAAACTAAACTTCCTGAACTACAAATGATTCCGTGTTGACTTGTTTGTGATAATCCTAAAAAGACAACCGAGATTTTTGAAAATATGAGAGAAATAGCTCAAGTGGCAATCAACTAGCGTTTATAATCATAACATAATTTAAGCATATATAGAATATGGAACATGTCCTTAATTTATTACACAGCGTTGGCTGGCGCGCGTTTGAGTTTTAAAAGCGTATGTCTAACTCTTCTGTCGTCGAAATCAATGTTCAAATTATGTCTATTGAATATGCTGAAATATAACAGGGATTCTCAAACTGTGAATAACGTTATACATTCACTATTCATAGCGTCCACATGAGAAGACACTAACAGAAAGGTTTGTCTGCTAAACAAGCTCACAGAATGAATACATCACTACCTTCTCAACTCAGACAATGTAAGATTATTTCTTCATTAACTACGATTTTAATGACTTAATACTAAATTTGTTCACCAATAGTTTGTTTTAGAAACATCTATTTATTAGATTGAAGAGATAAGAGACAGAATATGGTAAACAAATTTCCTAAAATTTTATATTGTGTTGTCTAATATATCGCCATCATTAGACATGAGGAAATAAGTTCTTAGTTCCTCAGAGCTACATACACAGCAGACAATCTAACATGGATGCGAGTCTTGGACAATAAATAAACAATATAGTGGAACATTAGAAGCAACAGAGATGATGATCTATATACGAATGTTGTGTTTATCATGGATAGTTGGATAAACTAACCAGAAGGTTAGTGAGGTACGAGATGCGAGTTATTTCATAATATCATAAAGAGACAATCTTTAATTTTTGTGAGGGACACGTTATAAGACAGGGAGATCTGAATAGCGTAGCTGCTACAACAGGTAAGATTAAAGGCAAGAGAGATCGAGGACGCTTGTTTGATAAAATATTAGTTAGTTCAACATCGTGGCATGAAAAGAGTCAACAGCGAACCGCGAACCTGACACTAGATGCTAGGAACAAAGAATTGTGAATATCCATGTCTGCACGAAACCTGATGATGGTAATACAATTTAACATATTTAAACATGATTTATTTCAATCACCCTATAGAGATATTAATGTCAACATAAAGATTAACATACGAAAATATTTTTTTAAAGTAGGTGGTCCTCATTTTCATATATCACAACCGAGCTGAACACCTGTGTCATGTGACGTATTCTCTTCAGAACGTTGTCTTCCTAATGAACTCTGTGAACTCCTTTGTCTTGGGCGATGCGGCTTGCATTTTCTAAATATGTATTCATGTTATCTTTAATGTCGTCAGTCCATTGTCTTCTTGATCTGAATACCATAACACAAAATATACCGTTATACAGACAATATCCGGCTAAATATAAAGTTTCAGAAAGAACGTTTAAGAACAAGACAGTTCAATGGAATATATGTGTATTACTTCAGGCTACTCTGTTGTTTTAATCCCCCATGGTGCTCAGTTCTTTCAGCTGAATGCACTATAAACAGCTACCCATCATCAGCAATCAAGGCCTACACTGATGGATCTGTTTTCAATGCCACATGTTTTACAGGATATGGCATCTATATACGATACCCTGATGCATCTGCCTGCGAGCTCTGTGACTCTTGTGGTAAAAATTGCTCAAATTATGTAACAGAGGCTGAGGCCATCAAGACAGCCACTTAGTTAATACATCAATAGTTTGATCTCACGGAACAAAAACCATTAAACATATAGTCCTTTTAGCAGAATCTATGTCAGTTTTGGAAATACGTAAACATACCCTATATTAAACAATCAAGATATTCTCCACATGGCAAGAACAACGCACAGTCTTATTTCTGCATATCTAATCAGCGTGATCATGGAATGGATCCCTGGACATAGCGATATAGCAGGAAACGAAGTAGTGGACAGGAAGCAAAAATATACGCCTCAAAATAACAAAAACAAAGACCCTGTAGTATGGGAACAGCCAAACAGATTCACAAAAACAAAACTAGGAAAATCTGCCTAAACAGATGGGCAAATGGGCTGACTGGCCGAAATCTATTTATGAAACAGTAAAACACCTCCTTACTAACTGCCCTTACCTTTCAAATGCTAGGGAAAAACTGCTTTAGACACTCTTAACAGTTTAATTTACTGTATGGATGATTAAGTCAATTTCAGAAGATCTCATTTTTTTAAGAATGACATTGTACTGACAAGAGTAGCATTACTCATCAGCATTTGGATATCAACAACAACAAACTGAATGTTGAGCGCTGTTGAGCTCGAGTATCAACGGCAGAGCGCTTACATACTTGTACATATATTTTAAATTGATAACTTAACTTCCAAATCATAGTACTTATTTGTATTTGGATTACTGGAGACTTGTCAATACAAAGTAGTTCACAAACATTTAACTCACTTACATTGTACTTCACCAACTCTGTGTCTTATATCACAATTTTCAAAACATTTTTGTTTTCCTGTATTCGGCTCGTGATGGTGATGCACAATGATCAATGCTCCAGGTTCAAATCTTTCCGTAGGTAGTTCTGTATCCAGATCGTTTCCAACGCAATTACAATGTACTGAACATATTTATTTTGCTACAAAATAATTACAACCACAATAGTTAGTTAGTTAGTCGTCGGATCATCATCACTGCAAACTGGACACATCCATAGTTGCTCCGATCTCTCCTTGAGTGTATCCGCCATCATACTTCTGCTGACCGTACCGGTCCTATGCTGGTTGACCATCATTCTTCTACGCCCTCCAAAATGTTCACCTCTAGCAACACCGCATTTCAATCCCTGATCTTTAATCCTAGCCATTAGCCATTAAAAAGGAATCCTTATTCTTCATTAGTCTCACTCTCGAGTGATATTTCTCTTAAGGAGTTCAAAAAGTTAGCGCGATCCATTGCCCCATCGACCTGTGCCACAATCGCGCACGATGCCAGTTGATCCGCTCTATCATTGCCTCGAACGCCCACATGTCCCGGCACGAAATAAATGTAACCACTTTCAAGCTCGCCTTTCTCAAGGCCTCAATCCACTGTTCGCGAACGAGACCCGCTTGTACCTTCTTAATCATACTCATAGAGTCACTCAAGATGCAGACCTGCGCTACCTTCTGTGTGCGTAGCCACTCAAATGCCTTGGTCACCGCCATAGTCTCCATGGTCATACTACTCGTAGTGACCGCAAAGGCACCACTTTCCTCCTTGATCGTTTTACCTGCGCACTGAGCTGTAAAGGCCCAAGCACTGCGAACATGCCTAATTACAGATCCATCAGTGTATATAATCACATCCCCCTCTTTGGTATTCTCACTGATTAAAGCCTGCACTTCTTTCTCCACAGCTGTGGGACACCATTCTCTGCATTCCCTGCTAAGTGATATTACTACTCTCAAACAAGTTTCGAAATATGTGGGTATACCTATTCATTCCGCAGCTGCTGCTACATCCTGTAATCTGCAAACGCTTTGTATGACATTCTCAGCACGTCCCATCTACGACCTTCCTCTCTTGATTCTGCTGCCTTTAACTTTCTGTATTTCGGAATGCAACGGGTGTTCCTTATCTGCATGTATTTGAAGGTACGCCCGTGCACGGCAATACTGTAATCTATGCTCAGCTGTTGGACAGTCAAGTAGGTATCGCATAGCTCTTGTCGATGTGTCTCTTGTCCATCCCAGAATGATGCGCATTGCTGCATTCTGGACTCTATCCAGTCTTTCTGAGTTTGGCTATGAGTCAGAATTGCCAGTGTATATTCCACCACAGCCACAACCAAACCCTGGTACAAAAGAAATAACAATCTCTGCTCACACTGCGCAGCAGCCATAACCTTCATTGCTGCTAAGCCTTTGCCTGCCTTTATGATAGTATGGTCAACATGTTCCCTGAAACTCAGGCTTCTGTCAAAAAACACACCCAGATATCTCATTGTGCTAGTCTTTCTAAACTTTTCCCGGACAACGAAACTTGTGGCATGGGTGTCTTTACCATGTGATTGTTCAAGGAAAACCACGTCACGAATGCCTTAGACGGATTAACCACTGCTCCCGTATGTCGACACCAATTTGTCAGTCTGTCCAGTTCCTTCTGTAGTTTCACGACGCACTCTTCTCGATTTCTGCCCTGTCTATACACCAGGATATCATCGGCATATGACATCGTTCTGCCAACACCTGTGATTTGATTGCCAGCGATATGTACTGTGTATACATTGAAAAGTACAGGAAAAAGAGGCGATCCCTGTGGCAGACCAGGGCTAATAACCGTTGGTGCAGATATCCAGTTACCACACTTAAGAACTACAACCCTGTGCATTAAGGCGGCGCCAACCCAACGCACGACAAAAGGATTAACTGCAAGATTTAACAGCTGGTGCATCAAGATATCCAAAGACACCCTATTGTACGCATCCTCACTGTCTATTGTGACCGCACATGTCTCCATGCGCGAATCGAACCCCTCAAAAACATCCTGCGCAAATATGGCTGCATTCTGCCATGTCTTCTTTCCTGGACGATATCCTCCTAACAATGTTGGTAAACACTTATTTCTTTCAAGATAACACGATACCTTCCAGGCCACAATTTTTTCCAAAAGCTTGCCAATCATATTCTGCATTGTTATTATTCTGTAGCCTTGTACCCTGGTGTGGTCCTTCCCAGGTTTGGGTAGTGGAACTAAATAGCTGTGCAACCAGTCTTCTTTCACTGTGCCCTTTAGAAGGCTATTATTGAACATGTCCGCCAACTCTCCCAACTCCTCATCCGTTCTTCGACTAATGTCATCGTATCTAATGCCATCTGGCCCTGGTGCTGTGTTTTTTGTACTTTTCAGTGCCTTCCTGATTTCTTCAACTGTGATTAGCATATGGTTTTCCATGCTCAAGTTCTTACACGTGTCTGTGAGCGTTTTCCTGATTTCTTGATATACCTCCACATTTCTCTGACCAATTTGTGCGGCGTAGTGTGCCAGCAACGCCGCACCTTTTGTCTCGTCCGTCTTCTGCCAGACGGTATCGTCGCTCTGGAAATCGGCAATAGTCACGCGTCTTGTCAGACCATTCATGGACTTGTGTAACCACCAGAACAATTTTAGTGACTTTTCGCGTGTGATCTCCTGGCAAAATTCGTCTTAATTTGACGCCTTTGCTGACTTTGCAATATCTTTAATGTTTGGACTGAGATATCTTTCTTCCGTTTCCATTGTGCGACCTCCATGGGCTGAGCCGCAACACGTTTCCTTGCACTTTGCCATAGTGCTACTGCTTTCGGTTTCTCGCTCCATGCCCTTTGAACCTCTTCGTTCCACCAGGGGGGGGGGGGCTATCCCACACCTGATTTCCTACGACTTGAGCCTTCCGTTTGTCTTGTAGAATTCTGCTCACACCATCCACTCCTCTGCGATCATACTTAAAGGATCTTACCTTTGGCCTTATCTGCTTACTTTTGTCATTTTTTAAGAGAATAACACATGGGAGGTGGTCACTGCCATGATGCCCCAGCACGTCCCATTTGCAGATAGCCACAGAAGCTGATGACACCAATGTCAGATCGGTAGCGCTATCATCATCACCATCCCTGCTTGCCATCCTTGTTATACGGCCATCGTTAAGGCACACCAGGTCCGTATCTGTCAGGGTCTCCTCAAGTTCTCTTCCCTGTTTGTTCGAAGCACTATTGCCCCATGATGTACCTTTCGCATTGAAGTCACCACAGAAGAGGATCTGCTTTTCCTGTTCCATTATCTCCCCTAGGATTTTCCAACACTGAAGATCAATGCTCGTGTTGCAGGCATACACATTTACAACCATTCTTGGGTGCTGGACACTCTGGACCCTCACTGCCTGTAACTGGATATTGTCGCTATCACACTTGGACATATCAACCTCGCATACACTAAAACCCTCGCGTACTAAGATTGCCTGTCCAAGATGTCGCCTGTTGTAGAAACACTGAAATCCGGCTATCCTGATATTACCACTTTCACCTAGCTGTGTTTCTTGCAATGCAATGACCTCAGCCTCATAACACATCTTTTCTATCTCTGCTCTACGCTTGTGTACACTGGCAACATTCCAAAACAGCACACGTTTTTAATTCCTAGCCTTGCTGTTTTCGATCTAGTTCGTCTAGCACCCGCCCGGTGACTTTTCCTTTTTGAGCCACCTCGTTTAGGCCGCTTGATATTGGCCGCCATTTTTCAAACAGTGTCACGGCGAATACACTCACGAAGACTTCACGAAGACAACCACAATGTTTGGATTGATGGTTAAATCAAAATGTTTGGATTGATGGTTCAGCCTAAAAAGAATGTGATATCAACATTTGTTTTAAATTATGAATTATGAAACATATAATGTCGATGCTGACTTCTTGATCTAGGGATAATTTATTGTTGATTGAAGATTGTAGATATGTAATGTAGTCAAAATGGGGACCTCTCTGGCCTGATGTTTAAGCCATTCGCATTGTGCTCAGGGGGTCGCGGTTTCTTAACCCTTTGTGACGTTTTGTTTATAACGTGGGGTTTTTTTCAGAGATATATTTCAGCTTCGAACAGGACATACAAGAACCAATAGTCTATTAAACCGTATCAAATCTCAGCAACTACCCACTTGAAAGCACTGCTCTCATTCATCCCAGTTACACACCTCCTTATTGACAGCCCTTACCTTTCAACTACCACGAAAACACTTCTACAGACACAAGTAACTATTACTTGAAGCTACGTCAGGCCGCGTGTCGCTTCTCTGAGAAAGACAGTGTGCATATGGGGTAATATGCATACAAAGAAGTATATTCTCTATGTTTTATAGGCCTTCTTTTTATTTTGAGGAGAACCTCTATCATTTTTTTAATTTCAAAAATTAATTTACCCTATAAAAAGACAGTCACGTCTATCTTGATACCATTACAAAAAGTTTGAGAACTACAACTATCTTTATACTATTACACAACGTTTCGCAATTCATGTCCCTTATCGTCTGTTCTGAATCACATTTTTATTACACAAACCACGTTCTATAACCTGGGGCGAAATGAACCTTTCAAAACAAGTTTTCCCAGCGGAAGCTCCATTCAATTTTTTTTATTCCTTCTAGAATGTTTGACCATACAAGAAGTTACACCCACGCACACCAAATTCGCTAGACAGATTTTCAGTTGAATTATCTTGTAAATGTCTATCTTTGAAATGAACAACTATCTTAATTGATTTATTGATCTTGTAGCGGTCACTGGAGACGCATCTCAAAGCAATTGGAGCAATGATGTTTTAAGTTGTTTATAGGTACAATTTGTGAATCGTAAGTAGGCGTCCCGTGGATAATATATATATATATATATATATATATATATATATATATATATATATATATATATATATATATATATATATATATATATATATATATATACTGTCTGTCTATAATATAGTAACATTGTTGTGCTATAAGGAATGTAATCTAATTTCCATGGCGGTGGTGGATGTAAGACCATTCTGAGCAACATGGTAGAATGAATCACAGATCCACTAGTAGCATCGTGTGATGTTGTGTATCTTATTAGACGAACATCATTTGAACTATCTGCTATGAAATTCCCCTTCTTTTTTTAAAATATCATTCCTGATTGTTTTGTCTCTATGCAACAAGATCTAGAAGTAGTTACACGGTCGTCAATGTGCAGTTAAAGCTAGTGTTGGCCTTTCAGATAAACTGTACATACACTCTGGCATGCGACAAGGATATGCTCTATCTCCATTTTTATTCATTACATACATTGACTGCATATGTAAAATTGCTAACACTAATAAAGAAGACAACCTCCTGAGCGAACTTCTTTTTTCAGACGATCAAGCAATAATATCAACAGCAAAAGAAAAACTACGACAACATATAGATAGACTCCACACAACATGTACGGACTTTAACATGAAAATAAATACAGAAAACACTGAGGTAATATAAATTGCAAAAATAACAGAAAGAAATACCGTTATTCTAATCGATGATCAACAACTTAAACAGGTGAAATAACTCATTTATCTTGGAAGCATCATATCATCGAATGGGAGAGGAAACACCAAAGAAATCCAACATAGATGCAATATAGCGTACCGGATCTTGGGACAGATGTCTCTTATTTTCAAAAACAAATATGTGAGAATGAACACCAAAATTGCACAATATAAAACGAAAAAGAAAAAAAAGGAAAAACAAAACAAAACAAAACAAATAGATAAATAAAAGAGTCAACGAAAATAAACATATATGAAGCACACAAAAAAGCCATCTTCAGAGAGCTCTTCTACTTCTGACGCTGCAAGGTATAAAGGGGTATAAAACGAAAAGAAATAAAAAAGAAAGAAAGAAAGCAACAAGATCCGTGATATCCAATTCCCAAGATTTCGTAGTAATGTCTATATTCATGTCTATGAATATCTATATGAATGTCTATATAATTTATACCTTTTTGCATACGCCTTTTTTACCAAAGTAGAGATTGACACCGAGATTATTTCCCCTGCTGAAGTTCTTCATCAAGTAGATACTTCGGTATTCTACCATCTTCTATCCTCCTAGTGCACCCTAGTTATCTGAGTATATGTAAACTGTGCATAGAGAGTGCTGTAGTATTGTCTGTTCTATCAAATATTTCAATGCTAGTGACTTTATCCAAATACCTAATTCTAAGATCTTTACGTAGTCACCTCATTTGAAAGGTCTGTAACAGTCTCATCTAGTGCCCCTAGTTTTTCCATGTTTCACTGCCGTAGAGGAGGACGTTGAGAACATAAACCCCGTACACAAGGAATTTAAGTTTTATGGTTAATTTATTTTGTTTCCCTAAACCCATTTTTTTCGTCTATTCATTGTTGTTGAGGCTTTGCCAATCCTGATTTCTGAATCCAGATATACTTTGTTGCTGACTGAGGATCCTAGATATGTCAAGGGGTCAATTACCTCTAGCTTATCACAATCGATGACAAATTGCAGATGTTTAATCGCAAATTGGATCATTATTCTTGTTTTCCTTTTGCTGATTGCTAGTCCAAACTCACTGCAGGCACAAAAAGTGAAGTTTTTCAGTTCCTCCTCTGAGTGTGGCGTAACTGCGGCACCATCCTCAAGATCTTTCCATAAAATCACAACTTTCTTATCAGGTCTTCCTTCATCTGGTTTTAGTGTCACGTTTTGAGAATTGTAGAGGCAATCTGTGCGATAATGGATGAATGGATGAATTTTCCAGTTGCGAAAAGAATGTTTTATCAAGAGCAAAAAGTATATTCCAAAGAGCATGGGGGTGGGGATGGGTTTGGCACAAATTAAGCCTTATTTTACGCCACACTCAAAACTTCTCTTAAGATTCACCATTAAACTGAACAATGCCTTTGCGCCTGTTTGGATTGATTCAACTATGCTTAGGAGGATCGATAGACCACCAATTTTATTGAGTGCTTTGAATAAGCTCTCACGACTTATTAAGTAGAATGCCTTTGTACGGCCAATGCAAGCAACCTACATGGGCTGCTGATGCTGTTATTCACAGAAGCTCTCTTGTAATTTTACTTAAAATATAATATATGTGATTTTTTTGTGGTTGATCTCTTTCCACACAAAAAAGAGATTCAGGATAGACCTGATCACTAAAACTTAAAGTATTCGCAGTGCATTTCTATAAATTGTTTTGTCAACAATTAATCGGGACGAAATTCCTCTTTTGTTAATATAGTCACTCCTGCGTCACATTGTTCTTGTAGCGAGTTATAATGGAAAATCGATACATTGTACTTACTGCTTAAAACTGAAATCCAACAGGTAGATCCAGGAATAGGGTATACAATAGGGTATGCAATCCATACTACTCATACCAATGTGATCGTCAATGTCATTACTGTTCGCTTTCTGTTATATGTTTTAATTTCGTTTTAATTGTTTGTCTTGATAAAGGCCTTTTGGTCGAAACGTCGATGTGTGTGTGTGTGTGTGTGTCATTATGTGTGTTATTACGCATTAGCAAAACTTTATTACCCTATTCCTGGGTCTACCTGTCAGAGAGTTATAATGCTCTAATCTTTAAATCTCGTGGGATCTGTCCTTCAAGCCAGCACAATCTTGCTATTTGGTACACAACTATGTTTTACACACTCTTGAAAACATCATTTGGAATTCCATCCTTGACACGTACATTGCTATAGCACGTTTAACTAGATATGCTCAAATTCAAAATGATGTATCTTAGCAAATATACAACGCATATAATGTAGTTGTGTGTCAATTTGAAATGGTATAGACCGTATGAATAAAATATGTTCAATTTTCGTTTATTTGAAATATATATATATATATATATATCAAAAATCTACTTTCAAGATGTTTTAAGATGTTTACAGTCAATTTTAAGACCTCATTTACATATGATTGTTTTATCATATAATTGGCATGATTTATGTGTCAAATTGCACTCTTGAATACAAGACAGACGGTTCTTAGGGTTGTATCCGGTGTCACGCTCTCATTCTCCGTCAATGGTGTGTCTACATAAAGTGTTGTGTAGTTTATTTATGAAAAATAGGCCTGTGCGTAAAGTTTATCACATAATATCAAATCAAAAATGAGATTTTTAAGTTTTTCTGCAGTGAAGCTACTCGTGGAAAACTATATCATTCTATTTCACACCCAAAAAAGAGGACTATTATGCCTTGAAGTATCATTGCACTGTTGGATAGCAAAATCAGACATATCTAATTAAAGCTTTTTACACATGAAAATTAGGCTAAGATTAATGGATAATTTTGTCAGAGAATTGATCAGAAAATAAAATAGCAATATGTTTCACAAATAATGACTGACTTTGAGGAAATTGAGAAGTTGGTTAAGAAATAATATGGACATTGGTATTTTCAAATCTGTGCTATGGAGGACTATTAGGAGTTTAGGATTTACTTTATAGAAAAAAGTAAAAAAAAATTTGGGTAGAAAACTTATTTGTGAGAAGCCTCATATAGTTGTAATGAGAAGCAAATTTAGTTGCAATGAGAAGCAAATATAGTTGCAATGAGAAGCAAATATAGTTGCAATGAGAAGCAAGTATAGTTGCAATGAGAAGCAAATATTTACAGGTCAGATAAATGAGAAAAGTTCGTTATGATACACTGTATTTAGATGAAACTTGGATCAATCCGCACCACAGTTTGTTTGTTTGTTTTGCGTTCGCTCCATTGTAACCATCACGGATATCCGTGCGATTTCCGCCGGGAGCGTGAATACGTTGTGCCACCGTTATGCGCCTTGTAGGCCGCACATCCGATTTCGGTATGCCTTGACAATTCGGGTGGGCTACCCTTAGCCTGTGACAGCCTCTATATCTGTCTCCAGGCACGCGTAGTGGCGACTCTTCGCCCAGACGATTTTTGCTCTCGTCTGACTCGCACGAGATGTTCCACTGTCTATGAACTTGCCTCGTGTAATTGGACGTGCTGTGCCTGTGCCCATTGGGTACTGAACCGTTTCTCATCCGTGAGCCTGGTTCCTTAAGGGGAAGAACTCAACAGAGGAGTTGGACCCTGGCTCTTTCGCCCTCTTAGCCGAGGTGTCGTTCACCGACATCGTGTACCCCTTGTCCAAGTTCGAGTCTCACACCACGCGTTTGAGAGCAAGGCGTTCTCGAGCTGAGCGTCGTTGTCCCAATATCGCCTGAGCCCATCAGGTACTGAACGCTTTCTCTCTTCAAGTGTATTTCCGGTGTAGGAAAACCTGACAGTATTGGGCCAGGGCTAAATCGTTGTCCCTTTTGTGCCTGAGCCCA
Source organism: Meghimatium bilineatum (assembly GCA_034231615.1). NCBI lineage: Eukaryota > Metazoa > Mollusca > Gastropoda > Stylommatophora > Philomycidae > Meghimatium > Meghimatium bilineatum. The sequence continues at coordinate 94,047,178 of CM067299.1, forward strand.
TCGGGTACGGAACCCTTTCTCTATGCAAGTGTACTTCCGATATAGGAAACCTTGACAGTAGAGTTGGGCCAGGACTACCATCGTTGTCCCTTTCTTGCCTAAGCCCATCGGGTACAGAACCCTTTCTCTTCGCGAGCATATTTCCGGTTTAGGAAGGCTCGACATTAGAGTTGGGTTAGGTCTTCTTGCTTTACCAAACGCCAATGGATGGGTCTGGGTCTCTGCCTGTAAGGATCACAGGTAACTAGAAGCTCGTCTCGAGCTGATGGAGCTTGTAGTTCCCCTTTCCTAGGGACTTTTCACTTTCTATTTGCAGTTCGCGCTGCCCTCTAGCACTGTTCTGCCCTTTCATTGTCTCATTGTACTCGCTATGAAATCTATTTGTCTCTCGCCATGCATCTACCTTTACGTGCATTTTACATTGGCCGTCCCTCCAATGTTCGGACTGAACTGACTAGCTTCACTATATGTCGACAGTGTCGCTATATGTGGTGATGCTGGTGGTGTCGGATATATTGTCTGTCTCTTGTGCAGTCAAATCTCTTTCCATCTGCTACCTCCACATTCTCGGACAAGATCCCCAAATGATTTGGCCAGAATCAGCTCGAGCTGCTGTATTTCTGTTTCCAGGGTGCACCGCGTGGAGGTACATTTGTAATCTTGGTTATCTGCTAACCCTGGGTCCGCCTATAGCAATGCTTTCCCTTTGCACCCCCGCACCATAGTAATAAACGAGAATAGCAATCATCTGATAGAACAACTAAGAGACTAGTACCAAGAAACAAAGAACAGCGTTAAATAATTACAGGAAGCAGCCATCGTGGTTTTCTATATAATACTAAACTCATATTTATTTCAAAATCCACAGATAATAGGGATTATCATACAGAAATGAATGACAAGATATTTCAAGATTGGATTCTGAGTCGCGTACTTCCTTCATTTGATATGCCATCTTGTTTGATAATGTACAATGTTTCATATCGCAAAGCTGTGGCATCAGAAGATAAAGTTCCTAATTCATCAAATACTAAAGAAGTAACAAAGATTTGGTTGACCAAAAACAACATTCCATTCAAAGAAATATTTTTTTTATACAATTAATATGAACTGTATACAAAATAAATTTTATAAAAATGTAATTTAATTTTTTAAAAGACACAGATATTCCAGAGACAAAGCAATTTAGGAACATGGTCACAGATGTTTAAGACTACCAACTTACCATTCTCACTTACACCCAATAGAATTCACGTGGGCTAAAAGTAAAGATGAAATACTTACAAATACCGTCATTTCTAATTTAGCCACAGATTCTAAATATCTTAGTAGACAGTAAAATTTAAAAAAAACTTAGTACAAATATAAACCATTTAGTAGACAGTACAATTATATAATATGTACTAAACAGTACAGTTATAAAATATGTACTAAAAAGTACAGTTATAAAATGTGTACTAGAAAGTATAATCGTAGAATACGTACTAAACAGAGTACAACTATACATGACGTGGCAGAGTACAGTTATAAATTACATAATAGATGATTAATTATACAACATTTAGTAGACAGTTGTGCAGCAGAAATGTTATGCCTACCTTGTCATGCACTTCCCCAACCTACAACAACTTTACTCTACACGATGTACCATAGTCACGACTACGGTTCTTGCCTGAACTATACATCCGACATGTTGGAAGATAGGAGGTGCTGCGTGAGGGAGGATAAGAATGTAGCTAATATTTATATAACTACTTCTGAGAAACCAGCAAAAATTCATCGGAGGAATAAGAAACAGTAAGGGTACTTTTCAAGCCCGTTGATAAATAATTGGGGGATAAATAAATAACTACCTCCAACTCACTTCCCTCCTTTATCAAACCAGAACATCACTTTAAGTACTAGGAATTCGCTGAAATGTGAGAAAACCCCCTGACTTGTTGGTTATTTTTATCAAAAACTAATACAATTTATCATCAAATATAAGGAATTGCGCACGAAAACTAACGAATTTGCTTTTCAAGTAAAACACCTACTTAAATATTTCAACGGCCCTGGTGCTTGTGCAGGTTTGATAAGTGTACGGCAAGCACACAAAGTAATTGTTACTTGTCAACTATTATTTCTGCAATTTCCCACCGCCGAAGACGGATGTGTCGGGCCATTGGCGCAAATAAAACGGCGACACAACGCATTTCCATTCTCTGGACTACATTCTGCTGGAAATCTAGTAGGACGTGTCCTGCTACAAGAGAATTCAGCAGGAGTTTGAGAATGTACGCTGAAGAAGAAGAAGAATTTCTGCAATTAGTTCAGTGGAACTAGTGATGAAGGGAGATCCAGTGAACAACAGACAATTGGCTGCTTGGAGAATAAAACCATTACTCAGTTTTGATTGTCATTTGATTACAACAGTCATGTCGCATACGGAATGTATGAAGATTTCACCTGTAGTCCAACGAACTAACCAAAATGCGACAGCAAACGCATCATAGATTATTACTCCATAAAGCGGACCAAAATGAAACAGCAAACGCATAGTAGATTATTACCCTTTATGTCATGTGAGGTATTCTTTCCAGAACGTAGTCTTCCTTATGAATTTCCTGAAATCCCCGCGGTCTCTAGCAGGTTGTCTCGTGTTCTCTACCAATTTTTGCATGCATTCCTGAATATTTCTTGTTCAACGACGTTTTGGTCAGCCTACTGCCTTCGATCGTCCCTTCCAACAACACTATTTCCTTAATATGGTGTTTAAAATCCAGCCTTCTTGAACGTTGATTTTTCTTAACACGTCTTGGTTGATCTTTCTTGGTGTCCATGGTATTCTCAGTCAGGACTATTCTATAGTACTTCATTTCAAAGACCTCTATTTTCTTGGCTCTAGTTTTATTTATTGTCCATGTCTCGCAGCGGTAAGTCGCCACTGGAAACACACGTAGTTCCTGTGTTTACCCCGTGCCACAGTTTTTTGTTTGTTTTTAATTTAAACATTGATATTGCTGTTCTTCTGCTGAACTCGACTGCACAGTCTCCTGCACTGTTTATGATAGCTCTTAGATATGCTTCTAGACTTCACAGTCTCCTGCAATGTTTATGTTAGCTCTTAGATGTTCGAAATTACTCACTTCTAAAACATTGTTATCAATATTTATTCTAGGTCTTGTTTTCACTTTGTCAGTTGTCATTATTTTTGTTCTTTTCATATTTGAAAACATATTTTTTGTTCTCTAAAGCTTTCTGTTGCTTTTATTATGTTCATTAAGTCTTTTTCATTTGATGTTAATAGTACCGTGTCGTCTGCATATCTACTTTCTGGGATCTGAAGACCTCACATGTGTATGGAGGTGAATTTTCAACACATCCATAAGGAAATTATTGACACAATACCTCTGTAGTTTGCCATTGCTTTCAGAAATAACATCCCATTATATATGACCATATGATATGAGAACACATACGTTCTCTTCGCCGTCTTGGACCGGAAGATGCAAAAGCATAGTAGATTTTAGCCTAGATAGTCGACCATAATGCAATAGCAAACGCATAGTAGATATTAGCGTAGATATATCTATCTATTCGCTGAAACCCTTTGTTGTCTTTCGGCGTCAGAGGTAGAAGAGTTTTCTGGAGACGGCCCTCTTATGTGCTGAGTACATTCTTGAATTTGTCGCCTCTTTTATTTCAGTGGTCCATGGTTTCGTGGTCGGCCTCTAGGTCTGTCTTAGCTGTATCTGTGTAGCATAGATTGCTGTGGTATGCTATCTGATGGTAGTCTGCTGATGTGTGCAAACCATTTGATCTGTTATTTCTAGATGTATTCTAAGAGTTGGGTGGTGCCGGTTTTTTTATGGATGTCCACATTCCTCACCCTGTTTCTTAGCGATATTCCTAGGATTCTGTGTAATCATGCCATTTCAGCTGTAACATGTTTACGTTTGTCCTGTGCTGTCGTTGTCCATGTTTGGCATTGGTATCACAGCGTTGGCATAATAATCATTTTGAATAGTTTTATTTTGGTGTTATTAGCGTAGATAGTCGAGCAAAATGCAACAGCACACGCATAGTAGATAGTTAGAATATATAGTAAGATTTTCCTCTAGTTGATTCCCTCACGATTTCATTTGTATAATAACGTTTTTAACCGGATAGGAGGTCTTTTCTCAAAGCGTGAAGCTTCAAACAAGGTAATAACGTTTTGCTAATTGTACGAAACATTTCTCAAAGCATTGTACACCGCTGATAATTTAGTACACACACCCCCATTTTTTCAACAAAAATGTGCAAAAATATTTCTTTTTATTCATCTGCTTTCAGTTACATTTGGAAGACAGAGGGGGGGGGGAGAATAAGCTGCAACTATCGCTTTCCAGTGATTTCTGTGATTCGCTTACTTCTTCATGTGCCTACGAAGTTCCAATATATTTAATCTCTTCCTCCGAGGTACTTCGGATATCGCTGGGTTTTTTTCTCCTCTTTCCCTGTGGGTTTCAGTCCAGAACTCGTCTTTTAATGTTGGTAGACTTCTGTCAGAGCTGAGGGTGTGTCCTATCCATGTCCGTTTTCTACTTAGTATTTATATCTATCCACACTGCACACTGATGTGTTCTCTTCCACAAATCACCATTTTATATTAACTCTGGCATCTAATGCGAAGTAAACAACGGAGACATCTATTGTCAAACATCAGTACTTATGATATGTCTCGGTGTATTATTAAAACATGTTGCGTTTTGCACAAAAGTTTACAAGGGGATATGTCCCTAACTCACGACAACAATTTTTGACGACTTTTTAACCCGTTTCCCGCTTGTTAATAACTATCAAGAATTCGGGAACTATCTGGTTTAATTATGTCAAAAAAGTAACCAATTTTATAAAACTACGATTGTTTTGTGAAATAGCTCTAAAGTTTTGTGAAATAGCTCTAAAGTTTTGTGAAATAACTCTAAAGTTAAAGGCGATGACCTGCTTACACTTAGCATAAATCGTAGATCCAACACTTGTTATCAGAGAAAAAGTCTGCCACTAAGAAGCTGAGGCTGCATTCATCTTCACTATAAACATAGAAGTTCCGTACAAGTCTGTCGACGGGGACATTATTGATTGCATTCATTAGAAGCTGTCATGGTGCAACCCTTGAAAATAACATGCTCAGGGGATTCATTATCAACTATCAATCTCACTATGATCGGCTTCAGAATTTCGAAACTTCAATGGGTTTTTTCTCTTCAGATCTGATGTGGTGTTGCAATATTATAACATTACAAGTAATATAACAATTATATTTTAAACTGTCAGAGAAAATGCAATGGCTTATTTTCGTCTTAATGGCATATATTTTCGTTTCTTTGAGGCGTCTGTTGCTGTTTTTAAATAAGCATAGTAGGGCAAATAACTCAGCTACAACTCTATTCTCACCATTAGAACTGTACGATTTTGTCTTCCTTTTGTACAACTGTTAGATGTAAGGTCTTTTAATTCTCTGTACAACTGCTAGATGATAGGTTGTTTCATTCTCTGTACAACTGCTAGATGTTAGGTTGTTTCATTCTCTGTACAACTGTACACCTGCTAGATGATAGGTTGTTTCATTCTCTGTACAACTGCTAGATGATAGGTTGTTTCATTCTCTGTACAACTGTACAACTGCTAGATGTTAGGTTGTTTCATTCTCTGTACAACTGCTAGATGATAGGTTGTTTCATTCTCTGTACAACTGCTAGATGATAGGTTGTTTCATTCTCTGTACAACTGCTAGATGATAGGTTGTTTCATTCTCTGTACAACTGCTAGATGATAGGTTGTTTCATTCTCTGTACAACTGCTAGATGATAGGTTGTTTCATTCTCTGTACAACTGCTAGATGATAGGTTGTTTCATTCTCTGTACAACTGTACAACTGCTAGATGATAGGTTGTTTCATTCTCTGTACAACTGCTAGATGTTAGGTTGTTTCATTCTCTGTACAACTGTACAACTGCTAGATGTTAGGTTGTTTCATTCTCTGTACAACTGTACAACTGCTAGATGATAGGTTGTTTCATTCTCTGTACAACTGTACAACTGCTAGATGTTAGGTTGTTTCATTCTCTGTACAACTGTACAACTGCTAGATGATAGGTTGTTTCATTCTCTGTACAACTGCTAGATGATAGGTTGTTTCATTCTCTGTACAACTGTACAACTGCTAGATGTTAGGTTGTTTCATTCTCTGTACAACTGTACAACTGCTAGATGATAGGTTGTTTCATTTTCTGTACAACTGTACAACTGCTAGATGATAGGTTGTTTCATTCTCTGTACAACTGCTAGATGATAGGTTGTTTCATTCTCTGTACAACTGTACAACTGCTAGATGATAGGTTGTTTCATTCTCTGTACAACTGCTAGATGATAGGTTGTTTCATTCTCTGTACAACTGCTAGATGATAGGTTGTTTCATTCTCTGTACAACTGTACAACTGCTAGATGATAGGTTGTTTCATTCTCTGTACAACTGCTAGATGATAGGTTGTTTCATTCTCTGTACAACTGTACAACTGCTAGATGATAGGTTGTTTCATTCTCTGTACAACTGCTAGATGTTAGGTTGTTTCATTCTCTGTACAACTGTACAACTGCTAGATGATAGGTTGTTTCATTCTCTGTACAACTGCTAGATGATAGGTTGTTTCATTCTCTGTACAACTGTACAACTGCTAGATGATAGGTTGTTTCATTCTCTGTACAACTGTACAACTGCTAGATGTTAGGTTGTTTCATTCTCTGTACAACTGTACAACTGCAAGATGATAGGTTGTTTCATTCTCTGTACAACTGTACAACTGCAAGATGATAGGTTGTTTCATTCTCTGTACAACTGTACAACTGCTAGATGATAGGTTGTTTCATTCTCTGTACAACTGCTAGATGATAGGTTGTTTCATTCTCTGTACAACTGTACAACTGCTAGATGTTAGGTTGTTTCATTCTCTGTACAACTGCTAGATGATAGGTTGTTTCATTCTCTGTACAACTGTACAACTGCTAGATGTTAGGTTGTTTCATTCTCTGTACAACTGCTAGATGATAGGTTGTTTCATTCTCTGTACAACTGCTAGATGATAGGTTGTTTCATTCTCTGTACAACTGCTAGATGATAGGTTGTTTCATTCTCTGTACAACTGTACAACTGCTAGATGTTAGGTTGTTTCATTCTCTGTACAACTGCTAGATGATAGGTTGTTTCATTCTCTGTACAACTGTACAACTGCTAGATGTTAGGTTGTTTCATTCTCTGTACAAGTGCTAGATGATAGGTTGTTTCATTCTCTGTACAACTGCTAGATGATAGGTTGTTTCATTCTCTGTACAACTGCTAGATGATAGGTTGTTTCATTATCTTTACAACTGCTTGATGGTAGGTTGTTTCATTCTCTGTACAACTGCTAGATGATAGGTTGTTTCATTCTCTGTACAACTGCTAGATGATAGGTTGTTTCATTATCTTTACAACTGCTTGATGGTAGGTTGCTTCGCTCTTTGTGCAACTAGTGAATGATAAGCTGCTTCATTCTTTGTACAACTACCAGGTGACAAATTGCTTCATTCTTTCTGCAACTACCGAGTAACAAATTGCTTCATTCTTTCTGCAACTACCGAGTCACAAATTGCTTCATTCTTTCTGCAACTACCGAGTCACAAATTGCTTCATTCTTTCTGCAACTAGCGAGTGAAAGAATGCTTCTTTGTTTCTTTAACACCAAGAAAATCATCAAATCTGTAAAAATTAAGTCATGGCAAGAATATGGAGAAATGCTTAACAAGGATATATAAAATGCACCAAAGATGTTCAACAAGAAAGTACAAAACATCAGAAGTAAAAAAGGCACAAACCAACAGAAACAATAAACGATAAACATGTCAGCATACAAAATATGCCCCAAGAATTCATGGAAAGGTGGAAAAGTTACTTCAATCAACTGAAACTTAAAGGAAGGTGAAGTGTACAGCAATAAATACAATAGAAGAAGACCTAGAATCATACATCCTGAAATTCGAAATTCAAGACTCAGTTAAACATGCACCAAATAACAAAGGAATAGACGGCGTACCTATAGGACTAATAAAAATGATATCAGTGATGGGTATAAAGTGGCTTCACAGACTGTTAATGTGATATGGAAGACATAAAAGACAATAAAGGAGTGGAATACAACAGTGATTGTTCCCATCTGGAAGAAAAAAGAGGGACTGTACTAAGTATAGAGGCATTTCACTCTTAAGCCACACAGGAAAAATCTTTAGCAAGATAGTAGAGATAAGGATGCGCACATATATAAAGAACCACAGTTCAACAACACACAATTGGACTTTCGGAAAAAATAAATCTGTACAGATGAATCTTCACCCTCAAACAACTTTCAGAAAGAGTGACAGAACATAACCAAGACTTATATTTGACTCTCGTGGACCAAGAGAAATCTTTTGGCAGAGTGAATAGAGCACAACTATGGATATCTTATAAGCCTATGTCAGAGCATATACGCCAATAGTCAATGAGCAGTAAGAACGAGCACAGGTATATCAGATAATTTCCAAATTCACTAGGGAGTGAGACATGGATGTGTACTATCCCTCCGCCCTATTGTTTATAACATACATAGATCACATCTCCAAAGTAGCAAAGACAACGGAAGAAAACAATTTGAAGAATAACTTCAACGAATTGCTATTTGCAGACGACCAAGCACTAGTAACATAATCAGAAGAGTAACTACAACGACAAATATACAGGCTACATCAAACATGCCAAACTTTAACATGAAGATAAATATAGAAAAAACCGAAGTAAGGAAGATAGGAAGAAGAGAAAGAAATGCCTATATATATATATATATATATATTGAAAACAACACAACAAACTTAAACAAGTAACAGAGTTCACATACCTAGGAAGTAATATACCAACAGATGGCAAGAGCAACAACAAAATACACAATAGATGTAGTAAAGCATACCAAGCCCTAGGGCAAGCCACACCAATCTTCAGAAACAAAAATGTAGATTTCAACACCAAAATAACACTGTTCAAAAAGATTATTATGTCAACAGTGTGCTACCAATTCAAAATACGGACGACATCACAAGACAAACGTAAACTTGTGACAGCTGAAATGGCGTGCTTACTCAGAATCATTGGAATATCGCTAAGAGACAGTGTGAGGAATGAGGACATTTGAAAAAGAACCGGCTCAACCCCAATCTTGGAATATATTAAGAGACAACAGATCAAATGGTTTGCACACATCAGCAGACTACCATCAGACAGTGTACCACAAACAAGCTATGCTATACAGATATAAAGAAGGCAGACCTAGAAGCCGACCACGAAAACGATGGACCACCGAAATAAAAGAGGCGACAAATTCCACAATATACTCAGCACACACAATGGCCACCTCAGGAAAACTCGTCTACCCCTGACGTTGAAAGGAAACTTTTTTAGATATCAAGTAAATACTATGAATATAAATTTGACAATTTCCTAGGCAGGAAGGCATATTTACCGAGAATTGTCATTAAAATATACTGAATTTGCCCATAAAAATATGTTGATTTTACCCATTAAAATGTGTTGAATTTACCCATAAAAATATGTTGATTTTACCCATTAAAATGTGTTGAATTTACCCATAAAAATATGTTGATTTTACCCATTAAAATGTGTTGAATTTACCCATAAAAATATGTTGATTTTACCCATTAAAATGTGTTGAATTTACCCATAAAAATATGTTGATTTTACCCATTAAAATGTGTTGAATTTACCCATAAAAATATGTTGATTTTACCCATTAAAATGTGTTGAATTTACCCATAAAAATATGCTGATTTTACCCATTAAAATGTGTTGAATTTACCCATAAAAATATGTTGATTTTACCCATTAAAATGTGTTGAATTTACCCATAAAAATATGTTGATTTTACCCATTAAAATGTGTTGAATTTACCCATAAAAATATGTTGATTTTACCCATTAAAATATGTTAATTTACTCATAAAAATATGCTTCCTTAAAGCTTTCTCCTTCATCTTCGTTCCTTCCCAAACTTGAGCTAATTGATTGTAATCCAGAGAACGGAATAAGCTGTCTCATGTTTTACATCTTGGCTGTGTTGTCTGCGTTTTCGGTCCGACACATCCGATTTCAGCATTACTGTTTGGTCACTTTGATCAATGGGATGGGGCAGTCAATTCCATCATCAAACGTCTTTAGTCGTCTATTACGATATACATGGCAGTCACAGTGATACTATTCTTTGCTCCTCCCTTCGGACCCAACAACACACATGCTCTTATATCTGTAACAGGTATATAGAAACTGAAAACATTACTTTTACTATATATACAAGTCAATTCAATGCTATTTTATGAAAGGAAGGAATGTCTATCCAATTCTTGATTTAATTTTTTTCTTTGTTTTCTTATTGTATCACTTATATATTAAACTCAGTCATCTGTATTGTATCATTTATATGAATTAAATCAGATTCCTGAGTTGTATCATTTATCTGTATTGTATCATTTATATATATGGTATCATTTATCTGTATTTTAAAATCTCGTATATGTATTGTATCATTTATCTGTATTAAAATCTCGTATATGTATTTTATCATTTATCTGTATTAAAATCTCGTATATGTGTTGTATCATATATCTGTATTAAACTTCAAGTATTACTCAAAGTCTTTATTATGTCATCTAATATAAATGAGTCTTGTAATTAAATTTGAAACATTTGTTCAAGAATGTGAAATGAATCATGTAGTTCTTGTCCACTTTTTCATCAATATTTATTTAGGGAGGGTGTTAAAATTTGGGACACAGTAAAGAAGGGGTATCACTGAATTCTTGACAGTTTTCGACAAGGAGGGGCGGAAGTAACAAATATCTAAAGTTGTTGATGTATTTTGTGTGCCGTCCCTTATATAGGCTTATTTGTTGTGCTCCCATACAGTTGACGTGTAGTAGTTTTACTTCTATCTTTGTTTTACTCCCATACAGTTGACGTGTAGTAGTTTTACGTCTTTGTTTTGATCTTTGTTTTACCTTTTGACGTGTATTCGTTTTCGTTATCGGTATTCATGCGTCCTTGTATCTTCGCTTTGCTCCCTAGAAAACATGACATATACCTTCCAACCCCAACTATTTTCTTGCATATGGAACGTGTACTTGACATCTCCCTCCACAATTCTACATCATAGAAAGAGTACATTGATATCTACATTAGCATTTCTCTAAACTCAGCCGCAGTTCATTGTACTTGGTATCACTTTCTGTGGAAGTATTGGTAATTTCACCACTTAACGCCCTCAGTCTGGAAGCTAATACAAAACTCGGTTGGCTCTCAGGAATCTTTCATTTCTATTTTCTGACAAAAACAGTTACCAATTAGTCACGCGTTCTGCAATGTCTGGGCACTGAAGCTGCTCTCCAATCCCCGTTCCTGGATCAATGGAAATAACGCAAAGACGATGTTATCAGTGGCTATGTTTGGTCAATCAGCATTTTCTTCATTTGCTGATAGCTGTAAATGGTGTCTTTAAATACACTTAGAAATATGAGTGCAAATAGTAATAGCAATACGTCAATAGCAATAATAATATGACAGCATTATCTGTCACATGAGTTAAATTCTTCTTCTTCGGCGATCATCACATGAGTTAAATTCTTCTTCTTCTACGATCATCACATGAGTTAAATTCTTCTTCTTCTACGATCATCTCATGAGTTAAATTCTTCTTCTTCTACGATCATCTCATGAGTTAAATTCTTCTTCTTCTACGATCATCACATGAGTTAAATTCTTCTTCGACGATCATCTCATGAGTTAAATTCTTCTTCGGCGATCATCTCATGAGTTAAATTCTTCTTCGGCGATCATCACATGAGTTAAATTCTTCTTCTTCTACGATCATCACATGAGTTAATTTAAGAATGACAACATGAGTGAGCAGCAGCAACACCATGAATGACAGCAGCAATTGCAATAAGTGCAACGTCCGCGAAAACACGACGCCGACAGCAATAACAATATGACATCATCATCATCAAACCCATTTGTATCACTTCAGAGTCGTAGAGATGAAAACTCTGGAAATATCAACATCAAAATTCTGCCATGTCTCTCAGTTCCTTGTTTAAGTTTGGAGGTTCTTAATATTGTCCTGTCGTTAATATTATTAATCTGTACTTTAATTTTCTCCTTCTCTTCTTCCGTCCTCAATTGTTCTCTGTTGGATAGTTTTGGAAAAGTAAATAGCATCTTATCACATGGCCAAACCACGCAAGTTTGCGCCGCTTCACCGCTGTCATTGGATGTTCTTGTTGACCTGCAAGAACATTTATTTTGTCCATGCCTAATAGTAGATGACTAATAAGTCATATTCGAGCTGCAAATGTCATTGGACAGTTCGAGAATATAATGATCACTGTAGAAAAATGTTGGACTATCCTGACTTTTTAGCGACTCTCCGCTGTTGAGCTGTTGTATTTCTCCTCTTTCACAAGATTATGTGCCCTTTTTGACTGTAGAGCCCCGTGTAGATATATTGTATGCAAGCTCTTTTCATGTATCTTAGTCTATTTCAAAGACTTTCGGTGAGGTCTTTAACGAGTCCTTATTTTTGTCCACCTTGAGATGGTGTTCTGATATCTGTTCACCATACAGAAATATCTTTGGCATGCCATGGTCTGACATGCGTACCACATTACCTGACCAAAAAATCTGTATGCATCAAAATACTGTCTATGCTAGGGATGCCAGATCTGTCAAGGACAGTGGCATCTGGAATCTTGTCTTGCCATCTGATGTTCATAACTTCTTTTCTGAGACAAGTTGTGTGAAAGTGATTGAATTTTCTCACATGACGTCTATGCACAGTCCATGTTTCACTAGCGTATAACAGCATTGGAAGTACCACTGCTGTGTAAACTGGAACCTACAACATGGGTGAGAACAACAATAGCAACATGAGTGACATAATCTACAACATGAGTGACATAATCTACAACACGAGTGCAAGAAACAAAAGCAACATAGTGACATAATCTACAACATGGGTGACATAATCTACAACACGAGTGCAAGAAACAAAAGCAGCATGAGTGACATAATCTAAACCATGAGTGACAATCTACAATACGAGTGAAAGATACAATAGCAACTAGAGTGACATATTCGACAACATGGGTAAAAGAAAAAATAACCTAGGCGTATTTTTCTTCTATGTGACGTGTACTTTGCAGAATGTGGTTTATTTGAGAACAAACGCAGATAAAGAAAATACGTTGTGCAATTTCAAAGCGTTCGTGAATCTCTTGCTGATGTTAAGATAAGTTACATTTCCTTAAGCTGCGTGCAAGGAACATTTCCTTAAGCTGCGCGCAAGTAACATTTCCTTAAGCTGCGTGCAAGGAACAGTTTAGGAATTAAATAAAACAGAAAAGCATCTTGCTAAACTTCTTTAAATTTGAATGGTGAAAATACAAATAAAATGTGGTAATTATAAGTTGTAATTGGTAATCTACTGCCAATTGTCAAGACAGGATAATATTAAATAATTTACACTAATTCGATCCATCTATCGTCATTTCCACTTGTGCCGTTAAGCTTCTTGTGTGGGGGAGTTGGCATTCTCTGTCTTTGACCATATGATTAGTATTGTCCACGGTCAGCCTGTGTCTCTAATGTTATTTTAATTGTCTCAAACCATCTAGTTCGTGTTCTTCGTCGTACCTTGTAGCCCGATCTTCTGCTGTTGTATACAGGATGCGCTGGTTTATTTGGTCCCATTTCATGAGGCAGCCAAATCACCTGGTTTGCTATCTCTCGATGTAGTCTTAACTTGAGATACTCTTTATTTCTTTTCTGATATCTTTATTTCTCTGTCTGTCTCTTCTGCTGACATTTATAGATTTTCTCAAACATCTCACTTCACGTGAAGATTTTATGTTTAAATTCATATAATGCATCTTTTAAATATTAAACTAATTGTTTAATTGTACAAAATATAGCAACGTTGACGGCAACAATTTAATGGACTTCCGTTCCCCATTGTCAACAACTTCAGAATCCCTCCCCAAATTTAGTGACGTTATTTATGGACAGCCGTTATTTCTGATCTCATCTGATGATCACCATCTGATCATCACACGTGTCAGAATATTTCTAAGTGGCAGTCAAAGAATACTAGTTTAATATAAATGTTTGTATATTTGTATATTAAACAGTATACAGTTATATAATATTGTTTCGCAATGATTCGTTGTATACTGTATATCTTAAGAATCATGTTACATAATGAGTCAAGATTGGTAGGCCATGACAAAATGAACCTTGAACGCCAAGTGAAAGCTTCATTTTATAAAAGCATGCAGACATTGCGAAATCAATCCAATGTGATATCGATATCAAACAGGAGGCATTGTATTCATTATCTAGTTTTCTTTTCAAAAATTGGAAGCGTGGTTCGTATATTCGGGTTCCTAGTATGTTGGTCTGTGGCTGCTGAAAGAAACTGCTTCTGATGAAAATTCTTGGAAATGATATTAAGAACTCAACTTGTGAAAGTGCTTGTTGTTTGAGCTGGAGGCGCACAGACAGATTAATGAAATGAACGAGTTGAAGTGACAGAAGTAGCAAATATTAGAATAAACATCAATGATGTGCAATATTCTTCTTCTTCTTCTTCTTTCGTTCACTTGAAACATGTCTATATCTGTAATTCTGTCTCCTTAATAAAACTCACTGTATTTTGTAGTTCATACAGTGTCCCATAGAGTTTTGATTCCAGTGTTGTTTCCTCTGGCCAATATGTCTGCCTCAGCGTTTCATGCTCAGAGCACTCTTGAAGTATATGTTTGGCACTCTGTGCTGCCTGTCCACATGTACACATGGCCGTGTTGCCAATCTTGAACTTTGTATACATGTGACTGCGGAGTCGGTTGTGTCCTGTTCTGAGACGTAGAATTATAACTTGTTCTGGTCTGTTCATAATATGATAGTCATCTTGTGTTGGTGTTTGTGGCTTTCTTATTGACTTGATCATCTGTTTTTTCTGATGGTAGGTGATTGGTATATCTGGTTGGTCTTCGGCAGCACCTTCCTTAGCCAGTTGGTCTGCTTTTTCATTTCCTGGTATTCCACAGTGAGAGGGTATCCACTGCATGGTTACCCTATACTGGTAAGACAATTCGCTAAGTAGTTTTTTCAAGTCTGTTAGTTTTTCAGACTGGAGAGCTTGAAGCACTGACCTTGCATCTGTCAGGAATACCACAGGCTGTAGGTCAGAGTTGGAGTTCAGCAGTTTTTTAGCTGCCACACTAATTGCCTGGATTTCTGCATCATAATTATTGCAGAATTTTCCTGTCGGTGTTCTGATTGTATCTCTAGGCTTGTGTGGATATTCTATATATACACCTGCACCTCCATTCCTCACGGCATTCTGTGCTGACCCATCTGTGTATACTCTGACCCATATATCTTGTGGATATTCCTCATCCAGGAAACTGAGGGTGACTGTCCTTCGCTGCACACTGTTCTGTTCGTCCACGCTTAGTATTCCTTTCACATGGGTCTGAATATATATTGGCATTCCATGTCTTTCACTCCACGGGGTTTGTTCTGGTACAGGTCTTAAGGGGCTGTCAACTTCAGGTAGGTCTGTAAGTTGTCTGCGGAGTCGTTTAGCTTGATGGATAAAGCTGCTTCTTTTCAGTCGTCCCATTGCTAGATTTTGGAATCTTTCCTTCATTGGATGACTTGGCATACACTGAAACTTTTCTGCCTGAATTAGTACTTTTGTGTCTCTGCGTTCGCCAAGTGTTTGCATTCTTCCCATTTTCTGCATCTCTGCTATGGGTGTTGATTTCATTGCTCCTAACATTATTCTAAGTGCCTGGTTTTGCACTTTATCTAGATCTTGCAATGTGGTGTTTGATGCAGGACACCACGCAGCTGAACCATATTCCAGGTGTGGTCTTATGCCTTGCTGGTAAACTTTACTGAGTATATTCCCACTGGCTCCCCATGTGGTTCCACTTAGTTTTCTCAGGATAGCTAACTTCCTCCTGGCTTTTGTTGTTGCTTTGTTTATGTGCTGCTTCCATGTCAGTTTATCATCAAAAGTAACTCCGAGGTATGTGGGTTGTTTGTCTTCTTTCAAGAGCTCTCCATCTATTTTGATATGACCGGCTTTTTGTTTTGGTGAGAGGGTAAAAAGTGTAGTGCTGCACTTATCTGTGTTAATGCTGACGCACCATCTATTAGCCCATAAGGTTATGGCATCGATAGCTCTTTGTATTTGTTTAGTGGCCACTGTCGCATGTTCTTCTGTGCACCAGATCACCAGGTCGTCAGCATACATTGCCACTTTGATCCCATGTGGTAGTTCAGCAACTAGGTCATTGATGTAAACCAAGAAAAGTGTGGGCGACAGGACTCCTCCCTGGGGGACTCCATGACGCAGTAGAACTTTCTTGCTCTTGCGACCATCTAATTGTACCCTGGCTCTTCTATTATGCAGGTATGCTTTTACCCATTTATACATTCTTGAGCTAACCCTGCAATTTCGCAATTTCTTTAGGAGCCCTTCTTTCCAGACCTTATCAAATGCTTTCCTGAGCATGCTTTCCTGTCTATCCATGCTGCTAGTACCAGTTTCTTATCTTGGAAGGCATCCTCAATCTCTTGGGAGAGGTAGGTTGCCTGATCTTCAGTAGAGTAGCACTGTCTGAAACCTGCTTGCTGTGATACCAGAAGGTTTTCACTTTCTAGGTACCACTGCATCCTAAGATTGATAATGCGTTCCATTGTTATGCATAGACAGCTTGTGAGGCTGATGGGCCTGTAGTTGGAGACTGTGTTGCCATCTTTTCCTGATTTGAGGAGTGGTATCATTATTGCTTCTCTCCACGCCTGTGGTACATTACCCGTGGACCAGCTTGTGTTAAAGATCTGCAGTAGCTTTGCTCTTGCTGCAATTCCCAGGTTTCTAATCATTTCATTGGACACTCCATCAGCTCCAGGGGACTTTTTCATTTTCAATTTGGATATTGCATGCTCCAGTTCTCTCATTGTGATTGGTGCCTCCATGACTTCAGGTATAGATTCGCCTTGTCCAATGTTTTGCTGGTTCTCTCGAACCTCCTGTTGTTTGTCTGGGCTGACTTTGATGTTATTGTCTTCTGCAAAGGAATCTGCAAAGTAATCAGCTGCATGTTTACCTGTTAAAATGTTTTTATCTTTATAAAGTGTGATCCTGGTATTTCTCCCTGTACCTTCATCATTTAGTTGTTTTACAAGTTTCCATAATTTCCTAGTATCTCTTTCTAGGTTCAGCGACTCTGTTTTTTCTTTCCAGCTGTTCCGTCTGGCTTGTAACTTGGCTCTTTGAAATTTAGCCTTTGTTTGCTGATATTTGTTGTGATGTTCTTGGCTAGGTCTGTTCTCAGCCTGCTTTCTAGATGTTTCTATCTCATTTTGCAGCTTTTCCAGTTCATCATTCCAGTAGGGTTTGTAGTTTTTGCGTGCCCCCCTGGGTATGGTTTTACTAGCAGCATGTAGTATACATCTATTAAATTCACTCACTGCTCTGTTGATGTCTTTGTCCAAGTTCATGTCCTTAGCTAGAACACTGGTTAAATGCTGGTACATTTTCCAGTCTGCCCTCTTATAGTTCCACCTAGTGAGCGTGCTGCTGTCCTTGGTATATTCATTGTGAATTTCCAGAAATACTGGTCTGTGGTCACTACCCCCAAGCTGCTTTCCAACGATACGTGTGATGTTCCATTCCAGGCCTGGTGAGTAGAATGCCAGGTCTGGTGTAGAGGTGGTGTGCCATGCTCTCGAGTAGAAGGTTGGTGAGTCTGCTGGCTGGTTAATAAGAATGAGATTATTTTCATCCTGCCAGCTCTCAAGTTCCTCACCTCTCTTGTCGATATGATCGTAGCCCCAGCTCTGAGAGTGGCTGTTGAAGTCACCACACACCATAAGCCTTTCTTTGTCTGGAATTGTGTCTAGTGCCAATGGTTTATCATTTGGGCAGTAGTAGTTCAGGAGATGGAATTCTGCACTGTCTGTTTTTAGGTGGAGCATCTGGTATTCTGCCCCGTCCATGTATACTTCCAGCTGACATGCACTGATATTGTTTTTAACTAGTGTCAGAATTCCACCCTTTCGCCTGTCTTTTCGGTCAGATCGGTAGCACTGGTAGCCTCTGATTTTGAAGGCTATGTCGCTGCTGAGGTGTGTTTCTTGGATACAGCATATATTAACTTGTTCTTCACTGAGGACATTTTCAAGTTCCAATTTTTTGCTGTATCCATCTCTTTTACTGTTGACACCCTCAGCATTCCAGTGCATTATTTTTATTGGTCGTTTGTTTGTTTGGCCAGTAGCTCTATTCCCTTGCCTCCTGGCTCCTCGGGGCAATTGAGAAGGACTTCCAGTAACTGAGGTTGGGCCCTTTCGAGGTATAGGGCCCGGCACCGTCCCTGCCTGAACGTCCGCCACAGGGCAGGCACCATAACGTTTATTAGATGCAGACATGTTTCCATTGTGTTTTATGCGTGGCAACCTGATTATCTGTGCGCCTTTTGGCTGGTTGCCTCCGTCTTCAGCACTCTGCTTACTTGGGCCGGACTATGGTCCTGCTCGAGTGGGAGTGCCCGACCAGTCTTAGTTTCCAGCCTCTGATGGCTGAACTAAGCCCCATCACCACTTCAAGGTTCTGGCCTTGATGGGGATGTGCAATATGATTATGTAGAATTTGTAATGTTAAGGAGATTAGCAATCATACATAAACAATGTCAAGTTACATTCAAGTTTAGAAGTGAAAAAATGTCAAGTATGAATTGTTAAACTAGAATTTCTTAAAGTGGGCGAAACCGCTTCTTATGAGGCAGTGAGAATCTTCAGGGGGTCAGTCAGTGTCAAGATGGGTATGTAGGATCAAGGGACGATGTAGTGCCAGGGAGCGACAGATTATCAGGAAACGCAGAACATATCACACTCCACACACATAAATTGAGAGTAGGGATACTTACTACATTTTATGTGCAATAAGACAGGAGGTGCAATTCCGTTGATACTAATTGGACTCATAAACCTGACCTAACTATGATTATTGAAATAAGTAGCCTAACGAGTTTCTGTTGAAAACTGGAAATTTTGCAACTGTATTAAAATATAAATTACCTTTTAAAAAAGCATTTCAACAACAGCAAAAGTTCACTTCCTGGGGCAATTAAACCTGGAAATGTACTTTAAACCGCACAGTATCGTCCAACAGAGGAAAGCTTTCAACGTGTGTTTGTTATTATTTTTCTTGGGAAAATAATATAATCCTATTTGAGTATCTTTATTCAGTAAGTTTTTCTAGTCAGTCTGCCAGGGAATTTTCGTAAATCATACTGACATTTGCATAATTTCTTTCAGCAACCATGACAAAAAAACTACCTAAATAGAAGTGCCTTTAGTACAGAGTTCAATACTTTAAAAAAAGGATTCATCACTTTTTCTCCTAAAAGAAACCATTGTCATTGTGCTTGATGTGAAAAACATTGTTTTCATTGAGACTATGAAACTATTGAGATTATGTGACCATTTGAGAAAAAATACGCATAAAAACCCATGAAAACGAAGAAGTTGCCTTTTTGGTACATCCACCCCGTTACCAGATACGCATTCTCCACGGCCCTGGTTGGATGCGTAGTCTATAAAATCTATAAGAAAAAGGACGGTAACAGGAAATAGTTTGAGAGACACTGTCTTTAGCGAACAAAAAAACAGCGATCCTGAGTTTAGACAACTATGTGATTAGTCATCATCGCCACTGGCGTTGCATGGCAATATAGATGATGTTTTATCTCCACGGTACTCTATCGGCAGTGATGTATTTAAGCTCCAATACTGACACTACCCTGACGTGATGTCCACCTGACCACTATCTTCTCTCTTTGACACCATCTGTATTTGGTTTTCTCTTAATTTTTATGTTGCATAGTATTTCAAATCCCCTCTTCTTTGTTTTCTGTTTTCTAATGTTGGACTTTATTTTAGTGACAATTTCTCTTACTATCTCCAATTTGGTTTTCCTAGCTGTCCTAGAATTTTCAGCATTATTCTGAAGGACCAAGTCGCAGTGATTTGTAGTTTCCTGTTTATTTATGTAATGCTCTTGATTCGCTTCCATATCACAGACATGGACTATATGACATTGAAGGACTGTTTCCTATTCTATTAAGGATCTGTTGCACAGAAATCTTTTCATTTTATGAAAAGCTGCTATTCTAGTACGTGTGTCTAATGTGATTTTTTTCACTTTATGTTGCATAAATATTCACGGTTATTTCAGTAAGTGAAACTGTTTTAGTGTTGAGCTGTTTACTTTGATGATGCGTGCAGTGGTGATCTGCTTCTTAAAAGTATAAATTATTTCTGTGATTTTACGTTAGCATATCTCTGGTGTGTAAGTAAGAGAAGACACCAAACATGTTTCTACAACAATAAGAAGAACATGATGGGCTTATATCGGACATGTACTTCGAATGAATTGAAACAGACTGTCACTACAAGTATTAAAAAGGGTACCAGATGACAAAAGAAAAACATAGAGACTTTTCGCAAAACAACCATCAAATAGCTTACTCTCTATGGGTCTCAACAACATACAGGAATTACACACAGTAGCATCACATCGCTCAAACTGGAGAGCTCTTGTTATTGCCCTATGCACCGTGTTCAGCGCTGAAGGAACATAGATAGATAGATATCTCTGACAGTTTATGTTGTGTTCATTTCAAGTATTCCTTGAATGGTGTTTATTGACCTCATGATCATTTCACTGTATAGGAAAACACGATCAGGTGATACTGTGCAACCGAGTCTCATTCATTGTGCTTACTGTAATGTATATTGTTTATTTCTTTTATGATTAATATTGTTATTGCTATTATTGTTCTGGTTATCGTCATCAATTTATTAGTGTTATTATTGTTATCTATTGTTGTTATTATTATTGATGTTGTTGCTGCTGATGTTGTTGTTAGTGATGGTAATGACAGTGGTAATAATTGTAATAATAGCCGTCCATCGCAGACGATGCTGACAACAATTTCAACGTGTCTTATAAAATCTCTTTGTTGTGTGAGGAGATGATTGTAAAGTCAAACTGCGGCAAAAATGTATCTGTCACATTAGGAAAACGTATGACCAAGAATGGACATCTGTGTTTGTTGTCTTTTCTGGAAGCACGTTTTCACTGAAATTGTGCGCTTCTAGGCGCTGCGAGAACATTTGCAAGTTTTGTTGAGCCACACTCTGTGATTCCCAAAGAATCTCTTAAAAAAACTTGAACACCCTGAGAGTCTGGAGATCATGTAGTTCTTTAGATATTCTTTGAGAGTCACTGAAGAGTTGTTTTTTTTTCTGTTCATTTGATATTCGTTTTCCCTTAAGGAGCTCACCATATATCAACTGGTTTGGGACGCGTCTGTCAGACAAGAGCACATGTCCGGTCCATCTCTGTTGGGTCTTCTTCAGCATTGTATAAATACTTCGAATAGTGGTTCTAGTGAGAACTTCATAATCAGAAATATATGTAACAGTAATAGTTGTAATATGATTATCGTTTACTATCATTATTATCAGTTATTATAATAATAGTATTATTACTTTGGTGCTTTTTTTCTTTCTATGTCAAGCGTTGTAACACAATGAATTTATCATGAAACCTTTAACTAGCTAGAAGCTCTGGTCTCAACGATATTTGTATTTTATTTGTATACATAAAATTCATTAAACTACGTTCCCAATTCATGAAGACTATCAACTGAAAAGTGAATTAGTTTTCGTTTCGTTGCACAGAGCCGTTGAAGTCGTCAGTTTTATGAATAGTTTCTCGTGTGAATGACTTTCAAATTAGAAATTGTCATGCCAATGTTTAAACAAAAATAAACACACACCTGAATAGATTTCCAACGATCAAAGCGATCAACTAATACGGCTCATTGATTATCCAACTATACAGTAAACATCTGTGCAATTTTTTTTCCGTATTTTATGGCTCATTGATTATCCAACTATACAGTATACATCTGTGCAATTTTTTTTTCTGTATCTATTTATGGCTATAGAAAAAAATAAGCTTTCTGGAGAATTTATCCACAATGGTTTAGGAAGATTAATTCCTGTAGGGTATGTTCCAGAAAAAATAATTTCCCAAAACATTGATCGACAATTGAGAGGAGTTGCAGAGCAGCGGAGTACACATGTGGAAATCCGAGTATAATACGGTCAATTCTCTACCTTGGGGGCTATATAGGTCTTTCAGAAATTAGATGATTATAATTCCCAAGCAATAGTATTTGTTGTGTTTCATGTATATTTCATTTGCATGTACTGCCTCAGGGAAGTGTAACAGGAAAATGTGACTAGTACAAAAGGGAGACATGCCCGTGCTCTTCTAAAACTGATTCGGAAAATCCTTCCTGCCAACGCTCCCCGTCATATAGATTGTACAGACCAACGCCCACACATCAGGGCCGTAGATACGTCTTCGGTTAAATGTTAAATGTCGGTAAAAAAAAATTATTTCTTCGTTTCCATGGAATTTTGCATGACCTCTCATAAATGGTCCTTTGATATTCATGGCTTCATAGCCTCATTGATAAATAATGTACATACACTGAGCACAATGGCAAACGGAGTTTTTTTTATGAGTAGAAGCAATGAATCGGTATTTAAAGTATTCAACACTTTATTTTGACATTTAATTTTGGGGAGCAATTTCTGTCAAAGATAAGAATACAAATTATACAAGCAACAGTATGATTTGCGAAAAATCTCTATACTGTCAGACTCGCTAAAAACTATACTCAAATATATTTGTTTACAAAAAAACCAGTAACAAACATGTTGAAAGGTGCAAAATTCTCTACTATTGGGCGAGTCATTGAGTTCACACAGTGAATTTCTAGGTTAAACTGTGTCTATCCCCTAATGTACTCGATTATTTTCATTTTAATGCAATTTTTTTTTTAAAGTTCTGTTCACCACAGAAGCTTGTCACTGATTTCAATAATCCTAGTTCCATCATGTTTCATTTAGAGTTCAATTAATATCTATATAACCGAACCTATTGTTTCATTGCACACAGAAAGCAGTAAATACATTCAATATTTTTGTGCTATTTGATATGTTAAATATTCTCTAATCTTATTTCACTCCCTGACTAATTTCACTTCTACTAGTTTCAGCTTTCATTCTTAAATTCCTGCAGGTAAGCATGCCCGAAAAGCATACCAGAGAACAGAGTGCATTGTTTTGTTGCTTACAGCATGGTAGCTATATAAGATTGCCTTTCAGCTTGACACATCTGACTTCATCATGTCATTCTTGGCTCATTTTAAAACTGCCACAAAATGGTGTAACCTCACGACGCTCCCTTTATCACTTCTTATAATATGCATATGTAGGTGGAATTACTACTACTCTTTCCTCCCTTTTAGGGACCCTCCAACGCAAATGTCAGCAGTTTATCAAAACAAACCCCATGTGTCAATCCTTACGGTCTTCATTAAGTCCCAAACAAAAAAATTGTTTCTTGTTTATGGTTTACATAAGAAATTATATGAACATTTTTTTTCACTTATTTCATGTTCTTTCTTATTTATTTGTTTCAACTGACTGAATTAAACTATGTTAATGTTGCATTATTTGTTTAAGTTAACTGAAGTTAACAGTGTTAGCATTTTTTATATTTCTTTCTTTTGTGATGTTAGTGATTTACTGATCCAATGGTACAAGAGTTTCATCTCTTTCAGCTGATGGCAAAGAGTGGGTATGCTGATAGTTCCTATAGATCTTTGTATTTCTTCCTCATCCTCCTCTACTATCTTTCAAGTAAGTCTGCACTCCTTCAATCTCTTACAAATAACAATTTCATATATTATAGTGTCCTTATTCAAGAGACAAACATTGATAATTCAACATGTCTTCCTTGTCATCTGTCCTGATACTTGTGCTTTTAAATTCAGTTCACGCCGAAGACGGGTGTGTCGGGCCATTGGCGCAAATAATATGGTGACACAACGCATTTCCATTCTCTGGACTACATCCTGCTGGAAATCTAGAATGGATCATGGTCCTGCTACTAGAGAGATCCAGCAGGAGTTAGAGAATGAGCTCTTTCATCACAACAAAATAAGTGACTAGTTACAACACAGGAATTCATTTCTTTTCAATCGGCTAGAATATATCACAGTGCTATAAAAATGTATGTAGACTTGACAACTGCAATTGACTACAGACTAGCTAGATATAATGTTAACAAACACACAATTGACTACAGACTAGCTAGATATAATGTTAACAAACACACAATTGACTACAGACTAGCTAGATATAATGTTAACAAACACACAATTGACTACAGACTAGCTAGATATAATGTTAACAAACACACAATTGACTACAGACTAGCTAGATATAATGTTAACAAACACACAATTGACTACAGACTAGCTAGATATAATGTTAACAAACACACAATTGACTACAGACTAGCTAGATATAATGTTAACAAACACACAATTGACTACAGACTAGCTAGATATAATGTTAACAAACACACAATTGACTACAGACTAGCTAGATATAGTGTTAACAAACACACAATTGACTACAGACTAGCTAGATATAATGTTAACAAACACACAATTGACTACAGACTAGCTAGATATAATGTTAACAAACACACAATTGACTACAGACTAGCTAGATATAATGTTAACAAACACACAATTGACTACAGACTAGCTAGATATAATGTTAACAAACACACAATGTTGAGAATATACTTTATTATAAAAACAGAATGATATGATGTAGGTTACAAAACACCCAGGATATGACTGAATTATTGTAAATAAATGAACAAATCAATTACAGTTGATAATCACACAATAACAGAAATAGTGTATTTAAAATGTTCATTTAAAAGCAAAGGACTAATATGACTTGTGATAACTGATTTACCCATAGAGACTATCTGCTACAGTGGATACTTTCTCAAATTGTCCTGAGGAAAATCTGCTTTTCAATTAGTCTATAGAAATGTATTGGGCAATGAACAAAGTCCAAGTTCTGTAATTATTTGCGATAGATCATGCACAAAGTCCAAGTTCTTAAATTATATCTGTATTAGACCATGTACAAAGTTCCAGTTCTTGAATTATCTCTGTATTAGACCATGTACAAAGTTCAAGTTTTTAAAATTATCTCTGTGTTAAACCATGCACAAAGTGCAAGTTTTTAAAATTATCTCTGTGTTAAACCATGCACAAAGTGCAAGTTCTTGAACTATCTTTGATTTGAGATAATGCACACAAGAAATTGACAATGAAGACAAATTTATGAGTAAGTTTAATTTATGATGATGCTTTTATTTTGACATCATCTGGAACATTTTTACAAACAAAAAAATTAGCTACAAATGTCGCAGTTGAAACAATTAAAGTGATATTTCCAAAGTTACTAATAACAGCCTTTCATTATCTCTAGAACAGTAGTTTTCAACCTCTTTTGTCTGTGGTCCACTTTCGGGTGAAATTTTTTTCTGCATCCCCTAAAGGAACCTGACAGAAAACACTTCAGCTGTTTCCTCTCTAGTCAAAGTTATGTTTCTGACTAAATTATGTTTCAGTATCATTTATCTCACTACACAATGACTTATATAATTTTAGATAGTTAACTTTGTATGCCCTCTTCCCTGTCTCAGGAGGTCAAGATATAATCAGGTTAAAACCTTGTGGCAGGCAATTGTAGATCCTTGTTCACAAAGAAATAGCAACCTACAGAACTTTATAATATTGCCTAAAATACTACACTACAGCCAAAACATGATGGGTTAGGGTGCTACCCAATTTTTTTCTTTTTGTAATTCCTACATAATGCCATTCTTATCTCACATTCTCATTCCACTTTTGTTTTCAAAGATGGGACAAATAACTTTTGGTCTTCAAACAACATATACCATTATTTTTTGTGTCTTCCATTCATGCGCTTAACATTTATTTTCTCTTTGGTTTTTCATGTTATTCTTTTCCAACATATTTCACAATAAAACCTAACTATACATTTCCATAACTAATTTTTTAGTTAGTTGTATCTTTCTTATGTATGCCCTATCCAATGCTTGATGTCACATTGTGCTCATGCTGCTTATTTGGTTACATCAAAGTTGGGACACACATTTCTTTCTTCTTCAGCATCCTTTTTCAAACTCTCGCTGGAACTCTCTTGTAGCAGGACAATGATCCCACTATATTTCTGACAGAATGTAGTCCAGAGAATAGAAATGAGTTGTGTCGCCATTTTATTTGTCCCAGTGGCTAGACACATCTTTCCTGTGCTGAATTTCTTTCTAAATGGTTACACCCACCAACTAACCTAAACATCCTTCATTTCAATAGGTCAGTGGCTCATGAACTGTTTATATTCTTACTATAATAAGTACAACTAAAAGGCAAAGATGTATGCCAAAATGTAGCAGTACATTTGTTTACACTTCTTGAACAAAATTATGTTAATGACACATTTTCACAACTCTAATTGATCATAATTTTCACAATATTATAGACTATTTGTACCAAATGATTGACACAAAAAATATGAGATTCATCATTCACAATAAATTATCATTTATGACAGTTGTTCATTTGGTTTAAATTTAACACATAAAAATGGAGAAGTTTATGAAAATTATCATATAAACAAATGGCGATTCTGTGTTCGAAAAAAAAGAAATACGAGCTAAAGATAAATCCAGCATATTAAAAAATGAAATACTACATGATTGTTTACATAAATACACTTGATATATGTGATGGCTATTAGGCGAGATCAAATGAGAATTGCACTAATAATTGTTGCTTATAATTTGGAATATAATATCCAGCACAAAAAAACAGATCTATAACCAATACCAAAGCAGACTAGATCCGGTATAAATGTAATATGGCATTTTAAAAACATAAAATTAATGTTGTGTACTTTTATTAAATCATAAAAAGAACAAATATACACAGACATATACTTTTGTCAACAATATCAGCTATGTGTGCCAGATAAGCTAACTACTATAATCTGGCACAGCTTGCAAATTCATAAAATACCTGATAATATGTAAATACAGATGAGTGAGGTAAGTAATTGACATAAAATTGCTCTGTAAATGTCTGAAAATTTTATCAGGCATTAATCTTTGGCATTAAGCACCCACAACTTGACATAAACCTGTCCATTATGAATAATCTCAGTTTACGCAAATCATTAACTAATATATCTATCCGCGACAAATTTTGTGTTTTACAACAATGTGTTTTCTTCACGTTACTCAAAAATCCAGATCTGCAAGCTGAATACTTTGAATGACTGATACTAAATAATATAACTAATTAGACTCTGGTCTATTTAGTATGGGTAATAAACACCTTGAAAGTCTTAGTACTTAGCATAATGGTGTTAATCATGTACCCTAGATATTACAATAAAAATTAACATTTTTTTTCAGATGACAAAAGCCAAGCTTGCTGATAGTTCTCCTAGCCCACTAATGGCATAGCTAATTTACCTTACCCCTTAACCATCACCATCTACTTTTTAAGACTAATTCCATACTAATCTCTACACTAACAGTCACATCCAACATTCTATCCTAGACCCAGAAGAGTACCAAAATTTTTGGCCCATGCGGAGATATCTGCTCTAACTACACAGCAATCGAGAAAGCTCTGGATCAAATTATTGTGAACTTCGAGAACGGAACTACTACACCTGAAGACAAAGTCATCTTCTCAGACTCAAAATCAGCACTGCAGGCCCTAGAGAACAAAAAACACCCCCTAGTTGCAATATCATACGGCGCAGAAGTCACCCTCCAATGGATACCTGGCTATGCTGGAGTCCCTGGAAACAAAACGGCTGATAAACTATCTAAGAGAGGTGCTGCTGCCCCCTCCCCCAAGTTTTCCCCAAAAATCTCCCTGCATCATGCAAACAAACCCTAAGAAACAACTACAGACAAGAATGGCTACGACAGTGGGCCAGCTCAAAGACGACACTCACTATATGAACACCAATAGAAACCCAACCCAATGAACCCTCTGAGATAACTCAAGAGAGCAAACCAGTCTCACATTCCAACTAAGAACATAACATGCCCCGTTAATAAAAATCTGAACAGAATAAATCCATTACATGAACCAAATTGCAGACACTGTAACGCACAAGAGGAGACTGTCGAACACCTACTGCTGCAGTGCCCAAAACTAACAGACATCTGACAAGAACTACTACCACCGCTTCTAACTATACATAACACTCTACACAACTGCACCACAGCTGATGAGAACCTGTGTATTCACCAGAAGGGCTATGGGCTGTCAAGAGCTGCCTGCTCATAGTGAAGGGGATCGAATCATTATCATCATCATCATCATCATCATCCTTGACAAAAAAAGATGAACACAGTAGACACATTCCGTCCATAGTAATCTGCCCTGTCGCATATGCCCTTGAAGTTATTTTGTCTGTTCTTTCATTTTTCTTATCTCTAGTATGAAAAGGAGAATATATTCACACTAGTTCCTGTTGGTATGAAATCATATTATACTTTATCCACTTATGTCACAGCCATAATTTTGGATTTTTCGTGCCATGAATTGAGAATCTGACCACAAAAAAAATGATTCTCATTGCAAAGTTTCAGAAATCAACTGAACAATCATTAATCTTTAACACTTTGCTCACCAGCAATCCAGAGCGTACTTGTCCGCCATTATCGAAGGTGCACGCAAAATTTTATACATTGACGTCTTTAAAATTTGTATAGAATCAATCTAGCGCAAGAAAGCCTTGAAACTTTCTAAGCGTTGTAATTTTGTAAATTTGTATTGATTGTCATATGCGTTGTAACGACTGTTTCTACTTTCTGAATGAATTTGAAAGCTTCAGAGTTATTTCAAGTGCAAAATGCTACTTATCATAATGCTAGGCCTAGATTTACATTAATTTCTATATATCATACAATATTTCCTTCGAAAACTCTGATATTTCTTGATAAAAACTCACTTACTAGGTCTATATCGTTATTCCAGACATGCCGCCATTTTAACAGAACATAATTTCCCAGAAACACTATTATTAGCACATTATTGCAATGGGTATTCCCATTTTTCTGATCTATCATAGCGCATTCGGCTAGCGTCAAACTTTGTCAGCAAGGTTCTGTAACAGAAATTCAACTAGCATCGAAATTGGTCAGCAAAGTGTTAAGCAAAAACAATAATACAATAATTTATACATTTCAAATTCTGACATTTCAAATTTATTTTGCATCACAATTTTCTGATATTTCAATCTCAATAAAAAAAAAATATCAATGTCTTCAGCAGTTAGGGGAAAAAAAGAGAAAGAGAAAGAGAGAGAGAGAGAGAGAGAGAGAGAGAGAGAGAGAGAGAGAGAGAGAGAGATATGAAACTAACAATAAATCATGTCTTCATAAAACCAAATAATAATCAGAACACAGAAATCACAGACTTAAAATAAGTGAAGAAAAAAATAAATATATAAGTTATGATGATGCAAGGAAAAGTATAAAATATCACAGACATAAAAAAAAAAACTAATAAAATGAGATAAACACAAATATTGAATAGGTTATTCTAAGAAGGAAATAGAATTCTATGAATAGTTATTTGAACCATTCTATGAAATAGAATACTATCAATTCATATGTGAATTAAAGTGCTAGAATATTATATCAAATCAATTATTTTTATGGATGTGAAGCATGGATGGTAAAAAAAAAACATCTCAAAAGAAAGCAAGAGGCTACTGAGATGATGTTTTTTTAGAAGAATGATGAAAATACTATGGACAGATAAGGAAACTAACATAGAAGTCATAAGAAATCATTCATTTCCTTTTTCGCAGAAGTTAGCGCATAGGGCAGAGATCAGATCTCTCCAATTATGTCTGTTCAAAGCTATTCTGTGCAGTTCTTGAATAGTATGAATATTGGTTGTTTTACTTTCTCTAAGTATTGTTCTTCTGAGTTTCTTTTGGTCTACCCCTTGCTCTTTTGCCTGTAGGTATCCATTCAAGTGATTGGTGGTGTATTCTGTTGATTTCTGCGCGTAGGAAATGCCCGATGTAGGACCAACAGCATTTTCTGATAACATCTGTGATGAAATTTTTATAACATCTGTGATGAAATTTTGATGTGTCTCTTCTCTGATTTTATTCATAAGAATTGCTGAATTGAAAAGACAAATTATAACAGAAATTAGAAGCAGACAGTCAAGATTTTTAGGCCAGGTGATCAGAAGAGTAAAACTTGAACATGTAGTAACCACCTGAAAGATCACAGGGGAAAGAGAGGGAAAACAAAGAGAGAAGTTGCTGAATGGGTTGTCACTGTGACATGAGAGAAGAGACAGAATGTTGTAGAGAAAAATGATCACACATAAGCCACTCAGCACAGC
This sequence comes from Meghimatium bilineatum, assembly GCA_034231615.1. Lineage (NCBI taxonomy): Eukaryota > Metazoa > Mollusca > Gastropoda > Stylommatophora > Philomycidae > Meghimatium > Meghimatium bilineatum. The sequence continues at coordinate 94,077,777 of CM067299.1, forward strand.
AGCTGATTGATAGACCTTCTGGTCGAAGCGTTGTTTCTGAGTAATTTTTTAATGTAAAACTGCATTTTAACCCAGTGGTTGTTATTTTTTTGGCTTTAATAAATTTATATATAATAAAGTTATCACATCAAATATATTTGTTCAATTCAACATGGATGTTATTTATCATAGAAAATGAATTGGTACTTAGTACAAAAAATGTGTTTCAATGATGATCTCATTTTACACACTAGTTGTACAGCATAACAACTTGCTAATATATTTCACTTTTTCTGAACACACTGACTCTGTTTAAAATCTCTATTTCATAGCATGATTTTGCCAAACTCTGGCAGAAAAATTATATCCATCCATAAGCCTATAACCCATCAGAATTGTAGGGGTACAAGATTGGATAAATAACACACAGTCCCCTTTCAATTTCTACCTTTAGTGTTGCGGATGAGTGGGGAAAAAATCTTGACATGTCCAGTCATTGATGATGTATGTCCATGATTTTCTTAGTCCTCCTCTGCTTCTTTCACCTTTGACTGTAACCTGTAGTATTTTTTTGTACAAGGAATCATGTCAGAATACATGTCCAAACCATACAAGTTTTTGTTGTTTCACTATTGATAGCAATGGTTCTTATGAACCTTTATACATCTATAGTTTATTTCTTACGTACACATTTGTAATAAATTATATAAAGAACACTAAAGCAATGAAATTGTATTAAAAACATTTGAGGAAAGACAACATCTTGAATGAGTAGGAATGTTAGAAAAGAGCAAACATCACAAATATAGGTTCTGATCAATAAACTAAAAATTACAGATTTGGATCAAATTGAATTTAAGTCATTTCACTCTAGTTGTAAAATATTCATTCAGCAGGAAAATACTCAATAGCAAATGGTTATATTGGTCCAAAATTCAGAAAACAAATAAAGAGACAATGTCCATCTTCCAGATATGCTTACAAAATGCAGATAAGAAATGTTAATGAAAGGTTATATGTGCAGCAGCCACTACATTCAGGCTAGGATTTTTAAACATTTCAATAAAACTACTCTATCAGAAAGAGTTTACAAGAGAAATAAAAGTCCACTGCTTAACATTTGGAACCAGAATGCAAAGTTCAGGCTCTTTACAAAATCCTAAACAAAGTAAGTCATCTATTTACCTCTAATGTAGAATAAGGTAGCTTAAAAGATATTTGAATTTATAAATAAATAATAATTTGTCTGTGCTTAAGTTTTACAATGCTACTAGTATTCTCAGCAAGCATACAGGTGACATAAATATTTAGAAATTAAAAGGAAAAGTGCACACAAAAAGCAAATTTAAGAAATGTGTTTTCTTAAGTAGAAAGTCGGCATACACATGTGATATATTTCTCTACAACTTCTGTGTACACTATATGTATGCTTGTGGTCCTCACGGATAATTACATACCCGTGTTATTGTTGTCCGTTTTCATAAACAGGCCCTTAGTCAGAGTAACTTGAGAATATACACATTAGTCTTGATTAAAATCACAACTTTTTTAGAGATACAGTGTGCTTGAATTTGGAAAACATGTTGCAAGGTTAAGTGTCAGCTGAATGGAACTAATTCGAATGGAACTGATTCGAACTGAAACTGATTTAAAGTGAATTGCTAACAACTGAAATATGCAGAAAATGCACTCAATGAAAATCGGAATACTCCTGGAGGGAGTCGGAGTTTAGATGTTAATGTTGCTGTCATGATGTTCTTTAGGCGCAAACAATGAAGCGATTCATAGCCAGTGGGACACCCATTTGTCTCGACATAAAGTATTGTCAAAAGTAGCTGATATAAATGGATATCTCCCATATGGATGTGGAAGGCAATGAGAAACTATATTATTGTCCCAAGAAAAAAGTCATGGCGAGAACACAGAAGGCCTACAATATTTACCATAGTGTTAATATTGAAATGAATTCTTTGACAATAAACAAACAAGAAAGTGGGAAATTAGAGGCAATAGAGATGTGGTTCTACTGGAGAAATACCATGCACTGCCAGAAAAACTAATGTGAGGAGTTAACAAGTCAAATGTGAAACAGACCTTAATCAATGATAAAAGAAAAAGACAATCTTCATTTTTAGGCCACTTCATGAGACAGGGAGGTTTGGAGAACATAGTCACAGCAGGCACGATTGAAGGTAACAGAGACAGAGGGCGACACCGTAAGAAAATATTAGACAATTTGACACCTTGGCACGACAGGGAAACAACAACGATCTTGATACATAATGGAGAAAAGAGAGCTGTAGAGAGCCATGATCACCTATGCCAGCCAGAATGGAACCTGATGGTGATTCTATTACACTATTTTTTTTTATTTGATAGTATACATCACAGCAACATTAATACTTAATAAATTATTTATCGCCAAGATGTTTCAGGCATGCAATGCGGAGAGCACAAAATAAATACTTAATATATTATTTATCTTCAAGATGTTTCAGGCATGCGATAAGAAGAGCAACACTTGAACAACCTAACATGGTCACACTTGTGGATCTATTCCTATCTTTAATTTGTTGAGCAGATCACAGTATTTTGTGCTTTGTGCAAAGTCTGAATTCTTTGTTTATTTCTATTGGGCTGTTAATGTTACCTTTGGAAATTCACTGTACCTGACTATATGCTGCTTTCTTTATGTATAACATCAGACATCATGAATACAACACCACTCAACATGGGTAAATAACTCAATGAAGCATTACAACATGAATACATCACTAGCCAATAACAGCACAATCAAAAAGAACATCACTCAAAATCATTCAGTATAAATGAACATAGAACACAACATCACATAACTGGAACACAATATTACACCATAAGATCAAAATATCACTTCTGTACTCATTCTCAAACTCCTGCAGATTAATAGGATATTGTCTAGACAATAGAATGTGTTGCATCATGGTTTACAGCTAGATTAGCTGCAATATCTGCACCTTTCTGCCTGACACATCCGACTTCAGCATAGCTTCTGGGTCACTTTGACTCTATGGAATGGGAAAGCCAACTCCAGCCCCAGCAACATCACTCAACAAGAACACAAATCACTCAAAATAACATGATACTCCTCAACAAGAATGTAACACCAATCAATTTAATACCAATCATGGCAAATATATTACTCAACAATAAACATCCCTACTCAAGGACACGTCCAGCTCTGTGGCAAAGTGGTGCAGGGCGCATCTGTGCCAGCGAGGTACCGGATTTGATCCCGCCATAGGCATTTGAGCATCCAGACCATTCAGAAAGCAATAGCAAACTAGTTACGTATTTATATTGCCTAGAGAATCGCTACAGCCAAAACATGCTGAGTTGATGGCTACCTCCGGGATAGAATATGTTACCAATTTTTAACTCTAGGATACAACCCAAATTGTTTACTAAGTGATATTTACATTCAGTAAGTTGTGATTATTTTTAGAATTACCAGAATGCACAATTGTCTGTGTCTATAATCAGAGTTTAATCAGAAAGTAAACTCTGTACTTCTCAGCTACAAGTCCAAAAATTTTGTACGTTAAATTAGTGCCATTCTAGGGATATCAGAATTTACTTCTGACATGCAATGACATGTAAATTAATATTTGCATTGATTGAAGTATAAGTACTCAAAATAAAAATAAAATTGTTAGTTAAGTAGGTCACCAAGAACCCAAAACAGTTTACACTTTACACACAAAATAGAGATGGATTATGTGCAAGAAAGCAATTCCATGAAAGAGATATTTTATATAGTTCTCCAGTTTTTAGGTTTTATATTTGCTCTCATTCATAAATTTTTTAATCCACCATAGCAAGAGTGGATTTTTAAAAATATTTCAGGTTGTAAATAATTGTGATAATTAATATAGCATTCATAAATTAAATATTAATGTTTTCATAATAAAACTTTGACATTTAACTCATCATGCTCTATACCTCCTCCCATAGGTTTCCAACCGTTCTAGAAGCTTCTTATGCTATTCAATCATCATTAAGTTCCATCACCGCATTGAAGATAGGCTGCATCCCTGTCTTGCCATGGTGCATTCTACTAGACCAGGGGTGGGTAAGCCATTAGATATTTTGCGGCCCTCAAACACATTTTTAAATAAACGAACGATATTCACAAATAATGTTTTTTCCATTAGTATTACACAGAAATCCATTGGAATTTTAATGACTTTCTTATATATTAAAAATACAATATGTTTTTCCCAATTTGACATCATTTAAATATTAATATATATATATATATATATATATATATATATATATATATATATATATATATATATATATATATATATATATATATATATATATTATATATATATCATCAATGAAATTTTACTATGTTTAATATGAGTGTTTAATATTGAGTAATTTACTTTACTAGAATTGACGTAATTTGATTGGCTGAATGTTTCTCAATGATTATAAGTACTAGGACGATATAATTTTATATTATATGTGGCCCTTCAATAGCTTTACAATTTTCAATGTGGCCCTCTGCACAAAAAGTTTGCCCACCCCTGTACTAGACCATATTTTATCAATTTTATGCTTCCTTCCCAGATGTACCACCTCTTATTAAATACCCCTCGACTTTATCTTATCATAAAGTCTTCATTTTATGATTAAGGTGTGCATTTTATGTCCAAAATATATTTATTGTTATTCTCTTCAAAAGTACTTTTTTTATATGCAGCATTGTTAGAACCTGTTTTCTTCTCTTCCCATTATGTTTTTCTTATTCTTCTTTATATTCACATCTCAAAGGCATCAATTTTGTAATCAAGCTGTTGCTCCTTGTCCATGTCTCTGAACCATGCATTAATAAAAGGTATATGTAGGACTTTATCATTCTCATTTTTACATTATTTATAATTTGTTTTGATATTAGCATGACTCCTCATGTCATTGAAAGTATTCTACTGCTATTTACCAGATATTCTTTTACATTCGTACTGTTCCATTTTCGTGTATCATTCAAGTACATCCCATTCATTAATAACTGTACTTATTTGTATTTATCTTGCTCTTTTTCAAGTTTTGTGTTTTTTAAAACTTTAGAGCAAGAATGATATGTTAATGAACCACTGCATTTTGTGCAAGATAATCTTGGTCAAACATCATGACTCTGGTCCATGAACCAGGGTTACATTATATTATGTGATGTATTGTCTAGATCCCGCTGAAGATGGATGTGTCGAGTCATTGACGCAAATAAAAAAGCATTACAACACATTTCTATTCTCTGGGCTACATCCTGCTGGAAATCTAGTAAGATCATGGTCCTGCTACAAACTCCAGTGGGAGTTTGAGAATGAACAATGAAGAAGAAGTATTGTCTAGACATTGAGTGAAGAAATAGAAGCTTGTCAATGACAAGTTAAAGGTAGGAACAACTATCACACAAATAATAAATAAAATGTTTACGATCAAAATGTTATCAACCCAAAAAAAAACTGAAAAATTCAGTTGTCATGTGTTGTTGACCATGCTGAATAAGAAATTGAAGCACTTATAAACTTGTCTGGAGCATAATGAAGATGATCTGATATGTAACATGTACTTTTAGGA